>CM046061.1:86829124-86849078 GCA_025215515.1 Schistosoma japonicum
AAAATGTACAGCACTTAGAAAGAGATGGAAAGGAAAGTCTAGGATAGAGTTACTTGGAGAATGCTGGTCGGCGGCCTATGCTCCACATGATGTAACAGACACTGATTTGATTGATTGAAATATGTACAGACATCACAGAGATGACAATGAGCATCGATAGTGAATCAGATTATAACTAAATCGTTTAAAGTTTATTAGTGCAATAAATAAGCTTAAAGCATTTGATATGTATCCGTTGAAAGTTTGCTCCAAGTCAATGTAGTCATCTAACAAAGTAGAACAAAAGATCCGTTTTTCATCACATTAACGCTTTCTACACAATTTTCATTATACTAAAATACTGGTCTATTAGGGAAATGTAGGTCTGTTAACAACTTCTTACCAGCTTCTTTGCTTAGTCATTTACCAAAAATAAAAACGTTTGAACGAAGAATATTCTTTTCGATAAATGTTCATCAGGTTCTACATTTATTAGTTCAAAATTATTAGTCACAAAAATAGCCACTTCTGAGGCAGGTAAAACATTATTTAGATATTAAGGAGAATTGGTTAATTGGAAGTTTTTTTCTCATCGAGTTATTTATAAAATACGAATGTTAATGTTGAAATACTCATCATCATGTAACTTGTGAAACGTAAAAGACAATTGAGATAAACAAGATTATTAGTCAAATACGTGTAGATAGGTATCTCTGTATATGGGTGACATAGGAGATTGGGTGGTAGCAAAATACGATTAGATCAAGTGTTTGTAGACAAAGGTCAAATCCTACTTAAAATGAAACCGGATGGTTAAGAGTTTGCAAAATGGAGTGAACGATAATCAAAATTCGTCAAATAGTAACAATAATAGTCATTTACGTTAATTATCGATCCACAGAAACGGTTAAGTTTCATGCCAATACATCAATTAAACAATACACAGTATGTGAATTTATGACTGTTAATTCCCACCCGCGTATCTTCGACCTAAATCTAACGTTAATCACAATTTAGTTAATTGTATTCGTCAGAGATTGAACTAGATACCACTAAAAACTGGCAAATAGTCAGCCAATGTTTTGTCTACTTATGAAACTCTTCAGCAGTGTACACTGTCAATTTCAGCAAAACATCGAACTGAAACACTCCTAGTCTCACGTCGAACGCATAAAAACATCACCGATTGACAGATATCAAATCATATAATACTCATTTCCATCAATTCGTGATCTAGTTAATCACAATTACACTCTTATCATTTAATTTGTATTGTGACTGGCAAGTGGAATCCAGGACGCGCGTTTCTTCTTATTTGGGACTCATCGGTTGAACGTACCTGCATCCCATTGTTGATGTTCACAGTGGGATTCGAACTCAGTCGGTTCGTGTCATACGCCACCGCGTATACTACTAGACTACTGAGACCAGACAGTCACGTTTGTGCAATGGGAGAATAGGTAGTGGGATGAATTTGTATATTCCTATTAATTTGTTATATGTAGGGTCAACCAAAATGTTGTGACGCGTGGTTTGGATTCTTATTTGACCGCGAAATCTCTGTCGTCAATTATTAATCTCGTCTAAATGGACCACTTGATTTGACCCCTAAGCTTTGACTCGACCCCCAGGCTAAAACTACACTTCAACGTGAACACGAGAGAGAAGACACGAAATACGGCATAATAACACTTTACTGCAAGGTGTCAATTATGTGCAAAAACTAGGATATTTATATTATCACAAATGTCCTTCAGGCTTCTAGAGATTTCTATATCCTACTAGACACAGTGGTAGTAAGATAACTGTCCAATCAGAGATACATCACGTGACTTCTCATTGGTCTAGAATTTTCCGGTAAAAACTATCTGCGTGCTGATTGGACACAATTATCTCTATTGATTTCTACGCCTTTCTGAACTTGTTTCAAGGGGTTTTTTGGCTCTACCCAACATGGCATCAGTGTATGGAGAGTTTGACTGTTGATCTAAGATATGTTGATAGATACAGGGTATCTGGTTAGGATCAACTTGATAGTCATAATTAGTGGTAGAAGATGTTGAGTTTTTCAATAGATTATAACACATTTTTCACTACAAATACATTTGTAAATCTTTGATAAGTGACATTATTGAAATGAAGAGTTTCTTCACTGGATTATCTCAATTGAATATAAAGTATCTTATCAAATCAATAAAATTGTCTTGTTAACCAATTCAACTAACCTGTATTAATTGTTTCAACGACACCTTTCTTACTAACTGCTGAGAATACTTTAATCCATCCATACATATCTGCAAGATCTGAATCACCAATCTCTACAACACCTTGAAATGATGTGAAAACAAAAAAACAATCAAATAAATGTAGTTCATGATCTAATCACGTTAACTATTTAACGCATACACCTAATCAAAACGAACCATTCAACTATTGAATCGTTACAATTTCCTTTCATTAATTTGAATATTTCCATAGTGAAAGATTATGAAAACAGTTTTAGTAACTTTGTGTTTAACCATGAATTCCCATAAGGTTTTACACTTAGAAAGACGAACCTTTAAAACATATTCATGGTGACGAATGAAAATAGTTTAATTCATAACATAATCAGTAAACAGACCTTAGATTTCAGATACATTGTTGAAATATGCATTCATTAAGAAAGAGAATGTAAATGTACAGTATATAGAGAATAATGAATCGAAGTATCATTCGTAAAGTTTACCGATCCTCTCCGCCCCTCCCACCACAATCATCACTCCAACCAACTCAGCAACACAAATAGTTCCTCGTCCATATTTCATTTAGTCTTGTCACATCAATGTACATACATAAATTGAGGTGTACTTTTAGGTAGTCAGTAACTTCACTAAAACTTTCTCGAACATTGTCTGTTATAGTTAGGAAAACAGTAAATCAAATAATTAGCTGCTCATTCATTTCTCACTTACTGTACAATGAATAGTTAACCTACTAAAAGTTGGTATCCATTGCCATACATAGAGTTTTAATCAAGCATTCAAGGTTTATGCACCTTTGGTTACTACGCCTAGCTCAATCAATAGCCATTAGAATATACCAATACAAATTATGTACAAAAGAAATCCTTTGTTCGAACCCTTTCTCTTCAATCAATTTCACTAAAATCCACTCTATGACAACAATTGTGAGTAGCATTTATATTACCAGTTTATTTGAATCTTATTCTCACTATTGACAGCCGCATTTTAGTAAATGATGTTATGTCGGACCACTAAAGAAGAGTAACAAACTCTCAGAACTGTGTTTAAGAACACTATTTCAATTATTCTAGCCGTAGGTAATGTAAACATTTCGTTTCTGTGATTGTTACGTTCCTCTTAGCCTATCCTTACGAATTGTATATTTACTCTTAGTATATTATCTCTTACTATGAACTACAGTTAATTGGTTGTGTACAAGTTATCCCTATTCACTGCCACTATTTCCTGAGTTCTGTATTAATGTTAATTTTTAATTGGTTCTCAGTGTGGTCTGGTTTTATGTATACATTAAAGTATGTATGAAACATTATTCGATTCTGTCTGGTTGGTTTATTAATCTGTGGTTCAATCACTTATTCACTAACCCATACACTTACATACCCATCCAAACAATTAATGTTTCTGTAAAGAATGTGCAGCAGTTTTACAGTTACTTCTTCATCTGATATTGTATTTATGATTTCCGAAATACTTATAAAATGATGAAGTCTATTTCTCCTTAACTGGCCTACATTACTCACATCTGTGCAACAATACTTCATTCTAATCGGCTAATTTGCGTCCTGATAAATGATGACTGATTGAAACGTACGACCAGTCATCACATTGTGACTATTATTAGCCTGAAGAAAAATGAAAGTTACATACTTTCAAATATAATTCTGCTTTCAATAGTAATAGCAGTTCAATGTCACCAACTTAATCAACTTAATGCAATGATGATGATGATTATTAGTAAATTACTAAGGAGAGGAGAAATTCACCATTCAACAAAGAATCAATGTGTTCATTTGTCCATAGTTTGTTTATGTGTGCACATTATGAATGGATCACTACTTCTGCATAATTCTTACCTTTTCGTAGATTATATGAATTGATGAGGATTTACTTTTGTCATGCAATTATTACATGTAAATGACTTATATAGTTGATAGTTTTCAGTAGAAATGATGTAAAATGGTTGGATTGTTGTCATTTCATTCTATATGCTGAGTTTATTGTAAGCGGGTATTGTGAAGGTTGTTAAATGTGAATTTGATATCAGGAATTGATCTGAATTAGACAATCACTGACCATCAAGAACTGTTACTGGACAACTGTTTCGCCCTAGCATGAGACTATTCAGCAGTGAGCAAGTACGACCTCATCAGTGATCAAACCTATGTATTTCTGGCTCAGCGGTGAACGCCTCACCATTAGGTCATAGTTAGCTCCTAATGTATCGTGAATGAGCAGTGCTGAAGTGTCCACTACTAGTACGAAGCAGCTGATCAATGACAGTTCCTGGTGAACAATTTTTACTGTTTCAGACCAATTAGTGATATCCAGTTACCAATGTGTTTACTTAAGATATAACAAGAAACCAATGAATCTTAGACAGCTATTGTTGTTGTAACTTGAAGAAGAGTTTGCAGCCGAGTGCTGACTTGTGAGTTTTTCCGTGATCGTCTATTTTACATGAACTGGGTGAACGAGATGCATTCGTCCAAGTATTGCTCGGTCTAAAGTCCCCTTTACCCCAAAACAGTGACAGGTGGAATGCTTGTATGATTAGCCGGAAATTCTAAACAACCTTTTAATTTAACACATTCATTCAAATATCCACTTTAATTACAGTGATTATGAACCGTCAACTAAATGTACAAAAGTGGAACACTTTATTTGACAACGTTTCACGTAATGGAATGTGTTAGATTCAATTGACATCGTTTAGGATTCATCGTACTGATGCAACTAAAGTCGATAAAGTCAAAAGACTGTGTTGAGTTTTCAAAATATTAGATTTTGTAACACACATGTATAAATAAACATAAATGGTTCTACAACAAATTACTATTAATTTACTTGTTAATTTTATTTAAAGTGAATAAATAACAAAAACAAAAATAAAGCAGTTACAACATTTTGTATCTTATGCAGATGGACGTAATAATGCCGAACGGCTACCCAGACAAATACTGTTCCAACCATCGGAAAACAACATCTAGAAAGTTCAATAATAAAGAAAAGGCATTGAGCTACTCATGAGTAGTATGACTATTACAAGTAAATCCAACAGAGTCTTAGCAGGAGTATAACTCATATTTGTGTGACAATTAATCTGATGAAAGGTCACAAACTGAATTCACCAAATGATGAGTACACATTTTATATTTGACTTTTAACCTGATACATTTTTTTAGGGAATTGAATTTTTCAACAGTTTTCTCATCGTAACAAAAGACATGTTACGAGTGTCTATTAATTGTGTTATCTATATATGACCTTCAACTATTAACTGACATTCAGTAGTGAACATTTCTAACCTCTGTCACTTTATTGTATATTACATGAATTTACTAAATGTTATTATCAATTAACAACTGCTTAACATCTGACATACTTAAACACTTCGACTGATAGATGTCGACTATTTCCCTATTAGTCTGTGAACAGTTCTGTCAGTATAATCATATGTAAGTAGTGGAGCATCAATTGAAGGTCATTTAGCAAGATGTTTGAAATTTCTGTCAAGATACGTAGGAATGATTGATGTAATGTAGATGAAAAACCAACTATTTCATAATAGAATAATACACTATTAGTAACCTCCTATGTAAAATAAGAAGTATTCTATTCTGAAAGTAAGTTCTTTGTCGTCATAATAAGGCTCTTATCATCATAAATCAATAATTATTGTCACTAAAGCTAACCAATGATGTACGTTAAACGTTTTTGGGATTACGAAGACGAATTGTGTAATAGTGCTTCAAACACATTCTGCTGTAATAATCACTGATTGATGGTGTCTATATGAGACATTATTTCAAAGAGTGACTGTTCAGCACATTTGGTGACGCATATTTCGTCATCAAATAATAACCATATACAATCTTACTAAAACAACGCTAACCGGGAAAAAACTTTCGAGCAGAGTTGGAAGGCTTTTATATAGATGAGTAATGACGTTTTTTGATCAAAACTGACTTACTTTGGAAGTCACGAGGCCTTAGCCTCTTCAGACAACTAGAGCAGGTAGGTAAGTTGAATGTTGGCGTGATGTAGAAAACGAGCGAAATCTTTCAAATACCTAAGAAAACGAAATTATGCAACCTGAAGATACTTGGAATAAGTGGTTACAGGCTGGACAGCAAAGTAGTGCTGTTATGCATCCGTCGCACATACAAGAAGTAGCACTAATATTGTTCCAAGAACCACGGAAAAAGCCTATGGGATAAAAACCTCATCAACCTAGGATCATCAGAGCATCCTTCAAGACAAAGAAGGATTGCATTGAATGTCAACGACTACTACGTCAATACCAACGACAGCAGCGATGACGACAACGACAAGTTCCCAAAATTCTTACTTTAAGGACCAGACCATTCTAATGGGAGACTTAAATATCAAGAATGGGATGGACAACACTGAAAATGAAGATATCGTGGAACTATGTACACTGAGAAAAAAAATGAAACGGTGGGTGGTTTCAAAACTTACGAACACCATATTCCCCCCCCCCACTCGCCAACAAACACATACACAGTGCTACATAGGTTTCACTAGGTCACACTATTGAGAACCGAATCGGTGACACCTGCATAATTAAAAGTTCGGAAGGACCAGGGAAGATGTAACAGCAAAGGGAGGAGCTGATGCAGTTTCAGATCACCTCCTGGTAGTAACCGAGATCAAACTGATGCTAAAGAAGTACTAGATAACTGAAGGAACATCATAAAAAAGATTAAGTTAGCCTTTCTTAGGAAAACTAACAAACGCAGCGGAATTTGAGACAAATTCTAATAATAAGTAAAAAGGCTATTTAAAATTTTTTAGAGGAGAAGAAACCACTATGAAGGACAACTGGCAATATTTTAAGGAAGCAATAACTTCAACATATCAGGTGGTTTTGGGTTTCAAGGAGTACTACCAGAATGAATGGATTGTTGGAGATCCAAAATCCTAAAAATTACATTCGTTTACTTAATCAAGTGAAAGACGTTACATCGATTTTTTGTAAGATTGATTTATAGACTTTCATCAATCAATTTAATTTCAAATGTGATGTATGTATACGTTGTATGCTAGTCTCGCCTCGTATTTTGCTCCACAATATAATCTTCCTATGAGTATATTCTTTCGAAGTATTTGTGGATTGGAAAGGAATAAATCGTCGTATCCAATTGGATTACAAGTATCAAAGATAACGATTCGCACTAACCGTAAAGACTATCAAGTCAATAAGAACCCACGCGTTTGTCACATCTGAGAAAAAACATAACATGGATCTCTGTCGGTATTCTGAATAAGATCTATGTAAGGATGGATCATGAAGACAGTGATTGATAAAAGCCGGATAAGAACAGAGAAATTCAAGGCACTATCCGAATACACATAAAACAACAAACTGTTATGTATTGCGGAAATACACAGAACCCTTGACGATTTCCAATTAGTGTACGAATGTCTGTCACGTGACTACTATTCCCAGAGCCGGAATAGAGAACTCAACAATAGAGAAGCCAATAGACAGAATCCTATTGTATTTTAATCATGCCTTCATTTATACACTAAATTAAGTCACACAGCGAATCAATTAAGGATTTCGCACCAATACGAAACAGAAGTGATTGTGGCATTGAATAGGGGTTACTTGTACACAACTAATTAACTGTATTCCATAATAAGAGACAATGTAATAACAGCGAAATTGCCAAACTGGAGTATAGGGTAGGAGGAACGTAACAATAATAGAAATACAATGTCTACATTATTCACGACCAGAATAAATGAATTAGTCTTTCAAAACACAGTTTTGGAAGTTCTTCACTCTTCGGTAGTAATCCCACATAACACAAGTGTAGATTAGCTTAGAAGAGATGGATGGATATATATGGTGGACCTAGCAATGATTACGGCGAAAGCTGTCAGTGAAAGAAAAATGAGACACCTATATGACGCAACGAACAAAAGTTGCTGGAAAATACAGTAAGCCAGAACGATCAATCAGTAGAAAACGTAGTAAAGTAATAACTGTGATGAATGAACAAATAAACAGATGGATAAAAAACTTCAAAATAACTGTTGAACAATCCAGCCTATGGAATTCTAATTAGCACTTAGAATTACGAATTGCAATCACGTAGTAACACAGTGATTAATCAAAAGTAGTAATAGTAAAAATATATTGAAATCATCGGTAATAGGAATCACAAGCAGTCAGCACACAGCAATCCATGGACCAGCAATGCTAATCCATTGGGGTTAGCCCGCATGGGTTCGTATCCCATCCCCGTCGCCACTGATATGTCGCTACTTTTTTTTGAGGATTGCGTGTGTTAACGCCATCTCTGATACTTGTACCTCAAACCTATACCGCAACTCGTTCCCTTCCCAGCCATCAGCTATCACAAAAGACTAGGCTTGTAGGAAGATTGTATTATGGAGCAAAACTGAGACGAGACTATTGAACCAGCGAACCAGCCAATTTGGATGATTGGAGACTGCAAATGAATATAAATGATTTGAATTGATCTTCCGCCATTGATTTAAATTTGAATCGTTCGCATTCTCTATTCACAATACAAGGTGAGTTAGGAAATCATCCGTTTCATTCATAATTATATTAAGGCAACGGTATCGAGTATTAAATAATGAGGAGCTATCACCAAATTGTTGACTAAGCGACTTACATGTCTCGTCGAATGTCCTATCCCTTGGATTTTGTGGTAATATGAGGTTACAGTATTTGTCCAATTCTGCTGGACCAAGTTTTCGAAGTAACAAGTGAACTTTCCAGGCATCGTCCTAACATCATGCAATCCGACAGCGCAGTAATATGAGAAAACGGTTTATAAGTAATCTGACAAAAAATATATATATACAAGCATGTAGGAATAACAGCGTTCTACATATAGATAGCAAAAAAAGGGGGTGAGAACTGGACAGCCAATAACAACTACGAAATGAGAAGGTCAGACTAACATACGGCTTTAAAACAATATAAAAATGGAGATGAGCAAGCAGACACACACAGGAAAAGGCGAATATATGAATTACGAAACAGTAACACATTCATAAAAACATTAAGGAAAAATGAACACTGAGTTACATTGATGTCTGGATTCACCTAAACTAGATATTGGAGATCGCCACACAGCCACGCTGATTTCCCCTGTAATCAAAGCAGCATCTATAGGACTTCCTATAAACATTGATCTATTAACAATCGAAAAAATTTAAATAGCCCTGCGATAAATCGGGAGTGGCAAATCAACAGGGCCATAACATACTAGCTGAGGTACTGCAGTCAGATATAAGAATAACAACCGTGACACCCCACAATCTATTTGAAAGAATGTTACATTAAAAACAAATGCAAACAGACTGAAAAGAAGAGCACCTCGTCAAGGTACCAAAGAAAGGAGGTCATAGTAATTGCGAGAACTACAAAGGCATCACTCTACATCCACATCTCATCAACAATGATTATACTCCACAGAGAGTAATTCATAATTGAATGTCATACTGTAATATATAAATCACTGTATCGTCGACTAAATAGTGCATTCTGGGAGCTTCAGATGCTATGCAGAAGTCATAGTTTGCTGAATGAATACATCAATAAGGCAAGTAACTTTCTACTGAATGATCAACTAAATGAAGTGGTTGGAATAGTATCTAAGTGATCTACACAAATGAACTGACTACCTATTCATGATATGTGATTGCGTGCTTACTTTCACATGATTCATTTGACATTGTGAATGCAACTATCAACACAAATTCTATTAATACTGATTATTAATATGATAAGAGTGTAGTGATAACCCTGATTGAAAAGAGCCAGTATGAATACTTTGTAATAAGAGTATTTTAAATACAGATAGGCATATCTTGAATCCCAACAGTAATCCTAAGCAATATCTGTACATGGAATATAAGCCGAATGTGTGACAGGTGAGTTTACTTTTCAATAGATTCCGAAACAGCTCTGTCATGATGCATATTCACTAATATTGGTCACATGTATACAAGTTTATCTCCTAACTAATCAAATGCTGTTTTCAATTGAATATATGTGAACAATTGGATCGCATAGAACAATCACTAATAATCAAACAGTTGGGCCTATAACAAGTATATTAGATCCATGCTTCATTTTCTCTCACATCTCTCGAAACTATTCACATGACACTAGGCAACCATCTGAATTATTAATTACAGAGAATCTAGACTGCAAATAGAAAATGGAACTACTTGAAGAATCCTATCGAAGTATCCCTATTCTAACAAAAATGTGAATGAAGAGAATTCATACTATAAGAACCATAATATTTCCATGATAAAATTTTACACTAATAAAATAATATAAAATTACATAACAACTAAAAAGTAACTGACGTAAAGACTGTCGACTTCATATTAGAATAGCCTACATGACACTGTGTAAACTCCATGATGATATTGAACCATAATTCATATTGGCAGTTAAACAAATCCTCATCTGTATTCAATCTGACTTTAATATACAATGACTTCTATGCTTCCATCAGTTGAAATATCTCTCAGAATAATTCTACACGTGATATTCTACAGTCTAATAATGTTAATAGTACAAGTATACTAATTAGTATAACGGTGTATATTGCAATTTATGATTTCATGTTATAACTAACAAAACATTCCATTAGGTAATTAGTAATGAAAAAAGTAGATGAGGTAAGGCCAGTTTATGCCAACAAAGTAAGTACATGTTGCTGAATAACCAAAGGACACTAATTTTATCCTTAACACATAAGTTATGCAAAGAATAACAATGACAATATTAGCCAAGTTTAATTTCTCTAATTCATATGAGGTCAAGTGAAATTAATTATTTCCAATAGTGGATATCAGTTATAAAAGTGAACTAGTGTTTATTGTTTACGTATTAGATTGATTAAAAGATAGAAAGGAATTCAACTATTTCTACTGTTACCAAAAATGGTGAAGAATAAGATAGTGTTTAGGCAGAAATCATAGAATACGATTTCATCTTGTTGTAGTGAAGTGAATCCTGATGATATTGATGATGATCAATATCGTTTACATAGAAATTACTCAATGTGTGGAATGATGTTGTTGAATGTTAGACTTAGGTTTATTTGGAAATGGTTTAGCTTTGTTTTGTTGTACTGATAGATTGAACCGGGTTATATTAAGCATCCACTGTCTCTTGCTATTATTTCTTTTCAACATGAAATCTGTACTACTTAACATTTAACTTGTTTGTTGCTTCAGTGTGAATGCTTGAAGTACTTACTTGTGAAGTTGGTAACACAGAAATAGTTGACTAATGTATTATTATAAAGCGTTAAACTGCCATCAGTTTTCCTATTGTGTTATTGAACTGTTTCTTTACGCACTAGATCTGCTGCCATTCTTCCCATTAAAGGTTGAATCTTCTAAAGTATAATCTACAAATTAATTATTTCTTCTACCATAGTGTCTTTCAGTGTTTCATTTTACTTATATCGTAATATTACGTGACAGTTTTGCAATTACTTTAGTGGTTCGTTCTTTCCAACTAGCATGTTTACTGATGACATTAGTTTGACATTGAGATCTATTGTGTTACATAGTAATTGTGGTTATATTTGCCTTTTATTAAAATCTGACATGAATTTCTGAATCATAAAACTACAATCAGTAGGTAATGAACATTTGTATGTTGTCAATAATCACATAGGTTTATGTCGTAAACAAGAATAAATGGAAACCATGATGTTGGCATGGCATTGAATGAAAGTTCGACTGGAATCGAAATCTCATTGAAAATGAAATGAGACAGCATTATAAAGTTCAATACATGAGTCATTATTATTAGAATTACATGATGAAGTATCTTTCTTAAGATAGAAAACCTCGAATTAAACGAATTTTTGGTCAACTCTTTTAGCTTCATTTCATGTATTTGATTGTATACTTATTTTAATAATTCTATTTTTCACCCTATTTCATATCATATCTGTAAGGATGTGCATTTCTAAATTCGATTCCTCTACAAATTGAATGGACTCTGTGGATTATACAACTAGGTGAATGACTTGAATTTAGTAATGAGATGATAGATTTAATTTCACAAGGTAAATGACAATCTATGCGGTTAATGGTAACGACTTATATTCACTAACAATTTCCCCTTCTTCAGACTTGCGTAAAGATTCATTGCATTGTCTGCAAGAATATTTGGCATTATCATCAATAATTTAAGATGTCATCATTCATTAATGTATTATGTGTAGACGCTAATTCAGTCCAAGCCTACCATGTGGTAGCAATTTAGAGTAATGAATAACAGAGTAACTAATATGTGAGTTAAACAAAAGAAGTCCAGGTTGCTTACAGAAAACTATTAGAGGTCACATAACAAAATAAAAAATGATCAGTTGAAATGACATAACATGTGATCTTCAACTAACATATGATTGATGCATTTATTCCAATATTATTGGTTAATTCATTTAACACATCAGTAGTCCATATCAGCAGTATATATACACTGAAAGACTGAATACATTAAACATTTGTCATAATGCTACTTAATCGACAAATGAAGTAAGTCTCATGTTTAATAAATGCATTTTAAATAAATCACTTTATTTGTTTATCATAGAGGTTTAAATGATGCACCTCTCATTGGCTTCATAATCTACTTCACTTTCATTCTGCTTATACTATCGGACACCGTCAACACAGTTGACGCAATCAATGTATATGATATACTAAATAAAACTAATACGGTAAAACTTGTATACAATCGTACAAATTGCGTAAAAGTAAAAAGTTGCATGTAATAACGATGCATTTATAGACTTATCATTACTACTATGAACTAACTGTTTGTGTGGACAAACCTGATAAGGTAGTGCTAGCTGATTTTCGAAAACACGTTAAATCCAATTCAGTAAGTCAACTTTCCTTTGTTTTCATCAAAATGTAATCAATTAATTAAAAGAATGTCGGCTATCTTAGGAAAAATGAACAGTCACACACGGTTTGTTTGTTATATCGTCTTTTGTAATATCGAACTTTGAATAGATTTTAGAATCTTCATTTCCGATTTTTTACTATGGTGAAAATTATGCCTACATGCAAATAACCCAACAAGGTTAGAAATTTATCATGATCCATTTGTGCTCAGCATAATTTCCATTTATCATTATCTCTTTAAATATTGTTACATGCGTATAAACATCACCGTCAATTGATGGTGATATTCTGTGTCCAGTTTGATGTTAAAGAATTTCTTTCACATTTCACGAGTCATTTCACACTGATAAATAGAATAGGAAGGAGTAATAGTGTTTATTAAGATCGCTGTAAGACTATACTGTCAGTATCTCAATGGACAATTGAAATGTCAATTTCTATATTCCACAAACAGTGGACATTATAACGATCAAGTTAATTAATGACAATGATTGTCATATAGTTGAATAAATGGAAAAAAAAACACTAGACGTGCCAATGAATTAATGATAGCATCATGATTATGATTTACTTTATACCGATTCTTCTACTGGCCTGTTGATACCTATTGAAATATCTAAAAGAATGATTTAAATAAGATTTTGTTTAAACAAACACAAATTGTACAATTAACAATTTTTTTTGGTATTTTAAATAATGTAAAGAGAACAAGAAATGAGAATAGAATAAATTCACTAGTCTATTTTGAGGCTTCTTATCAGCTACAGACAAAAATCCTACAGACTTAGATATTTGACATGATTAGTCTGTTGATTGTTGAAAAGAAGCATGTTCTGAATAATTATTGAGATCATAATAGATACAATAAAGGCACTGGATATATCTGTATTCGTAGATAAATGTAACGTGTATTGATATGCTAGAAATTAAGAGTAAGAAGTGGGATAAAGGTGGTGGAAATCTCTGGGAAATTGATGACGAAAAGTATTGCGCAATTGTAAAGAAATCAAAACACACAATGATTACATTATTACTTAATGCGTTTTGAACTTAAGTCATTTTCGTTTGTGAACATCTGGATAATTGCATTACAGAAAGTTATCATACTCATTTACACCGCAGTGAAAATTTTCATCATGCTATTTTTTCTGAACACGTAGATCAAGCTTAAAGCATCTGATAGCGATTACTTCTGTGAAACTGTTAGATCGGACCACAAAGAAGCGTAGCAAACTTTCAGAACTGTGTTTACGAACACTATTTCATTTATTCGAACTGTCTGTAATGTAAACATTTTGTTTCTATTATTGTTATGCTCCGCTTGCCCTATCCTCCCGTTCAGCATAAATACTGTTATTATATTGTCTCTTGTTATGGACTACAGTTAATTAGTTGTGCACAAGTTGTTCCTATTCACTACCACTATTCCCCTCGTTCTATATTCATGCTAATTTTATAATTGGTTTGCTCTGTGGTCTGATTTTATGTATATATAAATAAATGCTTGAAATATAATAAGATTCGATTCGATTCTGTCTGGCTGACCTATTGGCTCGCATTCTTCTTATTTCGGCTTGGGACTAAGTGGGCACAAGGCAGGCGCACAATAACCAACTAGGCACAAGTAAATTGGCTCACGGTCACCCCCCCCCCGTAATTCTCTCGCGTCATAACAGAAACGTAGTAATATAAATTCTGATTGTCAGTTAATAGTTGTGAATAATAATAGAACACTTATATAGTCTGCTGCAGTTATGAGGAGGTTGTTGCTTTGTGGATATAAATTTCCAGAAATGTTCTCGTAAAAGCTGATTAAAACCCTCCGTTTAGTAATATATATATACATGCTATCTTGTGTTCGTGTGAATTCATAAATACTGTTGGAGGTGATCTTTGATGGGTATTGATCCACATTTGAGGGGTTTAACGACCATCTGATGTTATACAAATGACAAGTTGAGCTGTAAAATAAGTTCATTACAGTGCTTTTCTGAGGTTTTCATCAATTCTTTGGAATGTTTCATTTCTTCTGAATGGAAAACGTATGGAGACATGCTATTTCTTTCATAGTCGAATGCTCGTCGATTGATGGATGTGTCTTTTCGAGTTTCGTAATAAATCTTAATGAATCTATTTAAAAGCACTTTTATTACATCAGGTTTGTAACTTGCAGGACACAAACTGTCATAATTTAACTATAGTGTCATCCATCTTTATGCTCTGTTTCTTTTATTCTCCGTTTAACATTTGTATTCTAATCAACTTAGTTAATCATCTCATCAATGCTACATTTCAATGGAACCATATTAATGTCACCATAAAAACTGAGTTTATGATTTTGTGCATCCCATTTTTTAAAAGTTATTTTATGGTATGTTTACATTGTATCAGGTACTATATATGTGAATAAAATGCCTCTTAGATTAATTGAAGTTCTGAGGGGTGAGCCTGGACCCACTAAAATGGAAATTGTCAACAACCGTAAGATCTTTGAGTATTAGTAAATTGTCAGTAATATAATAATTATTCATTGTAAAATAATGTTCATGTTTGATGATTGTACTTGTCAAGATTGCAACTAGCACGTGTTACCTATTAATCCATATTTGGTTGTATATGATAAGAATAATGCCAAAACAGAAGAAATAATAACCTCTATTAGATGAATTCTAGATCTACAATTATGAAATAGGAAACTTCACGAATACCACGAAGATGTAATTCAGGTGACATACAACTACAGATAAGTGAACTAAGAGGCTATTTCAGAATGCACTCGAAATCTTTTATAACAGATAAGTTTGATCTATTTCATTTACTTTGATGGTTTAAATGATCATTCACCGGTTTGGCACATTCTGTTAATCCAAACTACTTGATGCATGGAAACTTGCTAAGTTGAGAAATTCATATTTCCATTCAGATGAAATAGATGTGCATCTTAACTTAGTTAAATCAACTCAATATCAGATGACAAGGGCCTATTCATCAATGAAATGTATATTCATTACACTACTGTCAGTACATACTTCAAATATGTGATATTTGTGGTGAATTTCATGCAAACACTGAACTTATCATGTTGTAACTAGTTGAATGTTTCCTCAATAAATGATGCTTAACTAGATCTGTTTTATGATTTCATTCATTAGGTGAAATGTTCGCAGTTAGATGGTCAAATCTGACGGTGATTTCCAAGGGAAAATCCTATCAAGGTATGCAAACATCATATTGAATTTTCATTCGCACAATCTACATTTATGCATCATGATCATCATCATTTAGATTGCGGTATGATAATGAAATGCCAATGCACACTAGCTACATTAATTTGTGTGAAATGATTATCCAGTCGATTGTATACTCTAAGTGAATAAGTGAACAGTTAGTGGGCATCACTTGTTATGTTGACGACTAAACACCACAATGACTGCAAATGTCATTCACACACAGTGTACACATCACAGTTGTACACCACGAAATACATCACGGTTAATCGTGTCAATATATTTGTTAGGCAAACATTACAGTTGACTGAGTATATACACCTATAACAATTTGTTTACCCCACTGTCTTCCTATTACCGATAAATTCATGGTCTATGACTTATGTGCGACTCCGCCCGCAGCTCTTCTAGGGTTGTTGCCGGTCCCAAGCCCGGGTAAAGGAGAAGGGTTGGGCATAAGGCTTGCACCCCTATCCCGTAAAACACAAGTTTGCTAAAAAAACGCTAACCATAACAAACAAACTTAACCATTTAAACTCTGCCCTGGAAGTGGAAGGAACCTATATGACGCTTTATGGTGAAAGCCGAGATTCTTCGGAAGTCATAAGGCCGATGCCACCCCTTCTAACGACCAGAGCAAACATTTTTATAGGTGCATGGAATGTTCGGACAATGTGGGAGACAGGGAAGATCAGCCAGATTGCAGCAGAAATGAAGAGATACAATTTAACTGTGCTCGGGATCAGCGAAACGCATTGGACTCAAACTGGACAGAAAACATTAGCCACGGGAGAGGTGCTACTATATTCCGGGCACGAAGAGGAAAATGCCCCACACACCCAAGGAGTTGCTCTGATGCTGTCTAAGAAAGCGCGCAATGCACTTGTAGGATGGGAACCACATGGACCCAGGATCATCAAAGCATCCTTTAAGACAATGAGGAAGGGGATTACAATGAACATCATCCAGTGTTATGCACCCACCAACGACGGCAACGACGAGGACAAAGATCAGTTTTATCATAGGCTGCAGTCAATTATAGCGAAGTGTCCAGGAAAGAATCTGACAATCCTGATGGGGGACCTAAATGCCAAAGTCGGAATGGACAACAACGGTTACGAAGACATCATGACACGACAAGGACTGGCAGAAAGAAATGAAAATGGTGAAAGATTCACAAATCTTTGCGCTTTCAACAAAATGGTTATAGGTGGTACAATATTCCCCCACAAACGTATACACAAGGCTACATGGATCTCACCGGATCATACTACAGAGAATCAAATTGATCATATATGCATCAATAAAAAATTTCAGAAGATCAATGGGAGATGTGAGAACCAGGAGAGGAGCTGATGTAGCTTCAGACCACCACCTAGTGGTTGCCAAAATGAAGCTAAAGCTAAAGAAGCAATGGATAACTGAAGTAACAGCATTAAAACGATTCAATACAGCCTCTCTACGGGATACTGACAAACTCAATGAATTCAAAATAACTCTCAACGACCGGATTCAAGCCTCACGTAATCTGCTGAACGAGGAAGAAACCACTGTGCAGGACAACTGGAAAGGAATCAATGAGGCACTAACTTCAACTTGTCAAGAGGCTCTGGGCTGCAAGAACTACCATCATAAGGAATGGATTTCCACACAGACCGTAAACACAATTCAAGAAAGGAGGAACAAGAAGGCATAAATCAACAACAGCCGAACTAGAGCAGAAAAAATCAAGGCACAAAATGAATACACAGAAGCAAATAAACAAGTAAAGAAGAGCATTCGAGCCGACAAACGGAAGTATATCGAAGACCTTGCAACGACAGCGGAGAAAGCTGCAAGAGAAGGAAATATGAAACAGCTATACGACACAGCGAAGAAACTGGCAGGGAAATATAATAAACCAGAGCGACCGGTCAGGAACAAAGAAGACAAGCTAATCACCGAGATTCAAGAACAAAGAGACAGATGGGTAGAACATTTCGAGGAACTCTTGAATAGACCAGCTCCACCGAACCCACCAGACATCGAAGCAGCACCTACAGACCTCTCAATTGATGTCAATCCACCAACGATGGAAGAAATCAAGATAGCCATCAGACAAATCAAATGTGGGAAAGCAGCAGGACCTGACAATATACCAGCCGAAGCACTCAAGTCAGATATAGACATAACGGCGATGATGCTTCACGTTTTATTCAAGAAAATCTCGGAGGAAGAACAAGTGCCGTCAGACTGGAAAGTAGGATACCTTATCAAGATACCAAAGAAAGGAGATTTGAGTAAATGTGAGAACTACAGAGGAATCACACTATTGTCAGTACCAGGAAAAGTCTTCAACAGAGTGTTGTTGAATAGAATAAAAGACTCAGTGGATGCTAAAATTCGAGATCAACAGGCTGGTTTCCATAAGGATCGACCGCGCACAGACCAAATCGCAACACTACTGATCATCGTTAAACAATCAATCATTTAAAACTCGTCACTGTACATTAACTTCATTGACTATGAGAAGGCGTTTGACGGTGGTGACAGGAGATCGATATGAAAACTTCTTCGACACTACGGCGTACCAGACGAAAAACTCGTCAACATTATCCGGAATTCTTACGACAGACTACAGTGCAAAATCGTGCATGGAGGACAGCTGACCAATGCATTCTCAGTAAGAACCGGTGTCAGACAAGGCTGTCTGCTCTCGCCCTTCTCTTCCTCCTAGTGGTCGATTGGATCATGAAAACCTCTACATCTGAGGAGAAGCACGGGATTCAATGGACAAGTAGGATGCAACTTGATGATCTGGACTTCGCGGATGATCTAGCACTTCTATCCCATACACAACAGAATGCAAGTGAAGACAACCAAAGTAGCAGCAACCTCAGCATCAATAGGCCTGAACATACATAAGGGAAAGAGCAAGATCCTCAAATTCAACACGAGAGCACCGACCTAATTGAACTTGATGGTGAAACTCTGGAAGAAGTGGATACCTTTACATACCTGGGGAGCATCATCGATGAACAAGGAGGATCCGATGCAGATGTAAGGGCAAGGATCGGCAAAGCAAGGGCAGCATTCTACAGTTGAAAAATATATGGGACTCCAAACAACTGTCTACCAATCTCAAAGTTAGACTCTTCAACTCGAACGTCAAGTCAATTCTTTGTATGGAGCTGAAACGTGGAGAACTACTGCAAACATCAGGAGAGTACAGGTATTTATCAACAACTGTTACGTAGAATATTGAATGTCTGTTGGCCGGAAACCATCAGCAACAGCCTACTTTGGAAAAGAACAAATCAGCTTCCAGCTGAAGAGGAAATCAGGAAACGACGTTGGAAATGGATAGGACATACACTGCGGAAATCATCAGACTGTATCACGAGACAAGCACTAACTTGGAATCCTGTTGGAAAACGGAAAAGAGGAAGGCCAAAGAACACCCTGCGTCGAGAACTGGAAGCAGACATAAAAAGGATGAACAGTAACTGGAGACAGCTGGAAAGGATTGCTCAGGACAGAGTTGAATGGAGAATACTGGTGAGCGGCCTA
>CM046061.1:88076780-88425387 GCA_025215515.1 Schistosoma japonicum
CAGTGCTTCCTGATGATCAATGCTTATCTAATTCAGACCAATTTGTCATATTAAATTGACAGTAAACAATATCCACAACACCCAGTTACGTATCAGAACTCTCTTGTATGAGTCAAACTCTAATCACTATTCACAACTTATAAACTTAGAATCAAATGTAACTGGAAAAGAATGGATCATAAGATGATAACTTCAGTTCAACTAATAATGCATTAGTTACAAATTCATTGAAGAATCATGAAGTTATCATTAATTTAGTCATAGGATTGTATCAAAACTTTTTATGATTATTTTCTGACTTCAAGTTCACAACCTTCAAGTTTATTGTCAAGCTACTTAGTTAAGTCTAACAGCAAATTTCCTAGATCAGCACGTCACAAGTCAAGTACTTCAATCATCTGACGAGAACCACTTAGGCACCCGAAGAAACATGGACCTCATGTATTTTATTTGAAATTTTTTTTAATTATCACAATTTTTTGTGAGTTGGGATACTATACGGGTGTTTAGACTGAAAGTAGTTGTATTACTTAAACGACTACTTACCGAACATTTGATCTAAAGGTTAAATTTACAATGCAATATAGCAGCGTCGGAAGGTGGAGTCTAATGTGAATCATTAACTACAGCAGGTACACATATCATAATGACCTAGAGCAACTGTATACTATTGGTTTGGAATCAAGGTTTTTCAACTAGGTATCAATCGACTCTGTTTAGGCTTATCATCTTTCACTTTAGTAGATATTACTACCATCACATGTAAGTAGTAGGGGGGGGGGAGGAACTTCTTTATCACCCGCTAACAACTTTTGACAAGAATCAAATGGAATCCATTTTTAGAATAAGGAATTTGTTATCTTAGTTGTTCGTATTCGTAAGAGTATGATGTAGGTTAAGTGCCATTAGAAACCAGAGAGCGATGGACAAACAGTTCGTCATAGTATGGGATTTCCCAGGATTCCCCAGCTGGCATCAAACCTAAAGCTTCAAAGTTAGTGAAAATTAAGTCTCTAAGCCACTGAGCCTATGTTCGATGGGAGAGTACCCAAATCCATTAATTTGTAATACTACAAATTTCCTGGAGGAATTGGCGAGGAGGGGGGGGGTTACACACTAAAGGAGTAGTCCTATACTACGACGAAACAGGAGTCCAGTATTTTCTAGTTTTCAGTAGTACCGAACCAACATTAAACTATAACGAATACAGACAACTAAAATAAGTATCTTTAAAAAGCCACCCTAATTCAAACTCATAACTTGTTCGTATCATGCTTAAATGAAATGTAAGAAAGTAAAATGTTTCAGAGAAGAATCCCCATTCCGATGAGTTCATCATTTCAACGCTGTACAATCGTGAATATGTACATTTTTCATAACAGTCTTAATCAGTAGTATTTGTTAATAACAATATGTGAGTGAACATAGCAACAGTAAAAGTTTATTTATCAGCAGGTCTTTAAAAAAGGGACTTCTAAATAACTGATACCTTAAAGTTACTGCAAAGAAAGTTCTTCTAAGAGAATTAAAAACCCTTCTTTTAGCGATCCTACATCTCAGTTACCTTTGAAGTTAACATTTGTGCAATACAATTCCTTTAATGTGTGGAAGCTTCTAATATTTTGAGTTTCATATTCCTGTCAGTAAACCTCGATGGATATTCATTTCCGACAAACATATTCATTAAGATGTTAAACTGTTTATGTCACAGGAGGGGTGTGATTAAATTTCTCTTTATAATTTTATACATATTAGACAACGTGCTTCAGAATTAGAAGTTTCTATGTTACTTTCATGACATTTCGATGAATACTCAACTACATTTTCAGATTCTTCATATGAATAACGTTTCTTTCATTGTTACTATGCTCATTCACCTATTGTTATTACCAAGTAGGATTGTTTATGACTATTTTGAAAAGTGTATATATTCATGACTGTACAACTTTGAGATGATGGATTCAACGAAATGAGAACTCATCTCTAAGAAACAGATTCTCGTTATTGAATGATACAGTGGATATTGTTTGCTAATATACATGAAGTGTTACACATAGATATAAAAATAATTTTCATTACCATTCTAAAGTTTACTTCTTATAGTCTACTAGTTTACTGATCAATTAGTTACTTCATTCAATCATATAACTGATCTCATAGAAAATCGCCAAGTATATCTTTCTATTATGTTCATAGTTCAAGTAGATAATACTTATGATATTGAATGGTACTGGTCTAACAATCAATTGTAGTAATTGTATGTTAGATCAATCTATTGAAGTGTTTGATACATTTGAGCTCAAAATAGAATATCTTGATTAAAGTTCAATTATTTGATAACACTGATCGAATTAACTTATTCTGATCACCATATTCAATGAATGTTAGTATGCTGAAGGAACTAACTATCATCATTCATCGTTGATACATCAAAGTACACATTATGAAGATGATAGTGGTGTTTGTGATGTGTATGTGAGTGAGTGTGGGGGGGGAGGTACTAGTACTTATGGAAACGTTTGTATATAATTGACAATCTACATTAACATAATGAAATATTTACGCATTTACGATGAATTTCATATTCATACTACTTATTTTATCAAAAGTAGTATGTGAGTGTTGTGTTAGTGCACTTGAAACAACAACACTCGATAGTCTATGGAAGATTTGGAAAAGATTTCATGATAAACACTACACTAATAGACATGAAGAAGTTATTAGACGACAGAATTGGAATGAGAATCTTGTTAAAATTCATTTGCATAATTTACGTTATGATTTAGGTGTGGAGACATATGAGATTGGATTGAGTCGATTTAGTGATGTAGATTGGAATGAATTTCGTTCATGGTATTCTGTTGGTGACAAACTCGACATTCCTGAATCATCGTACATTGATGAAAAATATGATGTAAATAATGTTGGTTGGACACCGGATTCATATGACTGGCGTCATCTTAATATTGTTAATGAACCGAGGGATCAAGTAAGTCATAAATTTATGATGTTAGTAATAATTACACTGATGTTTGAATTGTGTTAGTTTTTTGTTGATAAATCCCAAGTTTAGTTGTTTCTACTCGTGAAGGATCAATGTTGTTTGAGTTCTTCCGAAAAAAGGGAACATTCGACTTCTCTTTCATCGTAGTATGGGATTCTTAATCATGAACGTCCGTTATTCTGACAGTGTATCAGAACCACAACCATCAGGTCCCACTATGAACGCCTAATAATCTGCACTAATAAGCTGGATGAGGTGCACCTGTAAAATTCCTACTCCAATTAATTTGTCACCTAACGTCCTGGTCATTTATTTTCATAATCAAGCTGTAACGAATGGAAATATCGAAACATAATACCCAGTTCCTCGAAACTCCCTCAATTCATTTACAGTAATTAACGCACAAGTGACTAAATTTAGGATGTTATCGAAGTTATAGTGATAAATCATGGTTAAAGAAGGTTGGATTTGCCAGGCGCGGGACAGACCTCACGAATCACAATGGATGATTTTCGTGTTATACAAAAAAAATTGATGTGAGTATTTCACCATTGTTCCCCGGCCACCACAATAGGGCATCAGGTTAATCATCTGCCAACTTACGTGACCTGTGTTTAATTGCCCAACAGAATTGACAGTGGGCACTGCTATGTAGTCCTATTTAAGGACGACACAGCCATTTAGTCTCCCTGGTTTTCTTTAGTTGTCAACCAACATCACTATGTGACTAATGAGAACAGCTTAACTATTGTTTGTCATTGATTTCAATAACTAATCATGCAAAATCATTGTTGAAGACGTTTACTCCGAGCTGTTTGATTGACCAACGCATTTGTAATTTGATATGTTAGTATGAATAGAATAACATAATACTAACTCATGTCATTCTATCTAACCATCAGTGATAATCGAACTGTATAGATCCATATGCAATGGTGAATGATTACCAAATTGATTTAACATTATAACACATTGACATTTGATGTCAAGCTAATGTTTGCCAGTTATCCGTTCCAAAGTCCTCATGCATAGTTTTAGATCCTTCAAATAACTTTGAATTAGATGTAGTATATAAGTAAACATTCTTCTTTGTTTTACCATCTGTACTGTACTACCAAAAATGAAAAATTGTTCCATACAGTCGTCTATTTAGTTTCCATGCAAATCAAGTTTTATTTTAATCAGTGGTTAGTGATGTTTTATTATGTTAAAAATGATCTTAATAGAATTTTCATCCTTTACCCGACTTTATGTTAATCATGAGGCTAAAGGTAATGTAGCTTATATTTCAACAGTTGAAGACATTATCATGAACCTATGAATAATGTGAAAAACTTCGTGGAGGTTCATCGTTTTGACAGATACTAAACTTTATGTTTACCTACAAAACTTGGGCGCCGAGTGTATGTAAGACATATGAATAGAATATATTTGTTAATAATCTCAGCGGATGAAATTAATGAAAAATTCCAACGTTTCGCTCGGCAAACTGGTCCGAGCTTCTTCAGGGATTTCCCTGGATTTGATAAGATACATAGAAGATATCACTTTGTATTATTCATGTCAGTTAAATACTTGACCATGATAGATGAAGTTTAAAAATACAATATTTAACAGACTAAATGAAAGGTTTCATACTGCTATCAGTTATTTTACTTTTATACTCCTGGTAATATTGTCAAGTCGGAGAGTTTGTCACAAGCTGATAATTAAAACAGTTACTTCTTAGTCTTGCAACACAATCTTTGATTTAACTGTATTACTAAAGATGATCGATTAAACTACAAGGCTTGTAATCGGTGATTTTAGTTATACTACGTTCTATGAGCTTGATGAGTTTAATTCGAATCATTCATCATCATTTCGGTTGGATTCATCCACATTCTGATTGATTGTCGTATACAAATCATGTAGCTCAGAGAACTCAGTAAATTGAAATCATACTCCTCAGGTACAAATCTTCTTAATTATCCCAAATTCATACTAACATGATTTACTTCACAGTATTCAGTAAGATACATTTTTAACTTTAGTCACTAATGCTACTTATAACAATGTCATTCGTGTTACGACTAAGATTAATATATGACAAGCATCACATTCATCAAAAAAAGATCACTTTCATTTAATTAGACTTCAAATCAGTGATCTTAAGCATTGGAGCTCTTACTTACTTACTTACTTTCACCTGTTATCCCTCTCGGAGGAGAATAGGCCGCTCACCAATATTCTCCATTCAACTCTGTCCTCACCAATTCTTTCCACCTGTCTCCAGTTACTGTTCATCCTTTTTATGTTTGCTTCCAGTTCTCGACGCAGGGTGTTCTTTGGCCTTCCTCTTTTTCGTTTTCTAACAGGATTCCAAGTTAGTGCTTGTCGCGTGATACAGTCTGATGATTTGCGCAATGTATGTCTTATCCATTTACAACGTCATTTCCTGATTTCCTCCTCAGCTGAAAGCTGATTTATTTTTTCCCAAAGTAGGCTGTCGCTGATGGTTTCCGGCCAACAGTCATTCAATATTCTGCATAGACAATTGTTAATAAATACCTGTAGCCTCCTGAGGATGTTTGCAGTAGTTCTCCACGTTTCAGCTCCATACAGAAAAACTGTCTTGACGTTCGAATTGAAGAGTCTAACTTTGAGATTGGTAGACAGTTGTTTGGAGTCCCATATATTTTTCGGCTGTAGGCATGCTGCTCTTGCTTTGCCGATCCTTGCCCTTACATCTTCATCGGATTCTCCTTGTTCATCGATGATGCTCCCCAGGTATGTAAAGGTTTCCACTTCTTCCAGAGTTTCACTAGCAAGTTCAATTTGGTCGGTGCTCTCTGTGTTGAATTTGAAGATCCTGCTCTTTCCCTTATGTATGTTTAGGCCCATTGATGCTGAGGTTGCTGATACATTGGTTGTCTTCACTTGCATTTGTCAGTGTGTATGGGACAGAAGTGCTAGATCATCCGCGAAGTCCAGATCATCGAGTTGCATATTGGAGCTCTTAGTTAAGTCTAAGTTTCATATGTTAATTATCCAGAAGTGCATAGAATGTTTAGCATGAATTATTTTCAAAATAGAATGTAACAGTACTGATACGTGAATCATAACGTTTTCACAAAAGCTATTTTTATTATGATAATTGATTTATTCGTTTTGTTTTAACACAAGGATATAGGACTCACTTATAAATGATAATGTGATGTTGATGTTGGGTTTTTGTGACCTAGTTAGTTTGATTGTAGAGCTTTTGTCGTTGTTTTGAACAACGTCTACAGAGTCTACTTCAGGTAATGTAAAAGATTCCGATTACTTTACGTGTATTCAGTCAATGTCTTCTGATGACCCTGTGTTCAATCAGTTGTTTATCTGGTAGATTAGATCAGAATCAATAAATTCGATTGATAGGGTTTTATCGAGATAGATAATAAGCTAAGATGTTTGTATTCGTCACAGACTGATGTTAGTTGGGTACTGAAGAAAATCAGAAAAGACTGGAGAGTTTTCTCTTCAAGTATAAGACTTCTCGGTAGTATGCTCCAACGATTCCTCCACGGAATTATACACAGGGCCTTTATATCTCACAGCGAATACTTAAGATTATGCATTATTTGGGTGACTGAGGTCTATTGATAGAATTCCCACTTACATCCGTCATTCATTGTCAGTGATGAAATATCTGACTAAAAAATATGTGAACTCTATCAATTACGACTTTTCACTAGAACTTCAGGAAAATCTTAAATGTAGTCCTTAGTAAACTAGTCATTTTATATGAATTGTGAAGGTTTCGTAGAGATAGTTCTAAAGTTTAGTTGTTTATACTAATCACAGAATAATGTTGAATGGGTAGTAACCAGATAGTATTTTTCAGATTTCCTAACAAAATCAAGTTTGCTTACTGCTGAGTAGTCCACTTCTTATTGGTTTCGTTTGGTATCCAACGGACATCAATCACTGACAAATACAAACAACTATTCATTATATGTTTACTAATTGAATACCTTAGAAATAATCAATATTTTTATATTTGAAGTAGGTGTTACAGAAATCGACTATATAGCAACAACTAAATCAATCCAGTTCAGTGAGTCAGATAGGAATCATCTATCTGAGTTGTAAGACTTCTCTATCGTAGTCATATACACTTTTCAAAATACTTTCGAATATCATTATTATCCTCAATTGAACCATTTATTAAACTTCATCGACTCAGATGGCTAGGACACGTGTCGCGCATGCCAGACCACCGTCTATCTTGTCGCGCGATGTTGGCTAGGGTGAAAGTAGGATGGAAGAAGGGTAGGGACGACCAAACTAAAACATGGCATCAGTCCATGAAGTCTTTGACTGTTGGTCTAAGCCATTTTGGTAGATGCAGATGACCTGGTTGGAATCCGCGTGAAAGTCGCCATAAATGGCTGGAGACACTTAAAGACATGACTCAGAATTGTTAAGAGTGGCGAATGCGTATTCACTCTTTAACTTAATCTAAATCTTGAATCCTATTATTAATTTCTACACAACTTTACTTCACTCTCTTATCTTGTATTCTGTTATTATGTTACCGCTGTTATCTCGTAGTGCTAATATGGTATGGCAACTTGAACCTATAGGCGTATTTGCCCGGCTCTACGTTCATGATGATGATGATGATACAAATAAAGTTAACTCTATTGAAGTGATTCTATTCAATGAATATTATCTTTCTGTTATATTTATTTCAATATAACACAGGGTTCATGTATTGGTTCATATGCATTTGCTGTAACGGCTTCTACTGAATCACAATATGCATTACATACATCAAATCATGTGAATTTATCTGTACAACAATTTATTGATTGTACACGTATCTATGGTAATATGGGATGTCATGGAGGCTATACATTTACATTATTTATTTATTTACAATCTTTTGGATTAGAAACAGAGCAAATGTATCCATTTACTGGTGAGGTATGATTCATAAATTGTTTTAACATCAACATAAGTTTTTTTTTAGATTAGAAAATGTATTATGCTCATAATTGGTAATAAATATGTACAATAACATCTAGCTGACGAAACTCAATTAGGACGAAACGTACATCTTGAATTCTGCTTGCCTACTACAATTCAACTCAAACAACAAGTTGCTTTTCTGTTTTGTTTTAACTGCTCAGTCATGTCCTGAAATTGTATTGTGTACTCATGTATCTATATAAGATATCTACAATCTCTCTTGAGTAGTACAGTGAGATCTAAGCAAATACAAAATGGTGGCTAGCGACACACATTAAAAAGAATCATTATCATCGCCAGATTTCTATTCTTGAAATTCTTAATGAAAAAGTTGACTACCTAAAATTTCTCTCTAGACTATGCATATACCGTAACTGTAGTTTAATCACAGTTGAAGAATCTTGACTACATGAAATGCATGATAACAATTCGGTATCACTGAAAGGTTTTCAGATTTTTCCTCACCATCGTTCTATCATAAGAATAAGTGTGATGGTGGTGTTGCTGCTTTTGTCAACAAAACCTTTTGTAAATCCAATCACATGTGTTCATACTTTATCATGTACTGAAATTGATTAGTCTCTGTTGCTGTATGTGCATCCTGAGCAGATTGCCTCGATATGGGGATAATTAGCAAATATTGTTCGAGTTGAATTATGACTTGCAAGCGGAATTCATGGCTCATGTTTTCAGTTAATCCGCTCAAGATGCACATATGGCAACAGACACTAATCAGTTTCTGTTCACAACAAATCAACAGTAAGTTCGAAACATAGTCATGATGAAGAATTCTTTGAATCAACAGTCTTACTAATAACAGGTACGGTTTAAATTTCTAAGGCGGGAAGAGAAACAAAATCTAGTTCTAATAAATCTATCAGGATAGATTCATTTTTTAAATGGTTCCAAGTTAACTTTACGACAAATTGTTGTTACCGGTTTACTGGCTTTTAGGACATCCAGTTTAAAGTTCAAAGACTTTAATAAGCATTAGTAATATCATCGCCAAGCAGTAGTGTAATAGTTGTTGTGGTATACGTACGGACATTTTGTAAATCCTAAAACCATAGTTTAGCGACACTGGTGAAATTGTCATGATAGATTACTGTCTGATAGGAAGACACAAATATAACAGGGAAGGAGCAGTAAAATAAGAACGACTAAGTAATGATGCATACAAAACTTGAGTGTTATTGGTTTTCGACCTATGGATGGGACTAACTGTCTTCTTATTGGCTTAAAGTGACCAATGCATAGTGACAGTGATCGACTCATTTGCAAGCTGAGTGCTGATACAATAATAATAGAATTTCCTTGTTTCTATACTGTACTGTAGCCATTTTGTTTCTTGTGTATTACTTCTTAGAACTGAGTAATCATGATGCTGAGAATGAAACTATCGCTATCAATAACACTAATATCATCTATACGTCTTGATTACTGTATATTGCCACGTATTACAGCTTAGTATTAAAATACCATTCACGTCTCTTTATTATGAATCATATTAAATTTTCCTATAACAAAAGATATTATTTACGTAATTCTAACTTGATAAAATTGTTAATCTTATTACTGAAATTCTTTCAGCAAACGAGACCTACTCAAATGTAATTAAGTAGTACATAAGTTATATAAAGATAAAGAAATATGTGAGTTGAACAGTACAGATTTTGTTGATTATTGATCATTGCAGACTGATCTTGGATGCGTACGACTGAAAATGTGAGAGGATAAAAATAATTGTTTTGTCCTCATATGTGACACGATAGTAGTATGTTTCAATTACTCCACTTGAGAATAAAACCGAAAGCATTGAGATCACATTGAAAAACTTAACTGTTAACATTACTGGATCATCTGGGATCAAACTGTATGATTGCCAGTACGACTAATTTATGATATGGTGATTCTATTATACGATGTCATCAGTGATATCTATCTCATTCCTTTTCAGTAATATGCCAATAATCGTTTTGACATAGACGATTTTACTTATAAGTTTCATGTATTTCAGCATTTTATTAAGTAGGATCTTAGAAATTTACCTCTCAGAAGATAAAACAATCTTTGTAGTCTAATTTAACATAAACAGTCGGTTGCTGACTATGTGATGAATGTAATAATCATAATTCATTTCTTAAAGATCATTATTCTGGATCTATTTCAATCGTTATATACAAATTTATTTTAAAGGATCAAGATTGTATGGCAAATAGTTCAGATGTTGTTGTTCAATCAATCGGTTATAAATTTCATCGACATGGTTATGAAACAATATTGAAATGGGCATTATACAATGAAGGTCCATATGTAATATCAATGAATATTGATGAGAAATTTCTACACTATAAGTAAGTGTATCAGTTAGACTATATGAATTTAACTTCACGAATTAGTCTAAATAAACTACCTAGCAGAAGCTAAGAAGCACTAGATAACTATTTCATTGTAGTATGAGACTCCACAGCAGTGAACATTTACGATTCTACCATAGAATCTAGTCTAAGATCTTTAGGCTTCATGGTAAACGCTTAAGCGTTACACTAACTAACTGACAACGGTCTAATGGGGGGATATTTCTAACTCGGTCAATTCGCGACATACTTATGCAATCACATCGATTGCCACCTGAAAATCCTTCATATTAGATTGATCATTGCATTTGTTCAATTATGAGAAGTTGGTAATTCATAAGAAATAGTCAATGTAGCAGAGTTAGTAGGTTTGAGGGTTTGATTTAAACCCACTTGATATCTACTGTCAACAATCGAACACTTAATCGTTTGCTTAAATCAATAGTATGTGGCTGACTTCATGAAAGTTTTATATGTGTACTTTTGTTCTATTCATAGATTTGAAGATGAATTTTAATCAGAGATTCATTAATACGAAGTATATAATCATTGAATAGTAAGAGGTGTACTGGACGATCATTCAGATATTGTAAGATAATCGCCGTTGATAGGTTAATAACGAATGTTTGTTCTTGTTATCCTGAAAATAATAAAGGGAACAACGTGTATGAAATTTATAACGATGACTGGATGAAAGTGGTGTATTGAATTACTGTATGTCAACTCTAACAATCTAAATGTAACACTTATTGTGTAGTCTAAAGATTATGATCCATAATCACTGGGTTAGATCATGAATATACGGAGGTGAAGCTTCAATTAGGAAGAATTGTTTTGATTATAGTAACTAACATTGTTATGATTCTGACAATGCAGTGGCATTCTAGATTGAAAGGCATGCTCGATATAGTGTAAGAAAAGTGTAGGCTATAGTAACAAGTAGCTTCATATTAACGTATTATATACCTATATTTACCTTGAAAGTGTAAATTATTGTTTCTTGTTATGAGTTGTAATGTTACACACTTCCAAACTGTTCAACACAATCAACTACAAGAAGTCGCCAACGGTAAGAATGAATGGTAAACTTAATTGCAAAGATCGAATCGTGATGTACACCTAGTATTGGAATGGCACACAGAAATACTAAAGAAGTCTCTAGGATCCACAGAAAAGCTTAAGAGAAACCATATAGTCACTAGTAAACAGGAATTCAAAAAGTCTCGAAAAAGTTTCATCATATTCTTCACTCACGTAACTTATTGGTCCTGGAATGAATGATGCCATACAGAAACTTCTAGAAACCTAATTAAGAAGTGATTAGATGTTAAATGTTTTACGCCTTTCAAACTCCTAGACTCTTCTAGGGTGGTTCTGTAAACTATCCTATAAGTATGTGCGTATAACTGTTTCATCTTTAACATAAAGCATATTTATTTGATTGAATACGTTACAGATTGATGTCAGCAGGGTACCATTGAAAACCAGGGAGCACTAGGCAGCAGCTTTGCCATAGTGTAGAACTCCTCAGCAGTATACACCCTAGATTCCGCAGTAGAAGCTTCAGGTTAGCGAACACCTAACTTTCCACACCACTGGATAGACATCCAATAGTAGAATTCCTACTTCTACCTTTTTGTTTAATAGTAATATTCTCACTTGTTTTCAATTGTTTGCACTAATTTTTCTGCAGAATTGAATCCACATGAATATTGGATTCATTGGAACTGTTGAAGTGTTTTCAACTATGTCTATATCCTTTAAGTTTTTATATCTTTCACTGGATCTATTTTATCAGCTAGTCAGTTGTGGATAATATTAGGCACATTGTCAACTGTTTCACTAGTACCGGTAATCCTGAAACAATAGGCTAAACATTTTAACTGAGTTATTTTGCACCAAATGGGTACAGAACTGAAAAATGGGTATAAAAGTTGTGTGACAATTATTTCTAGTATTCAATGCTTCGGATTGTTTCATCTGGCTATCTTCTTAACAAAACATTTTTTTTCGGGTCAATATAAGTTATGGTAAGTAGAATCCAGGACTGGCGTTTCTCTCTATTTCAAACTTGTCATCTGGATGGAACTGCATCTAGATGTTGATGAAGGGAGAGAGGTGCATCACGAGGACTAGTTCCAAATAAGAAGTGATGTGCTTTCTGGATTCCACTTATAAACCACAATCCAACTTTACTTATGTTTGTAAACTACCTTGGAACCAAGACAAACAGCTCAGAATACATATATGAGAATAAACGATGATCAACTCCAGTCTGTAACAAATCTACGAATAGATACAAATACTGCTGAATCATATAATTTATGGATGCTATTGATACTGCTAAATTCTTACAGTATAGTTCACTTATCTCTTACATTGTTTTCTTTACTTGTTTAATTAAACTATCATGTAACCACTTAATAACGTTGTAAATTCACTGTCATCTATTCAATGCACTGAGTCATTTTGATAAGTTTATGATGTAACTACTTTTCTTTACACATGATTTGGTTTATCATAGAAACCAAATAAATTCCTTCCTTCTAAATGCTGTAGACTTAGTCAAACGAGAATATTTCTACAAAACCCTGCATTAGTATTTACATATGTGTTATGTTGTAAGAAATTGGGGGATTGGATGGCCGAGTGCCAATGACTAGTGCCTAGTTGGTTATTGCGCGTCTGCCCTGTGCCCACTTAGTCCCAAGCTGAAATAAGAAGAATGCGAGCCAATAGATCTGCCAGACAGAATCGAATCTATATTTCAAGCATTCTTTTATATATACATAAAATCAGACCACACAGCGAACCAATTAGAAAATTAACATGAGCACAGAACGAGGGAAATAGTGGTAGTGAATAGCAACAACTTGTACACAACTAATTAACTGTTGTCCATAACAAGAGACAATATAATAACAGTAATTATGCTAAACGGGAGGATAGGGTAAGAGGAACGTAACAATAATAGAAACAAAATGTTTACATTACAGACAGTTCGAATAAATGAAATAGTGTTCTCAAACACACTTCTGAAAGTTTGTTACACATCTTTGTTGTCCGACCTAACAATATGTACGCACATGCGCACACAAATAGCTTCTATTATAAACATAGTTCGATGCAAATACCAAGTAGTAGGCTAATTGAAACAGAAATTAAAACGTAACACTTGCACCATTGGATTGATATATTAGTTACAGAATCATTGAAAACCAAGAAACAATGATAAAATGTTTTGTCCACATTAGTACCTACTCAACTTTGAACATGAGATCAAAATTATAGTCTTCAATCTTCACGGTGATTGTTTGGTTACTGAACCACTTAGACGGTGTCCAATGTAGACTGTTCACCGATGGTGATGCAAATGTAGCAAATAGATCAAAGTTTGAAAGTAACCTATTTGATGCTAACTCAGTGATTTGTATGTTAGGCGGTTATTATGTCGATTAGTGGTTGTAACTTTAACTCACAGTAGGAACGTTAATTTTTATTGCTTAGAAGCTTTATAATGAAATGAAAATATGTCAAGTGCTATCAGGTTTTATTAACTGTCTAATAACTATTCATGATAGTCATCAATTGGGCGTTTAAGTTAATGACCTAATTCATTGATTAGTGATTTATTCCTGATTCTAATGTCAGGTTACATTGGTTAGTGTTCAACATAAAAATTTAGCACTATACTAAAGGTAACAGATACAATTCACTGGTTATTAACAACGTAAAGTTACTCATAACTTCTCATCATCAAGAACACAAAGTTACATTTTGTATTTAAAACAATCAGGCTATAGGATTTCTATCTTCAAATTCAACTTATTTATAGATATAACCATCAATATATAGTTTAATGATAGTTAGAATGTATTTGAATAGTCCTGTTGATTTGTGATGATCTGAAATTGACCAGTCACTTTTACCATATATACACTCTGAGCGGATTTCCTCAATATAGTAACAGTTTACAAGTTCACAAGTGGACTCCAGGACATGCATACATTCATAATGTAAGTACATCTAACTGATGAGTTCTAGATAGGATGAAATGCACCTTCTCAATTCTACTTGCCAGCCATAATTCAACTTACATAATTCAATCAATTGATTTTGTTAATGATTTTACCAAATTTCGTTTCTTTTAGATCAGGAATTTATCAATCTGATACATGTACACATTACAATTTAAATCAAAGCATGTTACTTGTTGGATATGGTTATGATAATGACGGTATCGACTATTGGATTGTACAAAATAGTTGGGGTAAAAAATGGGGTGAAAGTGGTTATGTTAAAGTACGTCGTAATAATTGGAATATGTGTGGAATAGCTTCATTAGCTTTTCGACCAATATTACGAGGTTTCTAATTATTATTATTCAGTATTTAAACAGTATTTAATTACTTGGTTTGTATTACTTAAATGATTAATTAAGTAGTAATGACACGTTTGATAAATAATTGTGAAAATTAAAGAATAAAATTATTCTTGTTTTATTATCTATTTAAGAATTGAAAATGAAGTGATTAAAGAAAATTTAAACATGAAATCGTTTAACAATCAATACATTATTGAATAGAAGTGAGGTAGATATCACTGATGGCATCAGATGATCGAATTAATCAAATTGATCGTAATGAAGATAGTATAATTTGACCCCAGATGATCCACTGATGCTGACAGTCAAACATTTTCTATGTGATCTGAAAGTTCGAGGTTTCAGTCTTCGCTTGGAGAGGTCAGATATTTGGGACCTACTACTAATGAGTTACATAGTAGACCAAGACAATTATTCTGCTCACCCCCTCTAGGTTCTCAATTGTATACAACAGTGGTCAATCTTTAATGAATAGAAATCAACGGCAACTGTGTTACTCAATGTTTAAGTTGAATCATGATCGGCAGGCGAAATCCAGGAAGCGCGTTTCGTCCTCCTTGGGACTCATCAGCTGAATGTCCATGACTATCTTCATGACTAATCAAAAGGAAGATACAAACTCATCCTTACTACATATGTGCCAGTTGCACAAGTGTGACTATCTGGACTCAGTAGCTAGCTGGTGAATGCAGTGGTGTTTGATGCAAAGTGGACTGAGTTTAAATCTCAGTATGAACATCAACACTTGTCATCAAACACCATTGCATTCACCAGTTGGCTACTGAGTCCAGATAGTCACACTTGTGCAACTGGTATATATGTAGTAAGGATGAGTTTGTATCTTCCCGTTGATTAGTCATGAATATAGTCAAGTACCTTCTGCAGATGCTTTTGAAATAGGACAAAGTGTGCTTCCTGGATTACGCTTAGCAGTCACAATCCAACTTTCCGATTTACAGCTATACCCAGGCAATCCTCTCAGAATGTACATATACCAATAGAAGTAGACCAGTCTCAGTCCATGACTAATCAATAGGAAGATAAAAATTTATCCTAGTCACCGTATTACTCAGCTCGTAGTATCTGCTTAATATATCTTTTTATCATTAATGTGCTGCTAAACTATACATGGGTAACTGACACGAGATACGAAACCTATCGTCACTTTTTAAATTTCAATGTCATTGTTGTGAAGCTGGTGAGTTTATCCAATTACCTACATCGCCAACTGGTACGCTGTTTTTTTTTAAAAACAGTTTATACTCTTCATTCTTTGATACTGACAGCTGTATGTCATCAGGTTCATGGGGTACATATTTAGTCTAATAGGATGAACTTTAGCAACAAGTTTGTAATAAATTGGAATTATGATTACTTGTCATTGGTTGCTGGCTATTTTAAGCCACTAACTTAATGAAAAGTACTTAGAAACTAGTTTCTGAGTTTACACCAAAAATAGGATAGGAATATATTTAATTCTATAGATCGCAAGGTTTCATTGTAGTATTTAATTAAAAAAAATACCTTGAAAGTATATAAACCTTATGAATTCTCTTTACTCAATTACTAATAGTCTAGTTAGCACTTGTCCCGACCGTAGCTGCTACCTTGACGTGGTGGTCGGGATTGCCTATCGTGATGACCTAATCGAGCTATACTGGCTGGAACATATGTTTCTGTAGGTTCTACCATGCCAGGCAGGTCGATTAGAGAACGATGAGACTAAAAGCAGCTACTCAAGTTCTGAGGGCGAAGTCGTACTGCTGACTGCAGAGGGGTGTGACAGCAGTAAGGTGTTTCCCTCGGACAACCAGCATCTGCAGCGATGCTGCCTTCTCACAAGGAAGGAGGGGTTAGAAAAGGTCGGCCTTAAAAATGTCACACCTCATTCTACCTCACAGATTTCCGTCTCCGGCGATAAGGGTGCCCACTAAGGGCTTTCAAGTGCTGAGCTAATACTCAAAAAACCCTTCATAAAAGGGCCGTGCGTGACAGGCCTCAAGCAGTTGTCCCTTGGGCTCTGAGGTCACGCTCTCAGGTCTCTAAGACCGACGCTAATTTACCTTCTTTTTCAGGTTCCTCAAGAAACACCCTTCCACGGTGTGTGCAGCCGGGAAGTGTCAACCACCCTTATACCCGTAAAAGCACGAGAGTCCAAATTGGTCAAAATCAAATCCTTTCTACACCCCATAATATCTCTCTTATCTCTACGACTAACTCTACTCACATTCCTTCATCTCACTGCACCGCTAACAAACAGATATAAGTGATAAGTATCATTTAAAGTAAAACATGATGATTCCTTTTTTTTTATTAATGGAAGCCAGAAATCATTACATTTCAGTGAAAATTCATAGAAAATTCATTTGTATGTAACTCATTGTATACTTTAATCTGTTTCATTCAAATGTGAATTACGTTTCATGTCTTCTTCTTCAGCTAACATTTTCTCATATCGTTCTAATGCTGACTTCAATTGTGTCACCATTAATTCATCAATAATTGGATAAACCTAAATAAATATTCCATATAATGTATAAATAATAAAATAGTCTCTATAGAAAACAAAATCAATAAATAGTAGCTATGTGAACACTTATAAGTTCCCAACAACCACCACCACTACTAATACTACCACCACTACCACTATCACCACCACCACATCCCCTCCACCCTGTGTAGTAAAATATCATTGTATATCAACTAGTGATCGAATTCCGGAGACAATTCTAGTAGGTCGCCATAATAAATAACATTTGTACAATAACGTCGATTGACTGAAGTTAGAAATGTATGCTATTAGATGGCAATTCAATAAGACATAAATCTCTGAACTACTGTGATTAAATCTAATGACTTACGTATAAAACTTTGATTAAACTTGTGATGTAACATGATGGTAACCTATTTTCACTGGTGATGATTGTTTCTCTGTGAAATCAATTAGTCATAACTTCAAACTAGTACATTTAGCAAGTAGTTGAAACTCATCATCAATTAGTTGGAACTGGGGATCTTATCAGTCAATGACTAAAAGTATCTTGAATTGTGTTTGAGTTATTGATACTACTGATTACCCGGAATGTTTTGCCTTGCTTCAGGAGCGTGGGGTGGGCGGGGGGGGATGAGATCATCTTTTATCCGATTAATTGAACTGTATTGTTGTTTATTTAGTACATTACGACAATCGGTTACATTGTATGTGCTTAATTATGTGATAAAGTATCCTTAATCAAAGAAATCCGATCAACGATGATTCGTCCGTTCAACACTAAATGATATTATGTTCTTTGTAAAACATGAAAGTTACTATTTCACTCCCTAATTCGGCCATGAATGTGAGCTCTTCTTTGAAATCTCATCTGGAGACAGATAGTCTGACAATTACTATAGCCATTTATCATTTAACCACTTTTACCTAAAGTAACATGTTTAACTTAAAGAACATTCAGTGACTTACTAGTCAGAAATTCTAGTTGAATGAAATTTATCTTAAAGAATTTGATACATTCCCAAAGTACTATCAAAATGACTGTAAACTTACACTTGCCACCGTTTGAAACATTGGAATTAATACAAATTTTATGAAACCAATTTGTGCTGATGGTTTAGTGACTTTTTCACGATCCATAAATGGTGCAACTGGTAAACCTTCTAACTTTTCTCGATCCGACTAATGTAAACAAATAGATTAGATAATGATGGAATCAAATAAAAAGAAGATACCAGTATCATAAATTCGTTAAACATTGAACTAATGATTGTTTACTAATAGTTAAAACACATAGTTCTAAACTTAGATAATAACATGATAAAAATCTCATTTGTCTACTTAAATATAAACAATTAAGTAGTATTTTAGTTGTTTACTGGGTATTTTCGTAAAGAACAGCTATGATGTTCAAACCTCTTCACCGACTATCAACAGCTTACTCGACTTAGATTTTCAATCATCATCGTTTTATCAGAGTTGTGACATGATTGTTTACATATAGATTTTGACTGCCTTGTTACGTAACTCAGTCTCAGATCTTGTGATTATTGATCTAATTCAATCTGTCTAACGATATAACTAATGCGCGTATCTAAAGTTTTTGTGTAAAACAATCATGAAAAGTTATATGCGAACAATCGAATAGTTTGATAGATAAACTTGCCATCATTTGTAATTTGAAGGTATTTGTATCTTCCTATTGATTTGTTACTAACTTGAAACCGACATTGCCATATGGGCATCTTGAGTAAATTGCTTCGATACAATGGTAGTTTATAAGTATGAGGTAAGCTGGATTGCCTCCGACATGTGGAATTCTGGATGCAGAATTCGACCAATTTGGGACTCATTTCCAGAATGTGCCTGGTATTCAGAGTTTATATTTATATCGGAACTCGAGCTTAGTGCTATTCACGTCAAAGTTCATTAGGCTACTGAATCTCAATCGATTCACCATTCAGTTATTTTTATAATAAAATATTTTAAATTGCCTCTAAATAACCATGAAATGAAACTTTTAAAGATCTTACTAACGATATGGTTGATTAACATTAGTACTGAAATCTTGATTAAAGTAGTAGATCAATGAATAAATGAAATAAGAATTGAATTGTATAATAAAAGTTCAGAATGTAAACAAATACTCACCTGATTAAAATATTCTTCAAGTAAACAATCAACCCATGGTTCACTGACAGATAAAGGTCTTACTTCATTCGATATATCACAACACTTGATAAGAACCATTTTGAACTATAAGAGAATCAATCAAATGTATCATAATGATAATATGAATAAGGGTAACAGTTATAGAATGTCTCTTGTGAACATGATTAGATTAGAGCATATGATAATTTTGGCATTGTCTTAGGTGGATAGTTTGATTCTTGAGCATTTCTCATCATACTGGGCGACTACATCGATTGTAAAGTTTATACTGACAACGTCTAGAATGATAATGAAAGCTCTGTGAATTACATTGACATATCCAATAGCATAGTGTAATTCATTCGACCTATGATATGTGAATTGTCTTTTGATATCCTAATTTCCTCAATTCACATGGTTTTCTAGTCCTATGTCTGTGAATCAAAAGACTAAAGGTTGACTTATTTATATTAGCCAGTATTAGTCACTGACTCTGATGCATAACAGGCTAACAATTCACATGTTGTACATTAGGGCATAACGAGTGGAATAACATTTAAACGAATCCCAGTGTGAACATCAACATTGGGATGCAGGTACATCCAGCCTGATGAGTCCCAAATAGGAATGAAACGCGCATCCTGGATTCCACTTGCCAGTCACAATCCAACTTAAATTTAAACGAAGCGTTAAACTATAAGTTGAGAACAGTAAAACATATAATGATACTTATTTTAATATAGAGAGTTAAGTTCTTATGATGAGGAAGGTGAATCTCTTCGTGAACACTGAATTTTAAACTAAACTTCTTCGTAGAAATCAACTTCCACATTGAACTACATCTGAATACATTTATAAGTGCACTTAGTTGTATGATGGTAGTTATGTTAGTCGAGAAATATGATTTCTATCTCAGCTCAGTATTTTAAGAGGAGAATACAAATTTATCACCAGTTCTATACAAAATCATCTTATTAACTCAAATTGTTCTGCCCCACTTGAAACTTCTTTCAGAGTCAATCATTTCATCATTCTATAGACTTTGAATAGAACAAGTTTGCCCTTTTAAGACTGTAATTGGTTAATCAGTGAGGATATAGACCAGTGGTGATTAAGTAACTGTAACTTTTATACTACATAGTTCTCTTCATATAGGACTGAGTCAACTGTTTTCATTCTGTCAGTATTGTTAGGCCGGACCACTTTCAGAACTGTGTTTTGAGAACACTATTTCAATTATTCTAACTGTCTGTAATGTAAACATTTCGTTTCTATTATTGTTAAGCTCCGTTCGCCCTATCCTCCCGTTTAGCATAATTACTGTTATTATACTGTCTCTTGTTATGCACTACAGTTAATTAGTTGTGTACAAGTTGTTCCTATTCACTACCAATATTTCCTTAGTTCTGTATTTGTTAGCTTCCTAATTGGTTCGCTGTGTGATCTGAAGTTTATGTATATATCAAAGAATGCTTGAAATATAGATTCGATTCTGTTGGCTGATCTATTAGCTCGCTATTCTTCTTATTTCGGCTTGGGACTAAGTGGGCACAGGGCAGACTCACAGTTACCGACTAGGCACTAGTAATTTGGCACTCGGTCAACAATCACCCAATTTCTCGCGTCATAACAAGTATATGTAACTTCTGTCTAAATAATGTCAAAATATTTTTGTATATTCCTTATCTCATTTGGAATCAATAGTCAGGGTATTCTATCGAACATCACGTGTATCAACGTATTTAGTTGTATGTATGTATCCAGCTATCCAGAGTTACTCAGCTTAGTTCCTATGTTCTAGAAAAATACTTGTCACCACCCTCCCTCCCTCCATAAAATAACAAATTTATACATTTTTCCATATATAACAATAATTTCAAACTTGAACATAACAACTGTACAATTTATGTATAGACAATACATGTAGTCGTTAATTTCACTATACCTCTAACACCTCCCTTCAAAAAAAATACTTATCAGTTGACTGAATACGTCATAGATTGATGTTGGTGGAGTACCAACAAAAACCAGCTAGCACTGAGACAGTCGATTCGTCTTAGTACGAGACTTGTCAGCAGTGTTCATCGTAGATCTTCGCCCCAGGGACTTCAGAGTGGTGAACGTCTAACTCTATACACCAGTGGGCCAGCATTCAACTTCCATTAAGAAATTATAAATCTTTATTAAGTATCGTCATCAAAAAGGTTATCTTCATTAAACTGTCTCTAAATGTTCTTCAATAGGATGATAAAATTTCCTTGTTAAATTTACAAGCCTTAATACAAAGTGTTGGTAGGCATAAAAAAGAAATTTCAGAAGTTCCTGTTTTCTTACAATCGTAGGCTTTGAGGGGGATACTCACGTTAAACTTTTAATCCATTCGCTTCCATTGATCTTTGGCAATTTACAAAAAACCTCCATGTCAGTATTCTGAACTAAACTAAACATCTTTACATGTTCCGTACAGTTTGTTCACTTCACTAATTTAAACAAAGTCAGGAAGGAAATATTTACTGAATACATTAAATTCATAGGGGTATTTCATTATATTCTCTTCAACTATATACTACAGATAATCAGCTATTGCTGATGTATCATTAAGATAAGCGCTTAATCCATCAGTGGATATACAACATTGTAATGAACATAGGTTGAGGGTCTAGACACTATTTGAAGTGAGTTGATTATGTAATACATAAAATGGTTTGATAATATTCATAAGAGGAAGAAATCAAATCGTAATGATAATTCTAGAAAACACAGATAATTTGATTACGTAATAAAAATATGATTTGTTGAAATGAACTTGATCTGATGAATTGGTATAAGAGATAGACAATCATGAAAATGCAAAAAGTACTGGACAACTGTTTCATGCTTTGTATGAGACATATCAGCTATGAGCATCCACAATGACACTAAAGAATCTAGTTTAGTATTTTTATGCATCACTGAGAAATCTTAACAGTTAGACGACTGAGCCATAAGGCATTCATCTGTCGATATTTCCACCTCAGATATTTCACAATACATTTACGCCAACTTATTTGTCGCAAATTGACTAAATTTAAAATTATCAACAGTTGGATGCCAGTCAGCTAATTGATCTAACGGTTAGGCATTCACCATGAAACCTAGAAGACATGAAATTAATTCCCTAGTGAGGTTTTATGTCAATTAAACAATCAATCAATGCATGTTACCCTTCTTAGAGCATAGTCTCCGAACAGCATTCTTCATCTTACTCTGTCTTCGGTTCTGTTTTCCTGTTCTTCCTGAATGCTGTTCATTCTTTTCATGTCTATCACCAATTTTCAAAATAATGTGTTCTTTGGTCTTCCTCTTTTCCTTTGGTCATGAGGATTTCATGTTAGTGCTTGTCATGTGACTCAGTTTAGTGATCTCCTCAATGTGCACCCTATCCACCTCCAGCATATTTTTCTGATTTCTTCATAAATTGGATTTTTAGCAGCAATAGATCTCAACATGCACAAAGGGTAATGGAACATCCTTAGATAAAAATAATGGACACTAACCCAATTACACTTGATGGAAGAACTCTGAAAAATGTGAAAACTTTTAAATACATGGTCAGTAGCATCAGTGACAAGCAATGAGGATCTGATGTAGATGTAAAGACATGAATTGGCAAAGTAAGAGCAGTATTTTTACAATTGAATAAGAACATCTGGAACTCAAACCATCTATTGGTCAGTATCAACGTCAAAATTTTCAATACAAACATCTATGCAGTTCCACTGCATGGAACTAAAACTTGTATTGACAACTACTAAAAGCATCATTCAAAATGATACAAGTATTTATAAACAGCTCTTTATACAAAATACTTTGAATCCAATGGCCAGACACCATGCGCAACAAGTTTACGTGGTAGACAAAAAACCAACTAAAATTCAGTTGATGAAAAAATTAGGAAAATACATTAGAGGTGGATAGGACACATTGAGGAAATCACTAAACTCAGTCACATGACAAGCACTAATATGGAATCCTCATGACCAAAGGAAAAGAGGAAGACCAAAGAACACATTACTTTAGGAAACTGGTGATTAGACATGAAAAGAATGAACAGCATTCAGGAAGAACAGGAAAACAGAACCGAAAACAGAGTAACATGAAATATGCTGATCGGAGGCTATGCTCTAAGAAGGGTAACATGCATTGATCGATTGTTTAATTGACATAAAACCTCACTAGAGAATTAATTTCATGTCTTCTAGATTTCATGGTGAATGCCTAACCGTTAGATCAATTAGCTGACTTGGCATCCAACTATTGATAATTTTAAATTTAGTCAATTTGCGACATACAAGTTGGCGTAAACTGTATTGTGAACTATCTGAGGTGGAAATATCTACAGATGAATCACTCATGGCTCAGTCGTCTAACTGTTAAGATTTCTTAAATATAACTTGTGCAATACCGCTATATAGAGGCAATCCGCTCTGGATGCACATATGGCAACAGAGGCTGACCAGTTACAGTCCATTACAAATCAACGGGAAGATACAAGCCTATTCTGAATTACATATGTACCCGTTGCATCAAGTGTGACTGTCTAGACACAGTAGTCTAGTGGTGAACGCGGTGGCGTATGACACGAAGCGGACTGAGTTCGAATCGCAGTGTGAACATCAACATTAGGATTCAGGTGCATCCAGCCGACGAGTCCCAAGTAGGACGAAACGCGCGTCCTGGATTCCACTTGCCAGTCACAATTCAACTTAAATATTTCTCAGTGATGCCTAAAAATACTAAACTAGATTCTTTAGTGTCATTGTGGATACTCATAGCTGATTGATTGATTAATGTATACAATCTAATCTTTTGAAGTACAACTTCCTGTATACTTCTTTACTTTATAATTTGAATTAAAGATTTATTAATGGAAGATAGTTGAGAAAAGGATTAGTAGTAAATTAAGTAGTCAATGTCTATTCTATCGAATAAAAAACATCTAATGAATAATAATCATACCTTATTGGAACAAATAAGAAGAACTTATGAAATTTTTTTTTGAACTTACAGTTTCACGATGTTCTTTTTTATTCATTGAAAAACCTTCTTCTAAATGTCTTCTCATAGTTTCTAATATTTCACCATGTCGTGCCATATCAGTAGATAGAATTAAACTTGTCATACCCTAATCAGAATAACATAATTGGTAAAACAGAAAGAAACTTTACATTGCATAACATGAGTATCTGTATAAAACTTCTTTGTATAACAACGGTGAAAAGATTCAACAATCAAATGTTTACATGTTTCAGCTATACAAAAGATTGGGAATATTTTCTGTATGTATGTACAAGGCGATCTTGAGTTCTGCTGAACGTATGAAGATGGTTATGATTTCTTTGTTTCCTATATCGTAGAAAAGTTTGTACTCTTGAGAAAGAGGTATTAAAAGTGGTTTTGATGAAGTGAGAGTGAAATCACAGTTGTCAACAAATGACTTCTAGTAAGTGGTTTTTGGTAAGTTGGCATGTTAAAGCGGTATCTCCGGTGATGGAAACTGATAGAGTAATGTGAGATGGGCATTTTAGAGATAACCTTTCATAACCTCACCCTTCATTTTTGGGAAGGTAGTATTGGCATAATACTGGCTATCTGAGGAAAACACCTTACTACCATCACATGTTCCTGCTAAATAAATCGTTCCTGCCATTCAGGAACGATTTATTTAACCAGTGTGATTCGATTAGTTCATCATGATAAACGAGCCCGACCATCATATCAAGGTTACATCAACGGTCGGTAGGAGGGTGGAGGAATATGCTCTGAAAATATTCGGAGTATTTTGTAGACAAACAACCTATAATATCAGGTTCTCACAACTCACTTCTAGTAAACATTCGATGCCTGATCTATCCATTTGAAAGAAAACAGTTATCAATCTTTCTTTATCTTTATCGTAATTTAATACAAACTATTACGTAACCGCTTTGCTATGGATTTATTTTGTGTCATTCTAAGTTGTTTTATATCTGTATTATGCTACTCAATTATCCAGTCACTTAGTTTTTCCACTTATATCCTCGTTGATGTTCTGTAGACTCCTACTGATACTGATTTCTATTTACAGCATCCCTCTCAATATGTTTAACTTCATTTATACGCTCCAGTTTCTATGAGGATGTGTTTAAGATACTACAAACTGTAAGAAACTAATATGAAGCAGATGAAACCAAATGATTGATCTGATGAACTTGTTACTTATTTTATCTAAACACTTAGGCATTATACTTAATTGTGTTCCAGGATGAAGTTATAATGTGTAAAGTCCCCTCCCCTGCAGTGGTGATGGTTAAATACTCTCTGTGAGACATTGAGGCCCTGGATAGAATATCTCTAGTGAAATCATGTAGAGAAGTCACTCAGGAGTCCTATATTCAGCCAGAACGGTTGTCTCGTTCCCAATGGTTTTCTGTTCATACAAACCGTATTTATTTAACAATGCTCCTTACTCATCAACTCTTTATAACATAAAACGTTTTGGTTATCTAAATAATAAATTCTAAAACGAGGAATTGGATGACGGAGCATGTTATAGACTATTTAACACCCAAACCTAGTAACCGAATTCAGAGTTGTTGAATGGAAAAGTGAGCATAAATTAGTTTACTTTGTTATTATTATTATTGTAAATAACATTGGTATTCATGGTTAATGGATTGGAAATATGAACCACCATCTTCTTGATAAACAGTTTATGGTCTTATCACGTTGTTAGACCACCCCATATTTGATCGGCTGCTAATCTTGAGTGTGTAGTGATGATAAGTTCGTTGCTGGTAACAAACAACTGTTTAGTACTCCTTAGACTTCAAATGTCATAAATTGAACGCTGCTTCATGAAGTGAATCACAGTGATATTTATATTGTTGGATAGTAGTTAGGAATGGACCTGAAAATGGACATTACTCCTACCAAGATTAGTTAGCTGAGTATACGTGGATACAAGTATTGATGATCACATTGTGTTACAAACTGAGTATCCATAACATTTGATGTACCAGCACCAAGAACAATGCTGTTGAGTTATGATAATTGCGAAACTATTTCAATCGCGTACGATGGTAATGGTTTGCATTTTCCATGTTGTTAGCATTCGAGACTATATTCGATTCGTTTCTCTTAGTAGTATTTTTGTTAAGAATGCAATGTAGGTATAAACAGCTGACAAGTCATAACTAGAATGAAATATGGTGTCATTAGATTATGCTGAATAATCACTGACTACTGACCAACAACCTGATATTAAATTATAGTTCCTATTAGATTCATTCATTTAATTTAGTGGTCAAATTGAAATCTAATTGACTAAAGGATGAACAAACTTGATATCGGTGCCTACTCAATGTTCAGTCAATGTAAACATGTCAGTTCAACAGCTAGTCAGTAAAAACTACCATAATTTGGGGAATATATATCGAACTAAGAGGTTGAAGGATGTGTGGCATAATGAACGAGATTAAAGGTTTATTTTCTTAAACAATGACAGATAGTTGCTAAACGTTGATCGTATAAGGTTTCTTTCTCTCTATTCCGTTAGATCTACAATCCAAATCATCTACAATAAGTAAATATAAACCCCTCATAAGTAGTAATCAACAATATTTCATTATTAAAGAACCAGGCGTATTGTACCAACAAATAAGATATACACCGAGTTACATATACTATTCAGGTACTTATTAATGATGAATATCCTCCAAAGTTCATTAATACAGAAAATATCTACAGTTGCAAAGAACTGTTTCATTAACATTGATTTCAATAAGAAGACAGCTGTTGTTGAGATATCCATAATATAGACTTTTGTGGAATTTATAAAATTCTTCAATTTTACTTAGCTTCATGTTATCTTCTTCTAGCCGAACTTAGGTACAGGTATGAACAGGCTGACACTTTAGATCATTTAGATCAGTGCTTATTTAGAAGTTTACTTACTGTTACAAAGTAAATTACAATAACCATATTTAGTGATTCATTTGAATTGTACATAAGAACATTATTCTGCCTGTATCATTTAATTTGGATTATGACTGGCAAGTGGATAGCCAGGACGCGCGTTTCATCCTATGACAGTGACTGACAAGCTTTAGTCTATAACAAATCAATGGGAATATACAAATTCATTCTATTATCATTCTGCTTGATTATCTTAAGTGTATGGATAGTGTTTTTCTTTCTCAAACCCCATCATAACTTCTAGTCATTTCTTCACATCAGAATCATTGTTTATCTAAATCATTTAAGTAATCAACTGAATTCCCTTTTGAATGAGAGAAGGAGGCTAATAATAAAACAATGAAAAGCTTTGAATAACTTTAGGTATCTACCAATTCATATTTCAATTATTTTGTGTAGAAGGGAAATGATCAAACTTTTATTACATAACGCCTTTAATCTCCTTCATACCCCACCTCCTATTTAACTATTCTTTATTGTTTTGTGTTATAATTATACAATTTTTTTTTCTTTAATTGTTACCATGACAATTAAAAGGTGTAGATTGTATCATTCAATTATTCTATTCTTCATGTTCATCATACAGATAAATGATTCTTTCAATATCTTTATGTTACTATCTAACAATAGTTAGTTACATAATCTACTTTCAACTTTAAATGACTTACATGACTATTACATATCAAGTTGGCAATATGTAGTTGCAGTGTACACGTAATGTAAGTGATATCATTGAAAAAAGGATTATTTTCTTTTATCCCATCCCTAACCTTACCCTTCCTCTGGATATTCATTGTTCTCTTATCAAGTGAACTGAATTATATCAAAAAGAGTCATAGAATTTCATTACATAAATGCTTACAATTCATAGTGTATTAAACATGAATGTATTATGCATACACTGGAAGGTAAGTGAATTTGGGTGGGATAATTTAAGAATTTACAACATCATGAAAGACTTTAAACGAAGATTAAATTTTAGAGGACAACCTTCTTTTACAAAGTAAGTTTAATGAAGCTTAACTTTACTGTGGATTTCAATAAAAGATCTTCTTTTGTATAAGAATATATATTAGAATGAAATATTTGTAAATAGTAGCTGAAAATTATGTGGAATCTATCTGAATGGTAAGTTTGTATCATAGATCGGACGTAAGCTGAACAAACATTAGGCAATTTTACTTGTATGAAGGTTAAATCTAGTTTACCTTGTTTGATCTGGTTTATCTTTTGTTTAGTAAGCTTGTGTTTTACTGGAATGGGGATGCTAGCCCCATGCCCAGCCCTTCACCTTTACCAGGGCTCGTGACCGGTAGTAACCCCAGAAGAGCTACAGGCGAAGCGACCTATGCTTCTTAGGGAGGGGTAATGGGCGTAAGTAAATAAGTAAAGTTTGAATCTATGACCCCTATTTCTCGAGATGAGAAACAAGACCCTGAAGCAATCACAAGTTGAAACTATCTAAATCAGAAGTGAATTATTCACATGCAGTTCGTTTACATAATAGTTTGATGTTAGTTTAGATTCTACTGAAAACAAAAGGTTGATTAACTACTTTATTTTAGTATGAAATGTTTCATCAAAGCGTACTTTATAATGATAACATAAATAATCGATCATCTAGTGATTCCTAGATCCTGTCAAGTTTAAAAGTGTTACTGATGGCAGTTATATCACCTTTTGCCTTCGTGTCATAAAATTTTATGCGAAACTCAGGATAATAATAGTTCACTTTGATGATCATTTATCAGTTGACCATAGTGTATTATTTTATATCCTTATCCGAATCATCATCACCAGCGAAATCATCATCATCATCATCCGAATCATCATCCGAATCATCATCGTCATCGTCAATGTTGCAATGCATAAGATTACTAACCTGTCTAACACGACGAAATACTTCTTGACTAACATTTGCAAATATATTTAATTCAGGATAATTCAATATACTAAATGCAACAGCACAATGATGATTTTCCAATGGAGATATATCATTATATCGTATAGCTAATTCAGTTCTTGCATTTATTTGGTATCTGTTGAAAAGTAAAGTATACAACAGTTCATAATGTAATTGAATCTATATAAATACAAAATAAAGGATCAATTACGTTTAATTTGTTTTCGAAAATCATCAATATAAGATCTCCATGCATGACCATTGGTCATATAGCATTATTCTTGGACATTACTTTGATCTTTTAATATGTATGTTACAAGATAAGATCCTTACTTACGCCTGTTACCCCTCCCAGAGGAGCATAGACTGCTCACCAGTATTCTTCATTCAACTCTGTCCTAAACAATCCTTTCCAGCTCTCTCCAGTTGCTGTTCATCCTTTTAATATCCGCTTCCAATTCTCGACTCAGTGTGTTCTTTGGCTTTCCTCTTTTCAGTCTACCGGCAGGATTTTAAGTTAGTGCTTGTCTCGTGATGCAGTCTGATGATTTCCTCAATGTATGTCCTATTCATTTCCAACGTCGTTTCCTATTTTCCTTTTCGGCTGGGTTCTCTCCCATAGTAGGCTGTTGCTGATAGAAGATAACATCCAAGGTGATTTCAATCTTCTAAGAAGTGTTATGAACACTACAGTTCTAGAGTTGTTGATAATCATCTTTTATACTTTTTAAAAACAGGTTAAAAGATAGCGTAGTCATTCATTTTGTAATGTCACCAGCTCTTATCAACTTCAATAACACGACAGAGAAGTTCAAATCATTGAATTGAATTGATTTGCCATGGAGTACAGGTTTTCAAGCAATAAACCCATGAAATAAATGATAAGAGAAATTAGTGCTTGTGTCTTCATTTCATTAAATCCAGAAAAGATTAGACACATATTGAGGGCGGGGCAGGGGTGAAGAACTACCACAGAGATCGAAACTTCCATTTATGAAGTAAAAATCTGAATCTTCAGACATTATTTTCCTGCTTTTCAAGCCAAATAACTAATTTGCATCAGTTATCATACTGAACAGTATGAATTCGTAACATGTACGATTGTTCTTAATCCAATAATTTGGTACCATTTACTCAGTCAGAATTTCAAACGACGACACTTAGCATGCAACTACAATGAATTATTTTTTAGTAGAAAATTATATAACGATACTGTTGAATTAGGATAGAAAAATTAGTTTAATGACTCATTTCGACATTGTTGATAGGATTTCGTAACAGTTAGAAGTTGGCACAGGACACTAATGGGAAACAGGGAACACTAGTATGGGACCCTTCAGTAATGCATACTATAGATTATGCCAGGGGCATCGAATCAAGTAAACTTAATACCAATATCCACAAAACCGCCTCAATTCAAGTGCGATAATTAGCCCACTAGTAAATAACTTCAGAATGTACTTGATGTTCTAGTGAGAAGTCATGATTGGAAGAGTTCACATTTAACGAGAGTCAGACACTTATCACCACTAAATTTGCATAATATTTGTGTTATGTCAAAAATTGATGAAAGTAGGAATCATGAGATTAAATACTGGCTTGGTCAATAGTGCAGAAGGTCAATCGTTTGCCATCCCATAAATAACGTGACAGCCGTCTAGTTCTTCCTGGTTTTCAATAATACCTTGCCAACAACCATCTGTGACGAATTCAGTGATTAAATGTAATACCAATCTCCACAAAACCACCTTATGCCAATCTGATTAGTCAAGCAACTAAATGAATTGACTAATAGGAATATTTAGACTATACAGAGATATAGATCAAAATACTTACCTTATTGATATACAGTTTCTACTGAAAATACTTTCATTCAGAGAAGAATTTCATCATCAACAGTCATTCAGGATATAAAACATTATAAATACAAAATTCTTATTTTTTTCATTTTAGCTTGATTGTACTTATAGACGATTGAAATTCATTTCTAGTAATCATCAAGTTCAAGGTTTATTCAGTATGTTTCTCCTGTAGTCGATGTATACCTTCACTTATTATCTCTGTTTTACTGATGTTTCAAATAGGCATAAAGAACTTCAGCTACTTACTATACAGAAGGTTTGATTTTCAATGAATAGTAAATTTATTTATCATGTTCAATTTCTAGTTAGCACATTTAGAATCGACTGAATTGCTACAGTATGAATCCGCCCGCAGCTCTTCTAGGGTTGTTGCCGGTCCCAAGCCCGGGTAAAGGAGGAGGGTTGGGCATAGGGCTAGCACCCCTATCCCGTAAAACACAAGTTTGCTAAAAAAACGCTAACCAGAACAGTATGAATCACTATTGAAAAATTAATTGAATGAAAATTATCACTTAACATTAATTTCCTTAACTATGAGAAAGCATTTGATAGCGTGTATACAAGAACCTCATGGTGCTCTCTTCGACATTGTTGTGTATCCTGGAATATAGTCAATATCGTAAGGAATTCTTATGGTGAACAACACTGCAAAATGGTACATGGAGGGTAGCTCAAGGATTTATTAGAAGTGAAGACCAGTGTTAAACAATACTGTTTACACGTGCCCTTCTCTCTTTTTCTTATCGTCGTTAACTAGATTTTTATAGAAATCACAACATTTCAAAGCATGCACGGAATACGGTGGACAACTTGGGTTCAGACAGACAACTTGGGCTTCATAGATGACTTAGTTCCATCATCACACACTCAGAAACAAATTCAGGGGAAAGCTGACAGTGTAGTAGTAGCCTCTGTAGCTATCGGTAAACTGTAACATACATAGGGGAAAAACATCCTTAAATACAACACAGCGAGCACCGATCAAATCACACTTGACTTGATGTAGAAGCTCTGAAAGAATTGGAAACTGTTGCATATCTGATCAGCATCATCGATAAACAAGAAGGGAAGGGAAGAAGTAACCTGTGACATGGCAAAAACAACATTTCTAAAATGTCAGAATTTTTAATGCAAACAGCAAGACAATTCTGTTGTATAAGTAGGAAACTTGGAGAACTACGAAAAGTATCATTCAAAAGATATAGGTATTTATAAACTATTGTCTACACAAGTTATCTATTCTGGATCAGCTGGCCTGACACCACCGAAAACAGTAAAGAATAAAGAAAAAACAAACCACTTGCTAACTGAGAAGGAAATTAGACAGTAACATTGGAGGTGGATAGGACACACATTGAGGAAATAATTAAACTATGTCACAAGACAACTACCAAATTTGGAAAGGAAAGGATCAATGAACACATTGTGCCTGGAGTTGGGAACAGACATAAAAAAGAATAAACTGCACGTTGAAAGAAGTAGAAAAGAAGACAGAGAACAGGGATGGTTAAAGAATGGTGATCACCGGCCTATGATCCATGAAGCTTAGTTACTTGAAAGCTTAGATTTTGATCCTTTGAACAATAAGCCGTCGAGTACATTGTTTGACAGTCGAATACATATTTTCCTTACATTCAAGGCTACCATTTGACAAATAACTTGATGTAGACAGTTCAGTATACGAAAGAAGAAGGGGGGGGGAAGAAGAAGAAGAAAAAACATTTGATTACCACTTACGAATTACTATAACCTGGATGATCTAAATCATGACATACAGCAGCAGTCAATAGAATGCCTAATTCTTCACGTGAAAAATCATTATTTAATCCACATAAATATAAAATACCATACATCATTTGTGCAACACAGAAACAATGTCGAAAATTATGAAATGGATTATTACGATAATTGGCTTGTATAGATAACTACAATAAAAGAAAAAAAGAGAAAGAAAAGTAAAGAATTGAAGGATACCTTGAAATTGAAAGATAATTTGATTACGTAATCACTGTGTAAAAATAAATTGACATTAGTAGACTACAAGAATTCTATTGTTGAATCCCTGCTGTCAATGTTCTCAAAGACTTAATACAGTCAGTTACTATGCCAAGAACAACGTTGTTAACAAGGTAACATAACATAAAATTACTCTTGAATAGTGTACCTGTACTCATATAGTTGATTACTAGTAGTGTCCGTTATCTTAAACAATCGTTAACAGTTTTCCTATAGTAACTAACTTTATTCATGATTAGTGTAAGTGAAACTTTAACTTGAATAGGATTTTAGATCATGACTAATTTTACATGTTGTTTATACTCTGCATTAATTTCAACTACTTAAAAGTGATTATTAGTAGTAATGATATGACTGTAATTTAGGAATTGTAAGGTAGAATTTTATTAATCAACCTCATAAAGAACAGAAATGATTTTCATAAATCTTCAGGAATAATTCTACAGAGAAATTTCCATTGAGAGATGATATCTACAGAACTTGACTATGATGCCAGTTGTAAGTGATTATGTAAATGAACAACAAATAGCTTATGTTGGTTTTTATGAAGAAAAGCAACATGGATTATCATTTAAGGGTAGAATTAAGGTTTTGATTAGGGTGGTGTTAACTGCATTACGTCACTTTACAGAAAGTTAATAAAAGCCAAAGATTTCCTGTTCACAAGTCAACAACTCTAAGAGATGCACCATTCTCATTCTCATTTATTCAAACTAGAAGGTGTGTGTGTGTGGTAATTCAATCATACGCCAGGACGTTGAATCTTGTTTCAGAAGTTACACTACTTCGACACTACGGATATCAGCTTGGCGGCTTTTGCCGATTTGCCTTAAGGTTAGTAATAACCACATTAGACTACTGAATTCGAAATGCGTAATATTACAGTGATTTGTTTGTTCATTTGCAAAATCCTTGATACAAACAGACAGATACAATGCAGAACTTCGTACGTACGTACATCAGTTCAGGTTGCAATACCACATCAGCACAGAGACGCAACTGTCAGTTCAAATCCAAGAGTGATAGCGATAGTAGAAGTATTAGCAGTAATGCAGAAAATTAGGGAGCGAAGATATGATTCGAAAAGTATAATTCAGTGAGATAAATTTGAAAGGAGAAAGATAGAGAATTCAGAACGTTAGAATTTGAGAGAACACAAAGTGTGGATGCACCTACGCCATTGCAAACGATTCTGAGCCATGTTGTTCGAGGTCTCTAACCATTGGTGACTTTCGTCTCGCGGACCCCAACCACGCAGCCTACATCAACCAACATGACTTAGTCCGCTTGTCAGTGACTTCATCGATTTCTGCTATGTTTTGGTTTGGCCGCCACTAGCTTTCTTCCAACCTATTCCTACACCGCAAAACATAGCTCGTCGAGGCAGTCGGTAATTAGACATGCGTAACACATGTCCCAACCACCTCAACTGATGAAGTTTCAATACCTCATCTATGGACTTGCCATCCTTTCCTAGAACCCGTTTCCTAACGACAGCATTGCTCACTCGGTTGTCACACGATACTCGAGCAATGCTTCGGAGACACCTATGGTAGAAGATCAGTAACCTACGAATGTCCTCTACTCTTAACGGCCATGCTTCGCTATCGTATAGTAGGACAGAGCGAACTGCTGCACGGTACACTCCTCCTTGATACGATTCTAATTAAATCCATTGACTTGAAATATGGCTATTAGTATGCACGATTCAACTTTTTATTCACTGCAATGTTGAGCAAGCATATCAGATACTGTGAAATCAGGAGATCAATGTAAAAGTCTTAACACTGAACATCAACGTTTTCAAGACTGCAGTTAAACTGTCGAGATATAAAACCCATGTTGATGAATTTCCTTTTATTGTTTACAAAGGGACAACTGAATATAGTTATATTCTAGACTTTTATGGAGTTTAATCAAAACTATGAGGTAAATAGGTACATATTAATCAGAATTGGTTTTATTACAATAACTTTTGTTGACAATTGTAAACATGAATACATTACGTGAACTAGTCAATCAATTGAGTGATTTGTGAAGGCTTATCTACATTGAAGTTCGTTTACGTCATGGGATGACATCAACTGTTAAGTGATACTGTTAACTGGAAAGGATTTAATAAAAGTTTTATACCAGATGATAACTTGTCGAAAATAATCAGCTACGTGGAAACACCATACCTTTAGATTGTTGATTACGAATTTAAAGGTATTTGGTTTATTTAGGGAAGTCGGAAGGTACTCAACTGAAGAATTCAATGCAGAGATACATCATGTATTATTCTTTTTATGAGTCCACTTTCAACGTTATCTGATTCATTTTGTATCCATTTTTAAATCGCTTTCGAATAAATAAGTTAAGTTTAACAATCTTTTTTAATGTTTCTACTTATTATACTACTTATTTACTCTTAAACCAATAAATAATAAACTCGATTACAGGTGTAATTCATGACTACTTAATGGACTATGGACACAAAATCAAATGACTAGCAGATTATTAGATCGACCTTAAATTTGGTTGATTGTTATTGATACTTGATCTGTCAGCTTAAGCTTACTTGTTTTAATTCTCTTCTTTGTTGAGCTGATCCATAGCAAAGTGGTTGTTTATCAGTTTTCTAGTCAGTTGATGAATGATATCTATCTTAATATGTTTACTGATTACCAATGGGCTTTACTGCGAAGTTTCTACAACTTCTTTGATTTTCCTTATGTTAACTCAGTCTTAAATAACTAAGTTTTAACAATTACACTTGTGTCTATAATTGTCTGTATGTGATGATATGAGAGACTATACATTCTGACAGTTGATTGTTATCATCATTACTTTACCTCTACTACTTTAACCTTATTAATTACATATCATCATCACCATCATCCAGAACATCATCGTCATCACCTAACAACAGAATACACGCACTTAATCTTATACATAATCTTTTGTAATTGTCTATGATCATTATGCAAGTACTCGGAAATCAGATCAACATGTAATTTACTGATTTCAATCTACTACTTCTGACATATTCAATCATCATCAGAATGCTTGCCTTATGACATCATTTAGATGTGAAAAATGACTTATAAATGTACGAGTTAAAAGAAGAATTCATTAACAATCAATTATTCACTTCAATTCAGAATAGGCTTATATCTTCCCGTTGATTTGTAATGGACTGAAACTAGTCAGCCTCTGTTGCCATATGTGCATCCTGAGCGGATAGCCTCTATAGATAGGACGGAAAGCGCGTCCTGGATTCCACTTGCCAGTCACAATCCAACTTGAATATAACTTGTGTACTACCGCTATATAGAGGCAATCCGCTCTGGATGCACATATGGCAACAGAGGCTGACCAATTACAGTCCATTACAAATCAACGGGAAGATACAAGCCTATTCTGAATTACATATGTACCCGTTGCACAAGTGTTACTGTCTGGACATAGTAGCCTAGTGGTGAACGCGGTGGCGTATGACACGAAGCGGACTGAGTTCGAATCCCAATGTGAACATCAACATTAGGATGCAGGTACATCCAGCCGATGAGTCCCAAATAGGATGAAACGCGCATCCTGGATTCCACTTGCCAGTCACAATCCAACTTAAATAATCACTTCAATATTCTTGACTTTCAATAAAACTAACATTCATTAGTAAATAATGACTTACCAGCCAACGTTTCAATGTCAGTGGATTGATGTTGAACTCTTCAACTACACCTAATTCATTATACATATGCTCCAATAAAGCTAACATCTTAAAAGAATATACGTATATGAATGGATTATTAAAAAAAAAAAAGAAATTAAACATTGAACAATGGGAAAATAGGATTTCAAATTCTAATCTCCTATAATTTGATGTGATTATTATTTCCCTTTTGTATTGTTTATAGGTAAATTCAAGAAGTCACTGAATCCTTAGGGGATTTCTTCGAACAATCCCCCCTCCACTATCCTTTCCTCGAAAGTAACCTGGTACGATCGAAAATGTGAAGAGTTCACTGTATCATTTTGAAATGCACCCATATATCCATGCGTCTATTTTTTAGCAGGAAAATTCTACCCATTACCTTTTTGTTGATAAAGTGTTGTTTAGTAAAGTGGAAGGACGAAAGAAAACTTTTTGTGCTTAGTCCAAGTAGATGGGTATAGAAGGTTCACCTACGGGAGTTAGATAATCTTGATTCCAAATCAATGCTTCACATGGTCTCCATGATCATAAAGAAGTGAATGGGGTATTAATCAACTTTGGTTACTGACTACCATGTGACTACATTCTTTCGAAAATGTCCCAGTGATCTGTTAATTGATTGTATAGGGCAAGTGACCCCCTAAGAAAACCACCTGCTTTGGTATAGGTATCCGAGCTGTATTTTAGTCCACACACAACTGTAACGATAACAAATGCTAAAACAAATAAAAATAATTCACGTTATAAAAGTTACTTCTGAAAAGTACTTAAGTAGATTTGAGAATTTCACAATAGAGTCATGTGTATCATCAGAGATACTGTCGCGTGAATCCTTCAATATCTAAAATAAATTCAATATACTGATAACTTGAGGTAATTCCTGGAGTTCTAGTGTGAAGACGTGACCGGTGGAGTTCAACCGTGTCGGGTGTGAGGCAGTTACCCACCGATGGCAATGGATGAGGTCGCGCAAACGTATCACGAATTGACTGAATTAGAAATATCAACCATTAGAAGCCGGCCCAGTGGTCCAATGGTAAAAGCGCTCGTCGCGGAGCCAGAGGGTCCTGGGTTCGATCCCCAACAGGGTCGTGGATGCGCACTGCTGAAGAATCCCATACTAGTACGAAACAGCTGTCCAGTGCTTCCAGGTGATCAGTGGTTGTCTGATTCAGAACGATTCATGATATAAGGATTAATACTGATAACTTGTTAGAACGCTTCGACAACTGGATTGTAGATATCCAAGACATGTAAGTAAGTGGTTCCATGCAGAATATTTTTCGAGTTGAAAACAAAGTGAATATAGATTAGGTGGAGAAACATCTTTATAAGTCATTTTGTTTTAAACAAAATAGCCTTTTAAATGTTAAATGATGATTTCATTTCTATTATTAAATAGAGATTTCTTTATGGCTCCATTACTTTAAAATACTTTAATTCATTTATATTCTTACTTCATTTGGTTCCCAGTGCCAAATATCGAATGTAGGCTTCTTTAAGAAGTCAATAGTTGATTGTGTTAATGTATACTACATAAAAGACAAAATAAGTGAAAATCAAATGATTACATGAAGTTAGACTTTAAAATGTAATTCATTTAACAAGCATAGGTAACATTGACCTATTAGTAGTTTGCACCGATGAAGTTTCCCAGAATGATGATGGAAGCTACTCTGTTTAAACTATCCAACACTGTCTTTCTGAGTTATAAATCTTTTCTACCATTGAATATAGTCCTACTGAGAACTTATTTTCAAGTGATGTTAGATCTTCATAGGAATTATTCTGTATGCCATCAGGTTTACGTACATTTGTTTCAATGTTTCTTTTACGTATACAACACTACAGTCATTATATTTGTTCGTATTCATATAGTCCTTATTTCATTTACGGTGATATTCTAACATTGGCATGTGTATGTACAGATCTAAGAGTATTGTTTGTTTGCTTAGGATTTTTCAAATTCTGTTCAGTGGATCTCTCCTTTCGTTGAATATTATTGAAATATAATTCGTTTAGGAGTTGTTATTCAATTGTTGATGTGGGCATCATCAAATCCAAACTCAGTGTTTCAATCTTTCGTAGTCTTTCACTAGTTGATAACCACTGTTTCTAAGATTCTTAGCAAATGTCATTATTTCGAGTATACTGTATTCTCTGCGCTGAATGGTTTAGTTATTGAGCTTTCATCTTCATTCAAGAAGATTTCATCATTGCAAACTTCTGAATGGATACTATTGTTACAATTATTATTAAACGTAGAACTTCCATTATAAGTTTTCACTGATGAATTTATTCACAGTGATGATGAAATATGCACAGTTAAATCAAACAGCACAGAAAACGCAGTATAACTAAAACGATCTTCTTGTGCTACTTATCTTCTCTTTAGTCTTAACTATTACCATTATTGTCGCGTAGTGCATAACATGGAACATTAGTGTTTATATTCTCAGTCTGATTACCCTTCCCCCCCCCCAACTATCCTAGTTCACTAACTTAGTAAAAATAATTTTACTCTGATATTATAATCTTTGTCTTTGCATTTTCTAGTCTACCTTATGTTCATACGTAATATATGATCCTACAAGTCTTGGTATTACTCATCCTTAGAGTTATTATTACCTTATGAAGTAGTTCGATGAGTAGATACTTACATAACTCCTTGAAAGGTGTCAATAATTCTATATGTGTATACTACTAAGTTATCCTTTACTTTAGTCAAATTATTCAGTTAACTTAATTAGGGTTCTTGGTAACGACACTAATAGATTACTTAGTCATTTAATTTGTAGAGCCGGTCAACTTTCTTGGAACATGAATACTAATCCAAGCGTTTTCAGAATCCTGTTACAGTTAGTATGACTACGAAAACAACCGAACGTCCTGAATACTGACATTTATCAACAGAATGTATCTCTTGTTTTGTAGCAACTGATTTTTATATGTAGGATTCTACATCTCAGTGTGTTAATCAAACTTGTTATGGTTGGTCTATTCACAATGTTACTTACCAAGTACAAGTATTCATTAAGTGGCTTGTAAGCAACGTTATATTATTTGATCATTAGTTTGGATAATTGTGTAGTATCAGAGTGTATGTAATGAAGCATTGGGATGTTGATGTTGTTTACTTGTTGACATTAACTAAATCAACTTAAGACATTTAGCTAAAGGAACTGTCAATGTTGAATATTAGATTGTTTTCGGTTCAGTTAAATGTATATCTTATGAGTATAAAACTCCGTGTATATTAATTTGTCTTCACGCATATGAATGACCATTTGCAAGTGAGGTAAGAAGTCGATACAACATAATAGATAGGACTATGTTTAGAATCAAATTAATCCAACAAGCAGCCTAAGTTCAAGCAAGTCCACTAGAAGGCATGTGTTTTCCAAAGAAGTTCTATCATGCCTCAAAGTACATACCAACAATGAAATGTGTAATGAAAATGTTAATCAGCCCGAGAAGTAATCATGACTTCTACAAATGTCTAACATTCAAGTTCATTTGACAAGGCGTAATGGTGAATCTTATTTAATGTTATTTCGTAGGATCCTAATGTGATTTGATGAGTAAGTAGAAGTTGTTCAACTTCCTTATTTGTTTTAGCCTTATTCTAACGCTTACTATACATTTACGTACATTATTACAGTTTACTAATTATCATGAGCATCTATCAAACTGTAATTGGATATTGCAGCGATCCTCAGATTTGAATCTGGTGTCACGAATCGGTCCAAGTTACACAACCATTGATAACCAAGAAGTACTCGATAGCTATTTTGTCCCAACTTGGGATTATTCAGCAGTGCGCAGCCAAGACCATGTCAGAAATTGTTCTTACAACCTTCGGGTTTCAAATAGAACGCCTAACTATGACAAGTGTGAAGCGATTGTCCACCGATGACAATCAATGAGATCGCTCAAATACATCGAAGATTGATCGAATTAAAAATATCTACGGTTAAATCCTGGTCTGTTCAGTGGCTTAACAATTACTACGTTTGTCCACAAAGTCATCAAGTCCTAGGCTCGATTCTTAGAAGAATCATCAATATGCATTACTGAAGAGTTTCAAACTTAAGACGAAATAACTGACTAGTTTTCTTTCTGTTTTATATTAGTATTCTTCAAAACAAATACAACAAAGAATTGTCATTACGTTAACTTACCTTTTCAAAAACCGGCAAATTTTGTAATTCCAAAATTTTAACACCATCATTACTTAATCGTATATTGCCAAGATATGGACGTCCCATACTGAAATATTTTTTTTGGTTTTTATATTAATGACGTAATAATATTCAATGTTTAGAAACATTTTGATATAAGTAAAGTAAAGGAATCATATGTGTCATGTTCAACAGTCTGACCGATACGTCTTCGGATATTGATTTTCTATAATCTAAATTATTCTACTGAACATGTTTAGATCAGATAGTTATGTAAAAAGTGTTAGGTCGGACCACAAAGAAGCGTAACAAACTTTCAGAACTGTGTTTCGAGAACATTACTTCATTTATTCGAACTTTCTGTAATGTAAACATTTTGTTTCTATTATTGTTACGCTCCGCTTGCCCTATCCTCTCGTTTAGCATAATCGCTGTTATTAAACTGTTTCTTATTATGGACTACAGTTAATTAGTTGTGTACAAGTTGTTCCTATTCACTACCACTATCCCCCTCGTTCTGTACTCATGTTAATTTTCTAATTGGTTTGTTGTGTGGTCTGACTTTATGTATATATAAAAGAATGCTTGAAATATAGGATTCCATTCTGTCTGGCTGACCTATTGGCTCGCATTCTTCTTATTTGGGCTTGGGACTAAGTGGGCACAGGGCAGACGCGCAATAACCAACTAGGCACTAGTCATTGGCACTCGGCCATCCAATCCCCCAATTTCTTGCGTCATAACAAAAAGGTTGTAATTATGTCATTCATTATAGTTCAGTCTTTAAGAATGATCTGTCAAAGACTATCAAGATGGTTTTAACAATCTGGAACTAAATGCTATTAACATAATTTTCAGTAAGTACATGAGATTCATCATAAACTGACTGTATATGTATTACTATGTAATGAGAAAGATCACTAGTATGCCATTTCTTGACTAGAAATCAAGACTAGAACCGTATAGTCATATGTAAAGCAATTAAACATTTGGATAATTTTAATTAATTCCAATCACTCAATCAACACCTGGTACCCCACGGGGAGCATAAGCCGCCGACCAGCATTCTCCAATCAATTTTGTCCTTGGCTTTCCTTTCTAGTTCTTCCATAGCGCTATTAATTTTTTCATATCTTCCACCAATTCCCTGCACAATCTGGTTTTTAGTCTTTTCCTCCCTCAGCACTCCATATTAGTGATCTCACTGTGACAAAGTTTGATGGTTTCCTCAATGTGTGTTATATATACCTCCATGGACTTTTCCTATTTTCTTCCTTCAATAAAGTACCATGAGAGATAATGGGAATGACTTTATAATACTAAACTTAATAGTAATTTGATCAGAAGAGTGTTTGTATGAATCCAGACTATATTGCTACAGAAGTAATGAAACCTTTTCATAGACTCATTGATTACTGAAGTCTTAGAAGAAACATGTTTGTTAACACAGTGTGGTTAAGATGACGCTAAAAAATTCCGTTTTTTTTGGGAGGGGGTGGTTATTTTGTAATAGATTTCTTTCCAGATCCTTTTTATGATCACTTATAGGAAAAATTGTTAAGAATAACATCGATCAGACAAATCAAGAGTGGCAAAGTAGTGGGATCAAACAGTAAACCAGCCGCGTCACAATAGTCAAGTATAGAAGTAATCAATAAAATGCTCTAGGTTCTTTTTAGAAAGAATTGGGAGGAAAAACAAGTACAATGAGACTATAATGAGTTGTACATCATCAAGATACCAAGGAAAGATCTTTGCGAATGTGGCACTAATAAATCATCCTACTTTCACTACCAGGAAACGACATCAACAGCGTGTTGTTGAACAGAATGAAATACCCAGTAAACGCCCAACTTTGGGATAAACAAGCAAGATTTTTAAAAGATCTGTCGTGTACCAAGTAAATTGCGATAATTAATGAACAATAAATTAAATAAAATTCGCCAATTCACGTCAACGTTTTCGAATATAAGGAAGCACTTGAGACTGTCGATAAGAGGACATTATGGGGTCTTCTTCGACACTATGGTGAACCTGAGCAGACAGTTAATATTGCAAAGAATTTTTTCGACGGACTACACTACAAAATTATTCATGGGGGGGGGAAGGAAAGCAGCTCATAGATTTGTTCAAAGTAAGACTGTCGTTAGACAGGGTTTCTTACTCTCGCAATTCTCTCTTTCTTTCTGATGGTGGCTGACTGGTCTATTAGCGAAATTACGGCATCTCAGAGGAAGCACGGAATATAATGACAGATTTAGTGCTACTAGACTACTTAGATTTTATCTATAATCAAGCAAGCCCTTCTATCCCACACAGTGCAACAAATGCAGATGAAGACGGGAAGTGTAGCAGCAGACCTCAACAAACATAAGAAGAAAAGCAAGATCATTAGATGAAAAACAACGAACATCAACCAAATCACACTTGATTAAGTAAAGAAGCTACAGAAAATGTGGAAACTTTTTCAAAGACATTAGTATCACAACTAAACCAGTGGGATCTTCTGCAGATGTAAAGGAATGGGATAGTAAAGCATAAGCAGCGTTTCTATAATTAACAGCGAACATCTAGAATTGAAACCAGCTGTCATCCTACATCAAAGTCACAGTTGTCAATACAAATATGACAATAGTTCTGTTGCATGAAGCTGAAACTTGTACGGAGAACTACGAAAAGCATCATTTATAGGAAACAAGCTGCTCAATTGTCTGGGCAAGATACTTTGGATCCGTTGGCTAGATATTATAAACGACAACCTACTGTAGTAGAGGACAAACCAACGAATATTCAAGTTAAGAAGAAATTAAGAAAAGACACTGGAAGTAAACAGGGCACACATTGAAAATATCATCATTCTTCTTTATAAGACAAGAACTAATTTTGAATCCTTGAGGCTAAAGAAAAGAGTTAGACTAAATAACGCATTACTTTGGGAATCAGTGGCAAACAGGAAAAGAATGAACAACATATGCAAAGAAGTGAATAAGAGAGCCCAAAACATGGTTCGTTGGAGAATGCTGGTCGGAGGCTATGCTCTGCGATGGATAACAATCATTGATTGATTGAACAAAATAGGCGGAAGGGGCGGCGGAAAATTAGAATTCACTTTAATATTTCTACATCCCTAACGTAATAATATGGTGATTTATTTGGGGTTCCATTTATAAGAAGATAACTTAGAAACAAGCTCACCGCTTATACACATTTTCTTTAGAAACATGTGACCTTTTGATGTGATTCATGCTATCATTTCTAGTGGAACATTAGAGTCTTTCTCTAGATTCTAATTTGTTCGACACCATATCAAAGTTGTAAATAACAAGACTGTTTTACTTACATCATCATGATTAAACTCTACAGTTTATCAATAATGTTTAGGTTCAGTAAACATACCTCTTACTTGAATTCAGGTGGTTCTGTTGAGATTAGCATTTAGTTTATTGCTTTTATATTCATCACAGATTAATCTTTGTTGAGTACCATTAGAAACAATGAAATCAATACCAATATACACAAAGCAAAAATTCAACTGGACTATAATAGTTTGTTCACTAGTGATTAACTTCAAAATGTTCCTAAAGTATCAGTAAGATGTTGTGGTTAATGGAATGAATGAGAAAACTATCGTTAGTGGTGTTGGCTGATAGCATAATCATTAAAGGGCAAATTTCTCTATTAGGCAGCAACAATTTGGTGCTAATTGTTAGGTGTTTTTCGTGAAACCTACTGATGTTGGATTCAATCCCTAGAAGTGTCGATGGTGCAGCAGTGCTAACAGTTCCCCACTGGGACTCAGTAGTTGTCTACTACTATCTAATTTTTATTAGTAACCAAACGAAATAAGTCTACTGGCATATGTAATCAATAAATTATATACCTGCTATTAGAGAAAGCTGTTTTCTTTTCATGTAACTGAATTCGTAATTCTTGAATTTCTTTTTTAATTTGATCCAATTCATTATAACGATCACATTCAACTATGAAAAGATGAATAAATAGACGGTATATGAGATTGATAGAAGTACAATGTTATGTGTTGGTTATTTGTTAAATAATACCTTTCAATTAAATAAGAACAAACGTTGTAAGCTGACTCAGATTAACTGACATAAAGACTTGTTCCCAGTAGATCAGTCACTTGAAGTTGAATCTGAATAACAATCTGTTATATCATAACAGTCATATCATAACAGTGATTAATACAGATTGATTTCATTCACAGAATGATATCAGTTAGTTTGCTTTATAAATGTCAAACGTTAGGCGTTCATTATATACAATGAAGACAGTGATCATGACCAGAATTTGTAAGAGTTTAACAATGAACCCCACTCAATCAGAATCTTTCTGAGAACGGGAAATAACTCAGGATTTCATTTTCTTGATATTCTGTTGAAACAAAGACCAGATGTCTCCCTGAAACGATCGATTTGTACAAAGCCAACATAAATTGAGCACTGTACTAACTTTCATAGTTGGATCACACTAAGCATAAATGTGGATCTCATTCAGTTCTTATCATCGAGGGCTGGATGAGTATCCACGGAGGATGTAGTTGATGAGAAAGTGGATAAAATTTGCAAGCACTTATGGAGAACGGTTTGCCTTCCAGATTAAAACAAACACAAAACCAAAACAACAAAGCAGAAGCATCAACACTATGGGAAAGAAAACAATATTCATGAGCATAGACTTTCAAGAGGAAATGGCTGCAGCGACTGTCAAGTGTCCTAAAGAGAAAATTCTGTTCCCCATAATTGTCTTCTGTAGCAGGATCCTTATCCTTTAAAGTGTCAAGGATAAAATGCCGCTTTAGGTGTTTGTATATGTGCCAGTTTACTTGTCGTTGTAAGGCAGGTTATATCGGCCACACAAAGTGAGCACGTTTGCTGTATGGTTACAATAAATTCGTCAACAGCTCACTTTTATAACATTTAGTCAATTCAAGTCATATGTGGCCTATGAAATCAGCCTTCATAGTCATTTACATGGTTCAAAGAAATAGGTTTGAAGGGAGTTCAGATGAATACGTACAGCCAAGGTATTTGCAGTTCATCAATTCTAGCCAGATTTTTATGTTCAATAGGAGTATATTTCATCCCTTATTTTACCATGGTCTTGTTTAGTTTTTGTTTTCGTTTTGCTCCATGTTATAACTTATTATCAGCACTTACTCTTCATCATTTTATTATTCTGTCAAGTGGATAAGTACCTCATACAGTTCTTCTGCTACATTTGAACAACTATTATTTAGACTTATTACATTCAAAACTTGAAAGTGTTTAATTAGTTAATGGTAACATTGTAATATGGTTAAAGTTTTTTCTGATAAGCGTGTTTATAGCGAAGGTTGCTTTTCATGGGATGGGGTTACTAATCTTATGTCCTAACCCTCCACCTTCATTCGGGCTTGGGACTGGCAGTAATCATAGCGGGATTCCAAGCGGAGAATGCTTAGCTGGCTGGCCTGTGCTTCACCTGTGGTAACAGGGACTGATTGATTGAACATTGTAATACAATACAACAAATTGTAGTAGTATGAACAACCCCCCTCTTGATTAGACACTTAACGAACTGTTCATTATTGATTAGTTAACATACGACTTAGAAAGTGTACATCATTGAATTTTCGTTTTATAATCTTCGAGTGTTTTGTCCCATAAGAGATCACTGATGAATCCTGTTAGGGTGTAGCGAAATTCAGGATTAAACTTCTACACAACAACTACTAGGTCTAATATAAAAAAACATTTTATTTAGAAGGTTTCTTAGATAATTCTAATATAACGTTTCTTTTGTCCTTTAAAACATCTGTGGAAGATCTCAAAAGTCAGGCTTTCAACTATCTCATCATCCACATATTGTTGTAGTTGGTTCCTGTTTAACGTTTCTGAACTTGTGAAGCTTAATGTAGTAAGGGAAAGAAAGTGAACTAGTATGGTGAGCTATTTAAAGTGTATAGATTAGGTAGATAATCAGTTAAACAAATATTTGGTCATAGCATGACACTCTTCAGAAAGGCACACACTAGTTACAACAAAGGAATCCAATTCAGGATCTTCATGTTGACAAACACTTAACCTTCTGCATCAGTTCCCAGGTCACCACCCAATGTTGGAATTTTCAATTATATCATTTTTTGATATAAATTGATGATGGACCATTGCCATTGGTGATACCTGTATCACTCCAGACAAATGTGAACTCCACCAATCACGACTTCTCCCTAGTGTTATACCAGTCGATTCAAGACGGGTAAATAACATTTCGAAGTTATTTTTAGAAGACTGTTTCATTTATTTTCAGTATATGTATATCGATTATTATGTCATTTCTATTATTGTCATGTTTCCACAACTCTAACGTCCTATCAGACTCATAGACTCATATCGTTTGTCATTCAGGAACTATTATCAATTAACTGTGTATCTATACCCTTAGTCCCTAGTCATTATTGTTTTCGTTTGCACAAATATGTTAATCATCCTGTTTGGTGCAATGCGTGGTCAAGTTTTTGTATGAATATAAATAAATAAGTGAAATATAATCTAACTGTCTAGTGATTGGACTAGTTATCTTGTGTTCTTCATTGCAAGATGGTGACTATCGACCTCGCAACAGCAGTGTATATGCAGAGATTAATACTATCAAGATCATTATATATTGTGATTGGCTGGATTACTCATGATTCACTCAAAAATAACTAGAACTTCAAGAATCTCCTGAAATTATTCACTAATGAGTTAATTATCGTAATTGAATTAACATAATGGTATAGAGAAAGGCATTAAGTTTAACTATTTGTATTCATCATAGACTGTATACTCAATCGTCATAGACATGCTCCTAGATATAACCATGTCTTCGTCTGACTTTTCAGGAATTGACTTACTACCAGGAGCCTCGCTTACTGACTTAGAGTATGCTGATGACATAGTCCTATTTGGTGAAGACGCTGACAAAATGCAGAGTCTTCTGACTACCCTGAGCAACAATGCAAGCATGTTCGGGATGCGGTTTTCCCCCTCGAAACGCAAATGTTGCTTCAGGATTGGGTTCGCATCGGCACCTGAACTAGTGATAGGGAGTGAAGTAAGTCGAGCGTGTAGACCGCTTCACGTATCTGGGGAGTCTCATCAGTGCTGATGGCCTGGTGACTGACGAAATCTCAGCACGGATACAGAAAGCTCGATTGGATATTGCCAAGTTGCGTCACTTATGGCGCAGGCGAGATATCCGCTTGCCTAACCAAAGGACTGAGTGTACCGTGCAGCAGGTTTCGCTCTGTCCTACTATACGGTAGCGAAACATGGCCGTTAAGAGTAGAGGACATTCGTAGGTTACTGGTCTTCGATCATAGGTGTCTCCGAAACATTGCTCGAGTATCGTGGGACAACCGAGTGAGCAAGGCTGTCGTTAGGAAACGGGTTCTAGGAAAGGATGGCAAGTCCATAGATGAGGTATTGAGACTTCATCAGTTGAGGTGGTTAAGACATGTGTAACGCATGTCTAACTACCGTCTGCCTCGACGAGCTATGTTTTGCGGTGTAGGAATAGGTTGGAAGAAAACTAGAGGCGGCCAAACCAAAACATGGCAGAAATCGATGAAGTCACTGACAAGTGGACTAAGTCATGTTGGTAGATGTAGGCTGCGTGGTTGGGGTCCGCGAGACGAAAGTCACCAATGGTTAGAGACCTTGAACGACATGGCTCAGAATCGTTCGCAATGGCGCAGGTGCATCCACTCTTTGTGTTCTCTCAAAATCTAACGTTCTGAATTCTCTATCTTTCTCCTTTCAAATTTATCTCACTGAATTATACTTTTCGAATCATATCTTCGCTCCCTAATTTTTTGCATTACTGCTAATACTTCTACTATCACTATCACTCTTGGATTCGAACTGACAGTTGCGTCTGTGTGCTGATGTGGTATGGCGACCTGAACTGATGTACGTACGTACGAAGTTCTGCGTTTTATCTAGTCTGTCTGTATACTCAATCAAGACTTATATTTTCTAGTATTTAAGTATACGTTTAATGTTATTCATATACAATGACTTGTAAACTGTTTTTTTTTCAAGTCAAACTTATAATTCGTGTTTATGCAATAAGTAAGCAAACACTATCTACTTCTTATCTCATCATTCATTTCATTCGATATAAACAAATTCAGTATTAAGAGTCTGCTGAAATTACATTTACTAAGACTGCAGTATACAGTACTAATCATTGTCTTAATTACAACGTATCCAACAGAAGATGATGTCGTTTACTTTCATTGTTTACTTGCTTGTTCTGTTTTGTTTTGTTTTTTTTCAATGTTAATATTCACCTCCATTTAGTTTTGTACATTCACTAATATCATTTGGGTGGAACTTCAATATTATCAATTGAAATCTCTGCCTATCTACTATGTGACATGATATTCTTATATTCTTCAATTCATATGCTTATAGATTAATGCATTCATTAGGCATTATTCGTTAATTCGTTTAGTTAGTTACTAATTAATTCAATGAGGAGAATAGTTTATAATGACTGTATGACTTTAATCTAACTGCCTACATACACTTGAATTTAGGTTATTTGTTATTGTTGTTGTTGTTGTTGGGAATTCATCACTATAGTTAATGGGTTACCATCTATTCAATAATGAATCAACGGGGGGTTGGGTGGGGGATAAAATTATTCTGGTTGCTATTAGTTACTGAGTAAAGTTTAAGTTTTTGTTTGTTCTATATATTCGATATCCTCTTTTATTGTTATTAATGTGATGAAAAAAAAGTTTGTTTTTTGATTTTCACAAGTTTTTTTTTCTTTTCTAGTAAAATATTATTATTATTAAGTGATGTGTAGGATGTTCTGGTTTCGTTTTGAAGAGAACCTCATCAGTTTTTGGGTACCAGTGAAAGAAGAAGAGAGTATTAAATAGGTGTAATAAACTATTAACCAGTGTATACTAATTGATTCTATTAGTTCTTATGAAATAATCCTATTACCATTGAATTTATAAACAGGGATGTTAGATAAAAGGGTTGTTATACGTAGATGATCTTACTATTTGTATGTCTATTTCTTCTTCCTTAAATTATAGGTGAAATGACTTGTTTCTTAGAGGATGTTGAGTAATAGTCTACTTTCAGTTGTCTTCAGCATAATCCATCCAAATGTCAAATTGTCAATTTCAGTTTAAAATATGAGAAGGAGCTAGATACCTCTGTGAATTTGCATGATGTTAGTAAAATTGTAGATTCTATAAATTAGACTACGTCAAATGTTACTTATCTGGGTGTAATTTTTACTTCTCATCTATCTTGGTCTTCACATGTTTTACTAATATCAAACAAGGTGGAGTTATGGAGTCTTGGTGTTACCAAATAGTTATTATCGCAATTCGTCTGGATATTACGGATTATTTGTTTCAGGACTTTTGAGTAAAGACTATGTGTTGTCCCGACCGTAGCTGCTACCTTGTCGTGGTGGTCAGGGCTTGCCTATCGTGATGACCTAACCGAGCTATACTGGCTGGATCATATGTTCCTGTAGGTTCTACCATGCCAGGCAGGTCGATTGGAGAACGATGAGACTAAAAGCAGCTACTCAAGGTCTGAGGGCGAAGTCGTACTGCTGACTGCAATGGGGTGTGACAGCAGTAAGGTGTTTCCCTCGGACAACCAGCATCTGCAGCGATGCTGCCTTCTCACAAGGAAGGAAGGGTTAGAAAAAGTCGACCCTAAAAATGTCACACCTCACCCTACCTCACGGATTTCCCTCTCCGGCGGTATGAGCGCCCACTATGGGCTTTTAAGTGCGGAGCTAATACTCAAAAAGCTTTTCATAAAAAGGCCGTGCGTGACAGGCCTCAAGCAGTTGTCCCTTGGGTTCTGCGGTCACGCTCTCAGGTCTCTAAGACCGACACTAATCTACCTTCTTTTTCAGGTTCCTCAATAAACACCCTTCCACGTTGTGGGCAGCCGGGAAGTGACAACCGCCCTCATACCCGCAAAAGCACAAGAGTCCAAAAATGTGTTGTAGTACAGAGTATTGAAAACGGTTAGTAGAGTGAGTACAGAGAACTTTGACGTCACTATGAACAGAATTGGAGGCAGATATATGAAATCCTGCTATTCTATCGAAAGTAAGTTACATTCTTCATTCACACCTTTCACATTGTGTATCATTCGGCAGAATGCAAAGCTACCACATTAGAATTCAAGCACGTATGGAAAAGTATAAATGCTCTACTATTCCATATTTAGCACACATTTGAAAGAGCCAATCTGAATAAAAATCTGTGCTCTTAGAATACAGATTATTATGTAATGAGAAGACTCCTGATTCTTAGGTAACCGTAATCTAAATTTCGCATATAAACAAATGTTTCCTTTATCTTATTTTTGCTAATATTATGTATATGTATACATATTAAGTCAATCGGTTGATGCCTTCTACATCTCCTGAAGCATAAACCACTGACTACTATCCTCCAATCAACACTATCCTCAAATCTCTTTTTCACTACTTCCCAAGTTATATCCATTCTTTTCATATCTGCGTCGAATTCTCAAAGTAATGTGTTCTTTCTGCTTTTTCTTTTCCTTTGGTCTTCAGCATTTCATGTTAGTGCTTGTAATGTGAAGAGGTTTGATGATCTCCTCAGATTATGTCCTATCCACCTCCAACATCTCTTCTGAATTTCTTCATTAACTGGATTTTAGTTTGTTTGTTCTCTACAATAGAAGGTTGTTTTTGATTGTATTTGACAACGGATTTAAATAAGTTTGTACAAGCAACTGCATCTTTTAAATGATGCTTTTCGTAGTTCTTAATAATAATTTCAGGTCCATACAATAGGACTGTCTTGATGTTGTTTTGAAAATTGTGACTGATTATAGGTTGACAGCTGATTTGAGTTCCTACATGTTATTCATTAGTAGAAATGCTACCCTTTTTTTGTCAATTCACGCAAACACATCTGCATTAGATCTTCCTTGTTTATCGATGATGCTGCTGCCCAGGCATGAGAAAGTTTTCCGGAGTAACTCCATCAAGTGTAATTGAGTTGGTGCACATTGTTTTGTATCTGAAACTTTTCCTTTCTCTATGTGTATATTGAGGTCTACATCTGACTGATGGAGCTGCTGCCACGCTGTTTGTTTTCATCTGCATCTGTTGCTGCGTGTGATATAGAAGAGTCTGGTCACCTGCAAAGTTGAAGGAGTCCAGTTACATCCCGAGTTTCCGTGTTTGTCCTGTGATGTTGCAGTTTTCATAATCCAGTCAACCGCCAGCAGAAAAAGAAAGGGCCAGAGTATGTAGCCCTATCTGGCTGTTGACGTGTCTTTTTCAAATGTGTACATGGAAAAAGAGTAACTTGTTGAAACACCACATGCTGAAAATTCATATTTTACTAAACGTACTATTAAATAAAACTATATTTATTATTAATAACTCTACCTACAATCCTCTTCAATAGCTGCTGCCGGTCCCAAGCCCGGATAAAGGAGGAGGGTTGGGTATGGGGTTAGTAAACTTATCTCGTGAAAAAACTACCCACACCATCCTTATTCTGTGCTTTCAATCGAAAGTACTTGTGAAAGATCTGTTTCTTAGCTGAATCACCAGGCTGATGCCCTTTCTGGTAACCATAGCGATAATTAGTACAATCACATGGCATTATTATTATTATATATTTACAATTAAGGGGGTTGTTGTGGAGATAGTTAATTTGTTAATGCTGATATCACGAACTGACCATTGATCACCTGGAAGCACAGAACAGCTGTTTCGTACTAGTATGGGACTCCTCAGCAGTGCAGCATCCACGATCCCTGTTGGGGATTGAACCCAGGACGCTCTGGCTCCGCGACGAGCGCTTTACCATTGGACCACTGAGCCGGCTCCTAATGGTTGATATTTCTAATTCAGTCAATTCGTGTTACGTTTGCGCGACCTCATCCATTGTCATCGGTGAGTTACTGTCTCACACCCGACACGGTTAAACTCCACCGGTTACGTCTTCACACTAGAACTTCAGGAATTACCCCAAGAAGCTAGTCATTAGTAAGCTGATAATTAGTTACAATTAAGGGGGTTGTTGTGTAGATAGTTATTGATTTTTGCCTAATATGAGCATTAAGCATTTCAAGATAACCTAAGTGTCATTTGTATTACAGTCTGAACCCCCCCCCCCGTACATTACATTCTAATGTATATCAGCTATGAAATAAAAAAGTGTATCTAAAGAAGTTTACTGGTAATGTACAATCAATTCATTGAGATCTATGAAGATTTTTATCTTTTTAAATTGCAAATCTTTCATTATTTCAATTTCTAATCTCTAATGAATTGAATTATTGTTTACTTTTTAATTTTAGATTTAATAATGAACTAACAAACAAACAAACAAATAAAAAAATTTATTATTCTAAAAGTAAAATGAGTAGTATTGATTATAACTCAAGTTATCAAGATTTTTTTCATAATGATTTCATCAAAGTCATAGCAACTAAACATTCTAAAATAATGAATTCCTTAGATCTATTGTTACTATGCAATGATAAAGTGACTAGTTTTTTTTCTAGAGTGATGAAATAGCTATAAGTAGTCTCTCTTTAGAATTATAATTAGTTGACATGTATATGGTATATATGGAAAACTAGCTAAAGATTCAATAGATAATATATGTTAATAGGATGAATAATGATAATTTCTAAGTCATTTGTAAGTTAATCGTTGATATGGTTAGTTTACTCGGTGATATGAACATTCTTCTAAACCTGAATGGTATATCATGTGAATGGGAGATGAACAACAAACTTCTGTTACTAGATAGATTAATTAGTCGAATGGAGAACAGTTTAATCAAACGTTCCATCTACAACAAACTTACTTAGACAAGGTAGTATATTAGCTTTCAACTCAATATACAGATTAGTATAAAATGGTTTCAGTAAATGATTCATTTGGTATTTGTACAGATGATACTACTGAAGAAAATGATGATCTATTGACAAGAACGCAGTGTAAAGAGATCTACTATATTGCTAGCACTTAAGAAATTAGTCATTATCACCATATTATTCAGAGATGAATCAATAACCTTGTGTTAGAACAATTTAACCTAGTTACTATCATAATATTTTATTCAGATAAGGTGACTGTAATTAAGAAGTCTAGATCTTTGATTGATAATATGCCTAAACAGTATGCAAACAAATGCATCACGTCCGAGAATTTAATCTCTATCTGCGAATTGGAGCATAGCAACTAGAACTGACGTACGCATGTACCAAGTTCTACTTCGTAACTGACTAACTGACTTCATCACATATATACCACTGTATACATTAATTTACATGCATATGTGGTCACACAAAGGTAGGGAAGAGCAATCTTAATCTGTATGTAAGATTAGGTGAATATGTAGCTGAATATCTTTGAAAACAGTTGAACTCTAATGACAGATTGGGAACACAGGAAAAATAACTATCAACTAAACCTAATACCGATCTCCACAGAACACCTCAATTAATTTACAATATTCATTTCATTAATAGATAATTTTTAGATGCCGTTGAAGTTCTAGTGAAAAGTTGTGATTAATGGGGTTCACACTTGTTGACAACAACACAGTTATCAGCACTGTTCATTGCATTATATCAGAAAATCATGGAAGTGCGAATCTACAATTGAATGGTGGCCTACCTGTGGTACAGATATCTAAACGTTTGCAGCGAGACCTGAAGGCCATGGGTATGAATCCCTGGTTGGATCAAGTGTGTGCACTTCTGAGGAGTGTCATACTATAATGACTATAATGGGTACCCAACACAAACAAATAGAACACATCAAGTTCTTTTTACTCGTTACTGATTAATTTCACTTGGTTATCAATTAACAAGACGAATACCAGGACTACCTTAGTTGTGTTTATTGTTAGACTTTGTCATCAATTCTAAAGAGCTAAGATTCAATCCCTCAATGAGGTTTAAGGAATGGATTGCTAAGGGGTTTTATACTACAACCAAAGAACTGCTAAGTGTTTACTGGTATTTATCAGTCATTAAACGTCTTGATTAATCTGTGACCAGTTCATATAACAAAGTAAAACTGACTTCCATAGGAAAAACCATATCAGTTTAATTAGTCCGGTTATTATAGAGCTATGTGATGAATATTTGCATAAGACATTTCGAACAATAGTCTGACTACACCTCAACTCGTTATAACATTTCTATATGTGGAAGAAAGTTCAAACCACACATGTTAGAGAGTATCATCGAGACAGCAGAAACTAAATTTTTGATAGTATGAATTTTAACTTCCCATCTCATCTCAGGTAGACTATCTGTCAGCTTATATTAGAAGATTAGAGGCATAGATAGGATCAATGTGGATCGTACACTACTATGATTATGTATAGGTATAGGTATAAGTATAGGTTTAATGTAAGTAGTAAATGCTTTTGTATATACATGGAGGTGAGGTTGAACTTTCATATTACTAAGGCTTCAAAAAACTCATTGCAAACGCCCATATACACGCTCATATCCAACACTACATTGATTAAATTGTATGATCTTCGTGATCTGTCTCAATTGAATGTTTGTCAGTTGAGGACTGCAATTGTTTATGTTGTACTTCCACTATACGATTAGACTTCTGTAACCACTTAAGTGTGTGCTTCATTTATGTTAATATGCTAATCACTATTATATTCTCAAGACACACGAACAGTTGTAGACACAATGGAATGAGACGCATTCTCCGTTAATCAGGTAACAAGTGACACACACAATCAAACGCTTCGGAACAATAAAATAGTTGTTGACGTTCAATTCAGTTATGATTGTAGCATAGACTATGACTTTTACTAACAATGACAAGTCAAAACATTAGTGACAAATTAACCTGTAAGTGATTTAGGGTGTGTACTAAAGTCGTTTTGAAGCCTTAGTGAAACAAAAGTTCGACTCCCTTATATGCTCAGAAGATATTAGTACTTTACTGAACCTATACATGGTAATATTGATATTTTGTTTATAGTAAGGTGTAGTTCGTAGTTTTTTACCTTTATGATTAAATATTGTAAAAATATTGTTGAATTTGATATTGTGATTTGAATAGTCGGTAATAAACAGGAAGCACTAGATAACTGTTTCGTACTACTGTAGAACTCCTCAGTTGTGTGGATCCATAACCCTACTTGGTATTCTAGGCTAAGACCTTCAGGTTTCATAGAGAAAGATTAACCATTAGATCACTGAGCCAATATTCAACGGTTGATCTTTCTAACTTTTCTCATTTCTCATTATATTCAGGCGACCTCACACCTGATATGGCTAGACTCTACGTATTCTCTTTGTTTTCGAATTTTTTCATTTGTTTGATTCGACCTTTAGTTCTCTTACATGAATGTTTTAACAAGTCAATTTATGACCATCCTCCTAGTGAAGTATCTAATTGATTTTGTAACTACTTAATAAAATTCGTAATCCCTTTCAGACAAAGTTTTATTGGTTAGGAAGGTACTCTAGATGGGATCAAGTTTCAGATTGTATTTTTCATGTGTACATTTAACGATTAAGCCGATGGAGATAAGAAGGTTAAAGACAACAGTCTATGGAGAGGAAAGTATATTTGATGGCATGGAGAATGTAGATGTATTCGTAGTGTCAACACTAGTTATCTACAGGGGTCAATATTTTCCTTAGTTATATCAAATTATCCTCTTGAAATTGATGCTTAACCAAGCGTCTTCAGCTAGTAAGCGTTAATATTAATGCTGTATGCTTATGTAACTATTGATAATGTTACTATAATAGTATAAAGTAATAGTGAATGATCTTTCGATTCGAAGTATCCCATACTAGGTTGAAACAACTGTCCAGTGCCAGTTCCTGGTGATCAGTGGTGATCTGACTCAGATCAATCATTCATATCAAATTAAGATTCAACAATCTTCACAACACCCAATTACAAATTGTAAATATTGTAGAGATGCTAACTTACCAATTAATCGTTGTTCCAATAACTGTATTCTATCTATGAGTTCATTCTTTAATTCAGCAGTTTTCATTGTACTAAAGTGAAAAAAAAATTATTTAAATAAATTTTACCATGTAATAAACAATAAGGAACGCACATTCAATCAATCAATGTCTGTTACCCGATGTGGGGCATAGGCAGCCAACCAGCATTCTCTAACCAACTCTGTCCTCCGCTATCTTTTCCACTTGTCCGCAAGTACTGATCATTCTTTTCATATATACCTTCAATCCCCAATGCGATGTTTACTTAGATCTTTCTCTTTTTCTTCAGCCTTCAGGATTTCAAGTTGGTGCTTGAACTGTGATGCACATCGGTGATATCCGCAATGTGTGTCCTATCCACCTTCAGAGTCTTTTCCTAATTTGTTCTTTTCTACAGAAGATTGTTGCTGATGGTATTTAGCCAGCCTATTCGAAGTATCTTGTTCAGAAACACTCGTTTTCATCTATTTAAACCTTCCCACTCACACCCCTCCTCATTCACTTACAGTTCACTAGTGATTTCACTCATAGTTTAATACTTAGATCGTAAACATTGCATGAAAATGCTTTGTGGATATTGGAAGTTGTCGAAATAAACTAAAGTAAACTGAAATCGTCAATCCAATTCAATAGGGGATTTTTCTAAATGTCTTTTGTGGTATTTAGATTTCAGTTTGTTGTTTGCACTTGTCGCAGGTTGATTTAGTTTTAGTATCTCTGTAAACCAAAGAGTACTGAACAGCTCTTTCGTCTAAGTATTTGATTTACAAGTGGCAGCAGACACTTGACACACTGTCAAACCTCATGACAAACGATTAATCATTACCTCGAAACTAGTAGGTGTACAATAGTAGTAATTGTCGTACAATTATTTGGCGATAGTACATGATAATTAGTGATGATAATCACTGGATCCTAGACTTGTCGGAAGGTTCTTAAGTATAATCGGTGGTTGAGACACGGAGGAGCAATGTCACCGAGGAGTTCCATACCCCCCTGGTCTTCAGTAGTACACAAGTAAGGTCAGTGTATTGTGGATACATGTAAATAATTAACAAACAATTTATATGAACCTTCTTAATGAATCATTGTTTAGTTCACGTAACATATTTAAACATGTCTAATCTCTTCGACAATATTGATGGATTTGTGACTGTCAGTCTGATGATAAACTTACTGAATACAATTATTTGCTCAAATATCTTCTTCTCAGATATCATTCCATTGATTATGTGTTCGGCAAGATGGTTCATCACATGTTTCACAGCAACATTCACTTTATTGTCTGTTAATATACATCATCAGTTAACATGTCAATTTTTATGTTTATGATCAGTTGCTTTTCAAGCTGTACTAATGTGAAGTATAACAACTTTGACTGATATACATCTGTACTAAACTATGTATAGTGGCACTTGATGTTAATACAATTTATTCTCTTAATACACACTTGACAAATCTCCAAACTATGTCACAGGGCAGGTTTTAACTTGGAATACTTATAGCCAATAAAAAAGATGAATACCATTCAACACAATGGAAGCAGGGATGTAAGTAATTCATGAGACTTGGGAAGAATTGCAAAAGAAGAGTTGAGGACTGAGTTGATAGTAGAATGTTGGTCGGTGTTCTATGCTCCACGAGGAGTCCCAAAATCACATTGTCTACTCAAACATCTATATAGAATATCTACAACCTGTCGTGAATGATACAGTGAAGCGAAGACATCACGGTGGCTAGCAACACACGTTAAAAAGAATCAATATTCATCAGATACCGATTCTTGAAATTCTTAGTCTTAATTAAACATCTCTTTTTGGAAAAGTGGACTACCATCAATTTCTCCCAAGTCTAAACATATACCGTAATAGTGGTTTAATCACAGTTCAACAATGTTGACTATATGATTCGTATGATGACAATTTGGCATCACTTAAAGGCTTGTAGGTATTTTTTCAGAATCGTTCTATCAACATGAAGAAGTGTGTTGATGGTGTTGCTTTCGTATACACAAACTGGTGTAAATCCAATCATGTATTATTTAAGTTTCTACATGATTATATCGACTGTCTGACATTAAGATACCATCCAATACAACTGAATATAACTTTAAATACCTATATATTATTAATACCTAAGTGACTCCGAAAAGTACATCATCGGCCCTATCCTACTTCGATGATGTGTTCACTGGGTTTGCTGTATCTACTTCCAATGTGTACATGGGAAGAGTAACTTATACTGAAAATTCAGATTATACTAAACATACCTACTGAATAAAGCTTTCAGTAGTAGTAGTAAGGAATTATAGAAACTTCACTGGAACTAGTTATTATGATGCGCATAATAATTAAATTAAATAATTTATACAATAATGTTAATAATTACTCGTTTATTTGATTTGTTAATGATTCAAACATTTTGGCAATTAAGCTTATTTCACTTGATTCTGAACTGGGTTTAACTGTCACAGTGTATGGAGTACTGAAATTATTAAGAAAGAAACATGGAGTCGAAGTTAGACATAAAGATCTAGTCATACAAGGAAAATAAAACCAAAGTTCTTTCCTAGTTACAGGAGATATTAAGGTAATTCATATGAAGTGAACGAATATATCACTTGGATTCATTGTATGAGACGTTATTAATGAGACTGATCCTTATAAAGTTAAGTTCACTGAATTAGTGATTGATATCGTGTTTGTAACTGGGCATTGCAGAGGAATATCGAACATCAAGTAGATATCACGAATTGATCGAAGTTAAGTAACCATTGCGAATCATGAAATGGTTTCTGGAATAGCTGTTTTGTCCTACTATAGGATTCTTCGACAGTGAGCATCCACGACACCACCATAGGTAGTGCTTGGGGCCACTAGGCTTCGCGGTGGATGATTACCCAATGAACCACTAAGTATGCACTTAAGGTTGGTATTTCTAACTTCAATTAATTTGCTAATTATTTACAAGACTTTATGTCAATCTAATAGATGGGTAACAACCTTACATTCGAGATTGTTCAACTCCTCTGGTTATCTGTTCTAATTAGAACTTTAGGCATCGCCCCAAGAAGTCAGTCACTAATAACGAAACATTGAATGTGATTAGATACTGAAAACGTTGTTGAATGTTAATTTGATATCACGAATCGGTCTGATACTATATTGATCTAAGAAAATTACATTTTGACAAAGCTTCAATATAGCCACTACTCTGAGTTGTTATTTAATTCACTAATTTTAGATCTCTAGGAAGTGTTCACTTCTGAGACCACTGAATTAACATTCAATAGGTAATATTGCTAACTTTACCCAGTTCACGATATTGAACTCATTCAATGTCATAGGTAGATAACTGTCTTACAGCATAGATGATTTAAATCTATTAGTAATAAGTTATTAGAGCTCCAGGAATCCACTTCGAAGGTAGCCACGAGTGAGTAAATGTTAACTGTTACTATTTAAGATTGTCACTATAGTTAAGCTTGAAATTACATCTCACAATAAAGTATTTGACTTGTACATGACGTTTCCATTGTATTATACCCAATAATGAATATAAAACTTCATAATAATACTTAATGTAGAGCACTTGGTAAGCGACACTTTCTCATCTTGTTTGTCATACTCAGTATTGTTTATTGTCAGTGTCAAATCAAGTCTTAACGTAAACATTATGGGTAATGATTCGACTGTCCTACCAGCCTCTACTTATTCTGCAATTATGGTTCCAGTGGACAATGAACATTAACTAGAAGTATTTCAATCAATTTCACTAGTCAACATAAAGTAGATTCCAGAACTTTTAGAAATCGAACTTTCCGGACAGTCAATAGTTAATAAACAGATTGATTATTCATTTATAAAGCTAATTAACAACTATGAATGAGGTAAGTTAGGAATGAGATCAGAATGAAAGTAGAAAAGTTACAAACCAAGTGTCAATAATAACTAGTTAAATTCAATTTAGAATAGGCTTGTATCTTCCCGTCGCTTTGTAATGGACGGAAAATGGTCGACCTCATTCCGTAACAATTTAACGGGAAGATACAAGGCTATTCTAAATTACGTACGTACTCGTTGTGCAAGTGTGAATGTCTGGATACAGTAGCCTAGTGGTGAATGTGGTAGCGTTTGGCACGAAGTGAACTGAGATCGAATCGCAGTGTGAACATTGACATTACAATGCAGGTACATCCAGCCGATAAGTTCTAAATAGGACGAAACGCGCGCCCTGGATTCCATTTGCTAGTCACAATCCAAATTAAATATAGTCAAATTCAAGTTCGACAAAAGAAGCTGATAGTTACTTATGGGGAAAATCTTTTGATTTACTTCTATCAGAAGTTTATTCAAATGAAGTTATTCAGAATAACAATGAATGTTGCTCATTTAAACTTTCTATCATAATGAACTTAATATAATCAAAATCAGTAGTATATTTATGAAGATATATTCAACATGTGCATAAAAGACAGTTAGGCGGTAAATTTGAAGCTCTGATTAGGACATATGATAAGTTAATTTCACTTATGTCAAAGGTAAAACGATTATCAATCCAATGAAACTAATCAATCTACAGGTGTATGTTGTGATATGTGTACTCATCAATTCTAAATCAGTAGTCACTGAAATACTTGAAGACATTTCAAATTACAAAACACTAATTTACATAATAGATATATTAGACTATTAACGTGTATAGAATGTTATTGTTTTGTATTTGTCAGAGAGTTACGGATCTTCATTGAATATCATTAAAAACCAAATGAAACACTGATTATCTATTACATTCTACTATAAGACTACTTAATTGTGATGAATTCCATTTCTACAAAAATAGGGAATCGAACTTAGAACTTTACAACTGCTTACAATAAACATTTAATTATCAATATTCAACTTTACAATAACCATTTAATATACATTGAATACAATTGAATTACCTTAGATTTGCATAACTTACTTATATGTATTTGCTAGCATTGAACCAGAACATGGTATATGTAATCCATTTACATCAGTAATAAATACATTTGATGTTCTATAATAATTATCATTACATGCATATATTACTTACTTACTTGGAAACATTTGATAGAATACAAATTAAATTATGTAATTCACAACTGGAACATGATAATGTGATTAGTATCTAAGGAGGGAAAAATGGGAAACGAGGGGGAGGAAGGAAGGAAATTTTATTCTATTTTTCTTCATTAAAAGAAAAAAATAAATCAAAGGAAAAAAGAAACATTTTAAAATGAAATACAAGTGTTTTTTTTTTGCTTTTTAAATTAATTTATTTACCCTTTCAATATTACCGTTAATGAGTAAATAGATAACTTTCGGCGCTGTTAATCTTGATGCTCCACTGCCCATATTCAATATTAAAGCGAATAAGTGTATTATGCTCAATTTCTTTTTGTTTATGTTTATGTTACTACTGATTTAGAAATTGTAAGAATAATTATTAGTAGTATAAATTAATTAGAGAATATAAGTATTATATGTATTAATAATAATAATAATTATTATTTTGAATTTATTTTTATTTGTAAAAATTGAATTTATAAAAAGATCATAGTTGTCTTTGTAATTTTATTGGTTAACTGATGACCTTGGGAAAATGTGTTAACAGCCAATCAGATTAATATGTACTTAGAATAGTGTAATTAACTTCTATATATATATAAAGTATATAATTATAGGGTGTGGCTTCTTTACATTTAGTAGTATGTTATACTTTAACTTCAATAAATAAAACAAAATGATAAGTTCATTTATTCGAATAGTTTTTTTTTTCTTTACTTTATGGTACAAGATTAATGAATCAGTGTAAACCAATAAGAATATAAGTCAATGTTTCCCGTTTACTCAGTATTCTAGTTCTTCCCAGTATTCACTAGTACACAATCGATATCAATCTGTGAAGAACATAAACTTTCACAATTTAACTAAAATGTTAATAATTGTCAGGTAATATGCGAATAAAAGTTCCAGTCATATAGGTAGTGGTGATATCGTACGGAAGGAATAAGTGGAAAAGAACATTTCGTTTGTCCTTAATTGAAACACACTGGAAGTTGTTTTATCCATTTGTCAACTACGTTGACTAGTTATACTCTCTATGTAGCATTTTCCATAGGATCAGCTGAATTCATATGTGCCTATGGAGAAAGCAAATTTAAACAACCTACCTTTGTCTGAGTAGACCCCGTTTGTCGACTAATACAATGGAAAACTAAGGATTTACTTACTTAGAAGGTCTTCCTAATGCCCTCTCAATTTCTGTCACATTAGATCTCTCCAGCTACATCTCCACCTATCTTTAGTTTCTGGAAGAGAAGCAATTTGAGGAGAGTTCATGTCTCTAACTTCATATTAACTGAAACCAGGAAAACCTTTTTGGTAACCTATTTCACTTAATATATTGTTGATAAACTGAATTTTCTTCTTTATCTAATTAGATTCCTTTTGTGATGGATTAATACAAAACAGGTAAATGTAAGTGTGTATTGATTCACATTAAGATTCTTTATGTATACGCCTTTGTTTATCGACCTGTCTTCTCTTGTATTTAATGAGACATCGACGAACTGTAGTGTATACATAACATGCCTGTTCACAAGTAAAAGTGATTACTTAGTGTACATTGTTAAACTTCATTCAAGTTTCATTTGGGAACGACAATAAGTTTTGTTAACATAACAACAGTAAAATTGAAGTTTATCTACGGTTTTCTTTAAGGAATCCATTTTCTAATTTTGCATGGAATAAATAAACTAATCTCATTTCTAAAGAGGAATTCATCGGTCATCCATCAATTTATGTTTAGTATATGTTGAAGTAAAGATGAACGTCTCTTATCAGTAATTCATTGAAATAATCCACCGAAATTTCAATATACGTCGTTTCCAAGACTTATATGATGTAACATAGCAACTTCTTGAAATATTTAATGTTAAAATTGTATCTTTCACTTGTTGTTGTAAATATTTCCCTGAAAATAAATAGTTATGTAGTCCTTCGTTACTCATGCTGATTACATTCCTTTAAGTAGACACAACAAGCCGATTACAGATCGGCTAAGAATTGCTACCAGGTGATGTTACAACGCATTGTGAAACTTAACTCCTATCTAAGCATCTTGCATAGACGTTGCAATTCTCTTCATATTTTATTTATAGTCAAATATATCTTCCTATTGAATCGTCGTGGTATTCTTCCTTTCTACTTTATTATTGCATGTGAGTATAATCGTTAGAAATGACTCTGGATATATCATACGTACAACTTGGTCATATACTTGGTATATTTCATAATCAACACATAATACTTGATTAAAACACTTAGATTGTGTTGCTTGTTAAGCATCTATAGTAGAGTCATACCTATTGAATGATCAATACAAGGTAGTGTTAATGTAGCATGTTCACAATCATCAATTTAAGACATTCAATCACAATTTCCTAAAATTCCTAGAATCCGAATCAATTACGATATTGACCTTTAACTGACATGGCAACAACGAAGAAAGTTATCAAATTTTTTTTCCCCACAAAATTATGCTTATTATCCAATGAGTTCCATTCAGTTAGCCTTCTTATTTTAATTGCAGTGTTACGTAAGATCATTCTAATACGATTACGTAATCACTCCTGCAAGATACCTATTCATCATTATAATCATGACAACTTTTATTAATTTCAGTGATCCTGAATGATTGATCATTCCTTATTGAAGATATCTAATGTAAATATTTTGAACTGACTAAAATTATTTACTTATTAACTTTAGTCAATAGTATGTTTAGCACATTATGAATTTTTAGCACATAGTGTCTCAATAAGTTACTCATTTTTCCATGTACATATTCCAGTTTATGTTCAAGAATGCAACAACACCACCATCAACATCCTTCTTCATGTTGATAAAACGATTCTGATAAAAATCTACAAGCCTTTAAGTGATACCAAATCGTCATCATACGAGTTATGTAGTCAACATTATTGAAATGTGATTGAACCAGTAGTACGGTGTATATTTAGACTAAGGAGAAATTAATGGCAGTCCACTTTTTCAATAAGAGATTTACAATTCAAACTAAGATGTGATGTCTTCTCCTCACTGTATCACTTACGACAGATTGTAGACATTTAATATAGATAGTAGGATGAATTTGTATATTCCCATTGATTTGTTATAGACTGAAGCTGGTCAGTTAATGTTGCTATATGTGCATCCTGAGCAGATCGACTCAATATAGCGAATATTCACAAGTATCATTTAATTTGGATTGTGATTGGCAAGTGGATTTCCACTGTGAACATCAACATTGGGATGCAGGTACATCTAGCCGATGAGTCCCAAATAGGATGAAACGCGCGTCCTGGATTCCACTTGCAAGTGACAATCCAAATTAAATTTAATATGCATGTTTTAGTAGACAGTGAGATATTGAGACATGATTAAACCATTGAAATGAAACAGAAAGTGACATAGTAACTAACTGAGATATTTGAAATAATTAGTAACCCAGTATTTTTATCACTCCACTACTTGAATGTAACTGATGAGAAGACATGATAACTCGAGTATTTCGTTATAGTATAATGAGTATTTTGTTAGTTTTTACTTTGAAACTTACAAATTTCCCCTCTAATAAGACACGTTGAATGTAAACACTGATTCAACGAATCAATACTCTAATTGTACAATCTGATGACTAGTGTTAGTTAATTTAGTGCCAATAATACACATTCACTTGTTCACGGATAAGTAATTTAAGTGTTGCTTAAATGTAACCATGAATATACGTAACAAGTTAGTTGATAATTTTGATCGAATTGATTTTATCTTCAGGATTTGAGTCTGCGTCGATACTGTCGGCTACCTCCAGTCACTTAACATTTCAATTGATTACATATAATTTCAAATCATTTAAGATATTAGTGATAGAGAGGATTTAATCAAAAGAAAACATTATTCAGTGATCGATCAGTAGAGTTTATTATGTGACTGTTTCGTCTTATGCAATCAGTACAACAGAATAAACCTACAATTGGTGGGGGGGGGGAGAAGTTGTGGAAATAGTTAGTTGTCAATCCTGCTATCATGAATTATTCTAAATCAGACAACCGTTGATCACCTGGAAGCACTCGACAGCTGTTTCGTCCTATTATGGGACTCCTCAGCAGGGCACATCCTCGACCCCGACAAGTTATTTTCAATACAGTTACAATGTTCTTGTCAGCTATTCAATAAATACCTATTAGGCTGAGTGAGAGAGTTCAACTCATTGTTGTTTTCAAGTACTGTATCATTGACTACACAGTATAATTGATCCGTTGGTTGTAATTCATGTTGAACAGTTTGGTTATGCAACATATTCATATTCTTACACGTAAACATTTAGTTCTTATGAAATAAACACAGAAAAAATTGCAGACAAAAGCTTTTCATGACAACTTTTGTACAGATGAAGTCTTCTAGTATGACATTGAAGGCTGTACAAACTAAACATCCAGATCAAAGAAATCACCATGACGAAATTCATTCTCTTAGGGGACAAATCTTCTCAACCATTTTAGAAGGCAACAGTCTATTCAATTCTATTAACTGAATATGCGTGAGAAAAGTATATGCTGACTAATTCATTCGAGAAGATGAATTAACATCAGCTTTATCTACCACTGGTCTGTAACTGATCTTCATGAAGTTATTAACAATGTTACTTATATTAGTTAGATTTATCAGCAATGGGGTTTTGTATCATCAGAAAAAACTGATGAAGTTCATATCTGTAATAGCCAGTACCATCAAAGGAATGTTTATCACAAATCTACAATTATCTACTAACCGCCATTTTGTATATTAAAGTTCCGGTAATGACTAAATTATGCAAGTCAAGTTATAGTATGATCCTTAGTCTGATAATCATGAAGTCAGTGTTATACTGAAAGAGATTGTTTGTAGGTAGTTGGCAGAAATTCATGCTTAGTCTAAGTTGTATGTTATTCGAAACTTGGCATCACAATCAGATAGACATTACGTTATTCAATAAGTAGGGATTAATAAAGGACTTTATTTATACGAAATTTGTTGAGCTGAATGGTTTCATTACGTAAGTCTCCCTTCTCATTCTAGACGACTTCCTTTATGCAAATTTGTGGTAAACATGAACTAATAAATTTTCGTAACTTGAAAATACTTGAAGTAAGCATTTCTACAACTGTGAAACATCTTGAACTAAAACCAACTGTCAGTCAACATTAAAGTCAGAATTTTCAACACAAATATCGAGACGTTTCTGTTGTATAGAGCTGAATCGTGTATGGAAAACTAAGGAAAGCATCCTTCATACAAGATACAATTATTTATAAACAACTGTCTGAGTAAGATACTTCTGACCTATTGACCAGATACCATCAGTAACAACTTTCTACGGGCCAGAACAAATCAACCGAATTCCAGATGAATAATAAATTAGGGGAGGAAGCTGGAGGTGGAGAGAACACACATTGAGGATATCACCAAATTGTGTCATAAGACAAGCATTAACATGGGATCCTGAAGGTCATAGGAAAAGAGAAAGATCCAAGAACACATTACTTTGAGAATTGATGACAGACATAAAGAGAATGAAAAGAATTTAGGAGGAGCCTATGTTCAACGTGGGTTAACAGGTACTGACTGATTGAAGAGATTTTTTCCACAAGTGATTTGCAGCTTTCTCTTAGGAACTTGAATCTGATTGATTACTGTCAACAATTTTACTGTTATCTTTTTCACTTTGGTTCCGACTTTATTCCCACTTAACCTCATTGGTAGCTGTTATTAAGTTTTTTAATTGACTGATAATTAATATCTACTTCAATAGGATTATTCATTGATGATTGATGGGGATGCCATGCATCTTATTGTCTTTGCATTTCCTCTGCCTAATAATTACCTTTGTCTTCCCAGTCTAATATATGCCTATAACTATCATTATGCATTGATATATAAAACACATCATGGCATTTGAAGGCTAATTGATGATCACGTAGATAGAGGTCACTTTGTCTGTTGATGTAGTCGATTTCATAGACAATATTCTATTCATCTTTCTTCGCTACCTTATCCTTTAGTTTGCATACAATTAATTGTAGTGAATTCATTACAATGAATCGATTACTCTTCATCACCAGTAAAGTTCATTACATTACTGTGAATTATACAAGTTTTAAGTCATTTTAGATCATCTTCATCTTCTTGCACAATGATCCATCAGGATCCCCTATCAACTACATCTAAATCATCTTCTAGGGTAGACATACATACACACATACATTCAACAAATATACCATCATACCAGTATTATTCTTATCTATTCAGTGATTACGTAATACGTTCATTATATACAACAATGAAATCATTTAGTTTACATATTGTATTGTTTCTTTTTTTTTCTTCTTTCATTAATAAAGTAGAAATACATAAAGAAAATTATTGATTTTCAATGAAAACTGATTGTAGAAAAAGAAAACTTAACAAGACAAACAAAGAAAAGTAAAATTGAAAAATACTTTAATCAATATAAAGGAAAACTACACAAATGAATTAATCGTTGTCTGTTACTGATTACTATCAAGTAGTTATTACTACTTATTTTCATCAATAAGTAGTAGTATGTGTTTATCAGTGACATTAAAATGATCTAATTATGTAGGTGTATTTGAATGTGTTGTAAATTTCATGTCGAATTTATCACCAGATACACATGATAAACGTGGTGGTGTAATTTCATAATAGTTATTATTATTATTATTACGTAATGTTAGTAATTCTTCTAGTTGATTTAAACTATTATCTGATGGTAAGAAATTCTCTTCAATATTATGTTCATCATGTAATGAAAAACATGATGTTTTATATTTGTTAGATGATGTATTCATCAGACAAGAAAATTCTGTATTATCACTTTGTCTACTGATATCTTTGTTAGTAGTTGATATTTTCATGTTAAATATTTTCTGTGTTTCTTCATTATCTATTATGCATTGTTGATTCATTTTATTTACTTTCGTCTTTGCATCATTATAATTATCATCTTCATAATGAATAGTATTCATATTACTTATTACATTATTACATAATTGTTGTTTATTTTGTTTTATTGAAACTTTTTGTTTTTCATCATAATTCGATAGAAGTAGATTTGTCTCTGATGGTGTTTGTGATTCTGATTTATTGAATATTTCATTGATAATAGATGATTTCAAACGATTGATTGATGAAGAATGATGCAATAAATTGTCTCTAGGCAATAATGCTATTTCTTCACCTCTAGGTATTAATGGTCTAATATGTGGTTGATCACGAGTTGAATTTTCTAAATATGAATGTAAGAAATAGTGAAGAAAAAAGAAAAAAAACATGATATGACGTGACCGGTGGAGTCCAATCATGTCAGGTGTGAGGCAGTTAGCCATCGATGACAATCGATGAAGTTACGCAAACGTATCACGAATTGACTGAATTAGAATTATCAAGCTTTAGGAGCCGAATTAGTTATCGAATGGTAAGGCGCTCGTCACGGAGCTAGATGGACCTGGGTTCGATCCCCGACGGAGTCGTGGATGCGCACTACTGAAGAGTCCCATACATACATGTATATGGCTTCTCTAAGACTAGTGTTAGTCAGTTACAAGCTCAATACAAGAGCATTTTAATAACTCGGGTCACGTTGATCCTCCGGAATTGTCCTTCAGAGTGATTCATGTTGTCGAACGACTGACCTCGTAGAGGTACGACTGAATATCTTATACACTACTGAAACCTTTGAAATCTTGCAGCTCAAAACTGCTTTCTGCATTCATTAACAGCTCTTCTAATCAACGAGTTTATTATGGTTCTCATTCTTCTTCACGTATTTTATTATCTTTATTTTGATCATTTTTCGGGCTTTTTTTATGTTCAATTCCTCATTGTGACAAATGTCCTCTATCTCTTCATAGTTACTATTAATTTCTTCGGTAAATATCTCTCCTTCGTATTGATCAAGTAGACAATTATTGTTTGTTTTTCCAATTTGTAAGTTAATTACTCTTCAGTTAATTGAATTCATCATAGACTGATGATGAAACATACCATTGAAAACTAGGAAGCATTGAACAGTTGTTTTGTTCTAGTATGGGATACTTTAGATCAATTCATTTAGAAAATTACATAATACATCTGTGATTTTGTCGCTACTTGAAATCTTTCAATAACTTGTCGTGTAATCATTTTGTATTTTGTAATGAACAAATATCCTGTAGAAATGATGATACAATGGATTGAACAAGCATAGATCATGATCCATTCCTACTAAGCAATCCAGTTTCTCTATTGAATTATCTTCGCTTTTTCGAAATGACAATTTAGACCCTTTCTGTTACATTGTGAAGAACAATTGGGTAAGCAATGTGTATTTGGCGAAAACAGAGTAGCTCATAAAATATTACATACACTACTTTTAAGCATCAATTTGCACATCCTCCGCGTTGTCTGGACTGTATCGTTTATCAGCCTGCTTCTCTTGGTTGTTCTCGATTGTCCTCTGTATTTCGATCATGCTTCACCTCTTGCCCTCTCGCAACTCGTCTCGTCTGCTGTTTACTGATTCTTCCCAATTTCCTTTGACGCTCTGCTACCTACTACTTATTGATGACTTATAAGTAGTATCCACCACATCACCAATTTTTTGGTTATGATTTCGATACTTTGGTAAATTATATTAATTTTATATTACGAATTAGTGTGAATTAGATAATTTAATAATCATCACAAAGTACTAGACAGCCGTTTCGTCCTAGTACAGGGCTATTCAGCAGTGTGTATCTACAGCACCGTCAGGAATCGAACTTAGAACCCTCTGACTCAGCGGGAAATGCTTTACTATTAGATGGTTGAGTCAACTTCCAAAATTCAATATTTTTAGTTCAATTCGGCGGTTGTAGAGATAGTTAGCTGTTAATCCTGATATCACGAATTGATCTGAATCAGACAACTATTGATCACCAGGATGCACTGAACAGTTGTTTCGTCCTAGTATGGGACTCTTCAGCAGTGGTAAAGCGTTCACCACGGAGCCAGAGGGTCCTGGGTTCAATCCCCGATGGGGTCGTCAATGCACACTGCTGGAGTTCCATATGAGGACGAAATAGCTATCTAGTGCTTCCAGGTGATTAATAGTTGTCTAATTCCGATCAATTCATGATATCAGGATTTCTAGTTCAGTTAATTCGTAATACATTTGTGTAACATCATAGATTGCCATCAGTAAGTAACTACCTCACACTCGACACCATAAAATTCCAATGATCAAATAAACTAATTACAAAAAACTTTCTTCTTCACCTCTCACATCTTTTCTTAATGTTTAATAGGAAGGAAGGGAGAAGGAGTGAGATTATTTTTTCATTACTGATGAACGAAAGTGAAAATATCACTTACCAATTACTTTCGAATGTAGATTCTCTTGAAAAAATGTTTTCTTTTCATTAGTAGTTGTTAAGTGTAATGGTGAATTACTTTGTTTATTTAATGCATTGACTGAAATAGGTGAAGTATTATCAAGATTATTTTTTAATTTAATTGATGAAGTCTGTTGTATACATTGACCATAAGTTTTAGGTCGAACTGCTTCAACTGGTAAAATACGTCGTCTACGTTTTGGAAGTTTTGATTGAGCTTGTGTATGAGTATAAAAACGTGAAAAATTTGATACAATAACAGGAACTGGAAGTGAAATAGTCATTACACCAGTAATTGCACACATTGCACCAACTATCATTCCTATGAATAGAAAATAATGTAAATACACAAAAAAAAACTTTACTATTACACTAACAATCATTATTGTTATGTATTATGAAAATTAAAACAGTATCATTGATAATTTGCTAATCAATGTAGAAACACATCTACCTAGCAACTATCAGTTCATTAAGCTGAAATAGAGAAAAACAATGATTGATAAGCTGAATAAACAGAATAGGTTTTTTGTATTTTAATTATGCCTTTATATATCCACACAAAATCAGATCACACTGTCATTGACATGACTACAAAATAAGAGTAATAGTGAATGTGTACCGGGGCAACCAGGGTAACTGTAATTCATAAATGACGAAAGATATAACAACAGTTATTGTCTTAAATGGGAGTATAGGGTGGGCAAGGGGTAGGGGCAACGTAACAATAATAAGAATAAAATGCTTACTTTGTATACAACAAAGAATAATGAAATCGTTTACAGGAAGAACAGTTCTAGAAGATAATCAAACTTGTCTACATGTCCAACATAACAATCGTAGATTTCGAATTTTGGTAGGTTTCATTACAAACTATTATGAATTGATTTCAAGGTAACATGATTGTTAAGAGAGGGAGGAAAGTAAAAGTTCTCTTCATATTAGAGGGTGGTGGTTACATACTAAGACAATTCAGCTACGGTAGTCTATAAACAGAAAACCTTCATGGAATAGTCACCTAACGAGTTTCAAATTTAAAACGAAAAATTCAATTTTAATTGGCGACGTTGACAAACTTCTGGCGGTCATGTAACACATCACTCTCGCTTCATATACGCAGGACGGTTCGAATGCAACAAGAACCATGTAAATCTGCTCTATCGTCCACGAGATAACAGCATACGCATCTTCCATCAGTTAATCGATACACCCTCCTCATAGAGAAGCTGTGAATGGGTTAGCATAGAAAGCAACTTCTCGCCATAAATTCTCAGTAGAATGCTCGATTCACTTGATTCTTGCTTTTTTCAGTTGGCTTTTGGAACTTCTGTTCGATGAACTACAATTCTACCATGACATTTTTAAGTTTTCAATTGAAATTCCAAATTTAAAATGGATAATTAAGTTCTAATTGGCGACGTATGTCCTGACATTAGTCCAAGTTGCCATACTTCTAAAGCACAGCGACATTAACACCACATTAGTAGAAATTACTTCAATGATGATAATAATAAAAAGAAAAAAGAGTTAACATATAGAATATGGTTCAGGGAGAAAGAAATGAAGCGTGGAAAGAAAGTTGTGCAATAATTTTAACCTCACGATTTAAGGGAGCACAATGAGTAAATACATCTGCACCACTGTGACCTAATATATGCCATATCGCCTAACTTTTCCAACTGCTGGTGACACTATTAGCGAGGACCCTAACCAGGCAGTCTGCAGCTACCGACACGAATCAAACCAGTAGTCAGTGACTTCATGGACTGATACCATGTTTTGGTTTGGCAGCCCCTAACTCTCTTCCATCCTGCTTCTCTATAGCTAAGCCTCAATCAACAAGAATTGTAATATGATCATTTCTTTTGTGTTAAGAAACCGAAACATTTGTACTTCTAATTTCGCAAACGAAAGTTAATGTTCTTCGAAGAAACATCAATTGAAAATGTCTTTCCATGAAGATTTATCGGCAGAAATTTAACCTGAATCTCCAAGAGAACCGACAATCACAAAACCAATGAACGATTTTATCTAACTGTCAACTTTAAAAGTGATACTGGCCGATATCTTTAAACTGTCTTTGTGGCTAATTTGAGGATTGTGTCTTTTAGTCAACCTCTATTTACAAAATAACTTAAAGAATAAACCATCTCATTTGACCTCTTTGATGTATCTCTATTAAGTTGTCTGTTCCTGTTGAACATGATACATCTGTCGTTCAATGCTTATTCTATCTAAAATGAGTTCAACAGTACTTTCTTGTTTAGTTAAGGAAAGTTAATATTACTTGCATTAGAAACGCAAAAATAGGACATCTAATCAACACGAATCACCTAATTAACAAACATGAATCCTTCAAAATTATGTGTATAGTGAAAAGAAACCTTCCAACTTTCATGAATTACGAAGGTCGATCCCATGCACATAGAGATATGGGAACTATGTACATAGTAGCAAATTTCCCATACACTTATCTTACCGTAGACTCAGACCAACTCACTGGTCTGATCGTAAAGCGTTCGCCACAGAACCAGAAGGTTCTGGGTTTGATTCCTGGCGAAAATCATTTTTTTAATTATCTTAAAATAAAACGGCTAGTTACTATACAATTGATGATTAGGCTAATAGTGAACTCGATGGCATTTGGCACAAAGAGAACTGAGTTCGAACCCCAATGTGAACATCAATATTCAGATGCAGGTACATTCAACCGATGAGTTTCAAGTAGGATGAAAGTAGGTCCTGGATTCTACTTGTCAGTCACAATCCAACTCAAATAATTCATTCATGATGTCTATGCCTTATTTAAATGTACACTGACGATATCTAACTCCTCCCGCAGCTCTTCTAGGGTTGTTGTCGGTCCCAAGCCCGGGTAAAGGAGGAGGGTTGGGCATAGGGCTAGCACCCCTATCCCGTAAAACACAAGTTTGCTAAAAAAACGCTAACCAGATTAAACAAACTTAACCATTTAAACTCTGCCCTGGAAGTGGAAGGAATCTATATGACGCTTCATGATGAAAGCCGAGATTCTTCGGAAGTCATGAGGCCGATGCCTCCCATGCTAACGACCAGAGCAAAAATTTTTATATGCAAATGGAGTGTTCGGACAATGTAGGATACCGCGAAGACCAAGCAGATAGCAGCAGAAATGAAAAAATACAAATTTACAGCGCTCGGAATCATTGAAACGCATTGGACTCAAACTGAACAGAAAACATTAGCTACGAGAGAGATGCTACTATACTCCGAGCACAAAGAGGAAAATGCCCCACACACCCAAGGAGTTGCTCTAATGCTGTCTAAGAAAGCGCGCGATGCACTTGTAGGATAGGAACCACATGGACCCAGGATCATCAAAGCATCTTTCAAGACGATGAAGAAGGGGATTACAATGAACATCATCCAATGTTATGCACCCACCAACGACGGCAACGACGAGGACGAAGATCAGTTTTATCATAGGCTGCAGTCAATTATAGCGAAGTGTCCAGGAAAGGATCTGACAATCCTAATGGGGGACCTAAACGCCAAAGTCGGAATGGACAACACCGGTTACGAAGACATCATGGGACGACAGGGACTGTGAGAAAGTAATGAAAATGGTGAAAGATTTATAAATCTTTGCGCTTTCAACAAAATGGTTATAGGTGGTACAATATTCCCCCACAAACGCATACACAAGGCTACATGGATCTCACCGGATCATACTACAGAGAATCAAATTGATCATATATGCATCGATAAAAAATTCAGAAGATCAATGGAAGATTTGAGAACCAGGAGAGGAGCTGATGTAGCTTCAGACCACCACCCAGTGGTTGCCAAAATGAAGCTGAAGCTAAAGAAACAATGGACAACTGGAGCAACAGCATTGAAACGGTTCAATACAGCCTCTCTTCGAGATACTGACAAACTCAAGGAATTTAAAATAACTCTCAACAACAGGTTTCAAGCCTTACAAGATCTGCTGAACGAGGAAGAAACCACTATGGAGGACAACTGGAAGGGAATCAAAGAGGCACTAACTTCAACTTGAGCAAAATTCAAGAAAGGAGGAACAAGAAGGCAGAAATCAACAACAGCCGAACTAGAGCAGAGAAAATCAAGGCATGAAATGAATACACAGAAGCAAATAAACAAGTAAAGAAGAGCATTCGAGCCGACAAACGTAAGTATATCGAAGGCCTTGCAACGACAGCGGAGAAAGCTGCAAGAGAAGGAAATATCAAACAGCTATACGACACAACGAAGAAACTGGCAGGGAAATATAGTTAACCAGAGTGACCGGTCAGGAACAAAGAAGGCAAGCTAATCACCGAGATTCAAGAACAATGAGACAGATGGGTAAAACATTTTGAGGAACTCTTGAATAGACCAGCTCCACAGAACCCACCAGACATCGAAGCAGCATCTATAGACCTCCCGATTGATGTCAATCCACCAACGATGGAAGAAATCAAGATAGCCATCAGACAGGTCAAAAATGGGAAAGCAGCAGGACCTGACAATATACCAGCCGAAGCACTCAAGTCAGATATAGACATAAAGGCGAGGATGCTCCACGGTTTATTCAAGAGGATCTGGGAGGAAGAACAGGTGCCGGCAGACTGGAAAGAAGGATACCTTATCAAGATACCAAAGGAAGGGGATTTGAGCAAATGCGAGAACTACAGAGGAATCACACTATTGTCAGTACCAGGGAAAGTCTTCAACAGAGTGTTGTTGAATAGAATGAAAGATTCAGTGGATGCTCAACTTCGAGATCAACAGGCTGGTTTCCGTAAAGATCGGTCATGCACAGACCAAATCGCAACACTACGCATCATCGTTGAACAATCAATTGAATGGAACTCGTCACTGTACATCAACTTCATCGACTATGAGAAGGCGTTCGACAGCGTAGACAGTAGATCATTATGGAAACTTCTTCGACACTACGGTATACCAGAGAAACTCGTCAACATCATCCGGAATTCTTACGACGGACTACAGTGCAAAATTGTGCATGGAGGACACCTGACAAATGCATTCTCAGTAAGAACCGGTGTCAGACAAGGCTGTCTGCTTTCGCCTTTCCTCTTCCTCCTAGTGGCTAATTGGAGCATGAAAACCTCTACATCTGGGGAGAAGCACGGGATTCAATGGACAAGTAGAATGCAACTCGATGATCTGGACTTCCCGGATGATCTAGCTTTTCTAGCCCATACACAGACCGACAAATGCAAGTGAAGACAACTAATGTAGCAGCAACCTCAGCATCAATAGGCCTGAACATACATAAGGAAAACAGCAAGATCCTCAGATTCAACACAGAGAGCACAGACCCAATTGAACTTGATGGTGAAACTCTGGAAGAAGTGAATACCTTTACATACCTGGGGAGCACCATCGATGAACAAGGAGGATCCGATGCAGATGTAAGGGCAATGATAGGCAAAACAAGGGCAGCATTCCTACAGCTGAGAAATCTATGGGACTCCAAACAACTGTCTTCCAACCTCAAAGTTAGACTCGTTAAGTCAAACGTCAAGTCAGTTCTTCTCTATGGAGCTGAAACGTGGAGAACTTCTGCAAACATTCTCAGGAGAGTACAGGTATTTATCAACAACTGTCTACGTAGAATACTGAATGTCTGTTGGCCGGAAACCATCAGCAACAGCCTATTTTGGAAAAGAACAAACGAACTTTTAGCTAGAGAGAAAATCAGGAAACGACGTTGGAAATGGATAGGACATACATTGCGGAAATCATCAGACTGTATCACGAGACAAGCACTAACTTGGAATCCTGTTGGGAAACAAAAAAGTGGAAGGCCAAAGAACACCCTGCGTCGAGAACTGGAAGCAGACATTAAAAGGATGAACAGTAACTGGAGACAGCTGTAAAGGATTGGTGAGGACAGAGTTGAATGGAGAATACTAGTGAGCGGTCTATGCTCCTCTGAGAGGGGTAACAGGTGTAAGTAAGTAAGTGATGATATCTAATTTACTTCAGTACTGATTTTAGTAAAAATTTACTTTAATTTCTTACTTAAAATACCTGAATGTAAATAAACCACTGAACACTAGACGATTGTTACTTCCTAGTTGAATGCACCTCAACAATGCACACCGACGATCTCATCAGAGTATTGAATTTAAGATTTTCAGGTCGAACAGGGAATATCTAACCCACCAGTTTCCTTGATATAGTTGGCATCCAGTGGTAAGACTTACACTTTAACCAATTTGTGATACATCATAGTGATTATCAATTGCCGTTGCTCGCACCATTTCACTATGACTTTAAGAGTTTTGTAGTAACTCATTAGTCATTGGAATAGTATAGTCTGATGATTTCACATTGGAATGAAACTTAAACTGGTGTTGTTAGGGTTAATCCGAATTAGAATTACCTCATTACTTGATCGGAGCCTTAGGATTGAGTTATGACTTGAATATACACCTACGCAGACATATGAGAAGATTTATAGCTTATGAAAAGGAGTATTTAGGTGTTATCGGCTATTAAGTAAAGGAAATCTTCACTATCAAAACACAATAATAGTATGCTTATTTTGAGGAACTTAATCTGGGTGTATGGCATATTGATAAATAAGTTGATATGAACAGCTAGTAATTGACAAAGTGGGTTGTTTATTACTTCACTAGGCAACCAATTAGTTTCTTGTAACTCCTCTTCCATTTCATACATAACGGTGAAATGTTTTTTTCAACTATTTTCACTTTGAACTTTCGTATCATTGTTTGTCATAGGGTTAGGCAACCATTAAAAATATGAATCAGTGTATAGCTGTTTCTACCACATTAGTGTTCACATGTATTCTAACATAGAACCATTACTAGGTCTTCAGACTTCACAGAGGATACTTAAAATTTCAGTTCATTAACCCAACATTCAGTGGTTAACATTTTCAACTTCAGTCAGTTTACGATATTGCCCGATAATCTCGATTAACACTGATCGTTCACGGACATTGTTGAGCATCCGAAATTACTCCGTGACGTTACTTACAAGTATGTACACATTGCTATAATATAAATTTTAAATATATAAGACTGTATTTTGATAATGTTAACTATCGATTTGTTGATCACCGCGTAGTGACCTATTGGATGTTCTCCAAGTCCTTTTAATGCACATGAAATTCTATTGATCAAGTTGTATTCACTAGTCTTAGTGCCTTAACATTGATAGCACTGTGTAGAGATGGGAGATGGCTTGAGAGTGGTGGATAGGCAAGCATGGATCCAAGATTTTATACTATTAGTCACTAGTCACCAAGACGTAACTTGAGGAACTTGTTCTTCTTTGTGGATTCGATCCCGAATCATCCAGTTTCACAGACTGCTGCCGTTACCACTAAACATTTAGGGCAGCGACTAAACAAATGAAGGACAGTAATGCACATACTAGTTGAACAGTGTACACTAACTGAATATTCGTCAAATACATCTTGGTAACAGGTGCCAAATAGCACGAAACCTAGGTCCTATTAACTGCCCTCAAACCACATTCCTATGTTAACTATCAAATACTTTTACTAATGTATATATATTATGTTACATATTATTATACTCATCCTCAGTAGCTAATGATATTCTACTGAAATCTATGCTATTACTAATTTCAGTGGTTCCTTCCGTGGTTTAGTGAATAAACATTCACTGCATAGCCATAAGGTTATGAGTTCGATCTTCAGTAGGGTTATGAATAAATATTACTAAACAATCTCATACCAGCAGAAAACTACTATTCAATGCCATTTTCTTGCTAACATTGATTGTCTCTAAGATTGTTTTGTTTTTTTCAGTGATATTGTTGATACTAAAATGATTTATGATCTTTATTATTATGATTGTTTTATATCTATCCATTTTCAAACAACTAGTTGTTTACAAAATCTTACTAATATCAACTCATTTGTATATGAAGTAATGATGTGTGTGTGTGTATGTGTGTAGATGTTTGATCAACTTGAACACATTCATTTGATCGAAAACTAATTTAAATAAACCTTTAAATGTAAAATGATTATATCGAGTTCAATATCAAGAACAATAACATCATCATCCACATCATCAACAACAACAACAACAAAAACATCAACATCATCATAGTAATCCACTATTTTCTATGTTTAGAATGACTGTAGCAACAACAAAGTGTATATTAACCCTCCACTCTCACCCACCCCACCCCCCTTCTCCTTATCAACATTTTCAACATCATTATCAATCAACAACAAATCTATTAATGAGATTTATAACATACACTTTTTTTCCTGTTTATAAGCTATTAAAGATGATCAATGTAATAATTATTGAACAAGAATTGATTATTTTGTTTGATATGTAAATAATGAAACTGATAAACATTCACTAGGCTAACTTCTTGGGTTAATTCCTGGATTACTAGTGTGAAGATGTGACCAGTGGAGTTCAACTGTGTCTTTCGTTAGGCAATTACTCAACCTGGCAAGAATAAGGTCGAATAAACGTATCACGAGTTGACTGAATTAGATATATCAACTCAGTGGTCTAATGATAAATCGTTTACCACCAAGCTAGGGTGTCTTGGGTTCTATCTCCCATGGAGTCTTGGATGCGCACTGCTGAAGAGTCACACACTAGGATGAAACAGCTATCCAGTGCTTCCAGGCAATCAATGATAGTTTAGATCAAGTCGTGATGTCAAAATCGACAGTCAACTATCTGCAAAATACCCAATTATTCCCTATAATAGCTCAAGGTTCTAGTTTCCATTTCTTGGTAGACTTGTAGATTGAAAGTTCCTTACTATGATAATATAACTGTTCAACGTCAACAAATTTTCAATGATTAATTAATTCAGATTAATTTATGATATCGAATTTCAATTCAATCAATTTCATATTACTTAGTTACAATAATTGATTATTTTGTATAAAAAATAAACAGATCAATTTTTAGTTACCATACAAGTGTACTGCACGTGTATGTGTGTGTGTGTACGAGAGTTTAATTAGCAGAGATTGTTGTGCTGTTTTGAGTTAATGAAAGTTATTTACAATATTTCTCTGTGAATATTGATAGAACATACACATATTGTTTACATTGACAGGTATTTTGATGAACTGATCAATCAATCAATCGATCAATTGATCAATCAATCAATCATTCAATCAACCAGTTGATCGATTAGTCAATTTTTTCATTATAGAATATAATCAATTTTATATTCTAATTCTGTTAGTTGTAGATTTTTTGTTAAATGAATTAGTTTGCTGGAATCAACAATCAGTTTATAGACCTTGTTAGGAAGTGAGTTAAATTGAAAATGCTTCTAACCAAAACTTATTTCATTTAGTCCTATTGGTATGGTTACTTTTGTAGAGATTAGTTCATTTAGTTGATTAAATATGCTACGGATTGATGTTGGCAGGGTACCATTGAAAACCAAGAACCACAGGACAGCTGTTTCATTCTAGTTTGAAACGCCTCAATAGTGCGAACCTTAAATTCCACATCAGGGTCTTCAGGCTAATGGTGAACGCCTACCCCACTGCACCGCCGGGTTGGCACTCAATGGTAGATTTCCCACTACCATCAATTTATGATATATACCTCGAAGATCATCCATTGTCATTGGCGATAACTGTCTTACTCCCGACAAGTGTAAACTCCACAAGTCACAACTTCTCACTAAAGCTTCAGGAATATCCTGGAGTTAGTCACTAGTGGGCTGATTATTATAGTTTAATTGGGATGATTATTTTTGTGGAGATTGGTTAATTTAGTTGATCGATTATGTTATAAATTGATGCTAGCAGCGTATTATTGAAAACCGGAGAGCACTGGACAACTGTTTCATTTAAATGAAAATTAGATATTTGTACTTTTTTTACTGTAAGCTTACAATGGTTGCACATTAAAGAGTGACTCCAGTTAAACGACTGCTAAAAATTCCAATCGGTGTGCATACATGACATTGTTAGAGATGTAACTCATTAACTTAACGCATCCCAAACCAAAACTATCACGCAATGTTGTCCTGTTTTCAATCATTGTCTATCTAAATCCAATATGTAAAATGAGATATTAGTATGAGAGATTAGAATAGATTGAATTTAGAGTACCGTTCAGAATAATACTCGGTCATGCATAGACCAAATCGCAACACTACCGATCACCGTTGAATAATCAGTTGAATGAAACTCGTCACTGTACTTCATTGACTATGAGGAGGCGTTTGACAGTGTTGACAGGAGATCTTTATAGAAGCTTCTTCGACACTACAGCGTACCAGAGAAATTCGTCAACATCATCCGGAGTTCTTATGACGGACCATAGTGCACAATCCTGAATGGAATAGAGCTGACAAACGAATTCCCAATGAGGATCAATGTCAAATAAAGCTGTATACTCTAGCCTTTCCTATTCCTTCTAACGGTTGATTAGATCATGAAAACCTCCACATCTCATTGTAAGCACGGAATTCAATTGACAAGTGGGATGATTTAGACTTCGCGGATGATCTAGCATTTCTATCCCATACACACCGACAAATGCAAGTGAAGACAACCAATGTAGCAGCACCCTTAGCGTCAGTAAGCCTGAACATACATAAGAAAAAGAGCAAGATTCTCAGATTCAACACCGAGAGCACCGACCCGATTGAACTTGATGGAGAAACTCTGGCAGAAGTGGATACTTGCACATACCTGGGGAGCATCATCGATGAACAAGGAGGATCTGATGCAGATGTAAGGGCAAGGATCGGCAAAGCAGGGGCAGCATTCCTACAGCTGAGAAATCTATGGGACTCCAAACAACTGTCTTCCAACCTCAAAGTTAGACTCTTTAAGTCGAACGTCAAGTCAGTTCTTCTCTATGGAGCTGAAACGTGGAGAACTACTTAAAACCTTCTCAGGAGGGTATAGGTATCTATAAATAACTGTCATCGCAAGATACTGAATGTCTGTTGGTCGGAAACCATCAGCAATAGCCTGCTACGGGAGAGAACAAACGAATTTCCAGCCGAAGACGAAATCACGAAACGACGTTGGAATTGGATAGGACATACATTCCCGAAATCATTAGACTGCATCACGAGATAAGCATTAACTTGGAACCCTGTTGGAAAACGGAAAAGTGGAAGGCCAAAGAACATACTGTGTCGAGAATTGGAAGCAGACATTAAAAGGATGAACAGTAACTGGAGAGAGCTGTAAAGGATTGCTCAGGACAGAGTTCGATGGGGAATACGGATGACTGGTCTATGCTCCTCTGTTAGGTGTAACGGGCGTAAATAAGTAAGTTGCATTTGAATCACTTTTATTAATAGACGTAAAGTTGGTTCACAGTTGATGATTTTTCTTTAACACCATAATTTCCCCACTAACGCGGATTCCTTGCAAATCTTAAAGTCAGGGAAAATGTCTGTCATGTCACGTATAAAGTAATAGAGATAATACAATGAAGAAAAATGTCCTTTTTACATAAGGATCATTTACTAATGTTCTACTGTCATTTATATTTAGTCACTTTAACGGGATATTTATCTATTAAGAAAATGGAGAGGGATTACGTAATGAGTTAATAAAAAGTTTCATGTATCAAAAGAACCACATAGGTAGTAGAATGAATTTGTATATTCCCATTGATTTGTTATAGACTGAAGCTGGTCAGTCACTGTTGCTATATGTGCATCCTGTGCGGATCGCCTCGATATAGCGATTATTCAGAAATATCATTTAATTTGTATCCCACTGTGAACATCAACATTGGGATGCAGGTACATCAAGCCGATGAGTCCCAAACAGGACGAAACGCGCGTCCTGGATTCCACTTGCCAGTCACAATACAAATTAAATGAAATCACATAGGTGTTACGCAATTGTTTAGACAAGGAATAACTATTCTAAAATGAAATCACAATGATCAAGATAAGAATAGACACATACCAAAGATAAAACTAATTCTGAATAAATAGAAGTAGCTTATCAAATTGTTTACAAGGAATAAGAAATTAAAGAAAAACACCAGAACAGATCAAAAATACTAGTGAATAAATGAAGTATTAGGGTCAAAGAAAATTCAGGAATTCCAGGTGATATTTCCAAGTGCAATGTTTTGTTTGAACTATCGGATTGTGACTTTGATTTGTGACCTTCTTTAACTAAATCGTCTAGCGACATTGCCTTTAAAGAAAATCGTCGGCGGGGGGGTGGGGGTAAAGTAAAGTGATCAGAGTTGATAACATGTTCTTGTATTGAGATGATAATCGATTTTGGATGTACCTTTCAGAAGCCATGTAGGGTAATGTTCAAAGATAAGCTTGAAAAAGATTTACCTTCTGAGATTAATATAAGATGCTATACAGGTGCAAGTAAATTTTCAAATTAATTTCACTTTAGAATAGTTCTTCATCATTGAAACAATCACGTAACACTCATGTGATTCTTTTGATACATGAAACTTTTTATTAACTCATTACGTAATCTCTCTCTATTTTTTTCGTAGATAAGTATCCTGTAAAAACGACTATGTGTAAATGACTGTATAATAATAGTGTATGATCCTTATGTCGAAAGGATAGTTTCTTCACCTTGTTTTTGTGTATTTGTTCCACACTGTAACTTTATTGACATATAAAACAAATGAGCTTAAACGAGGGATGATTGACTGAAAAACATCACCCTTGTGCATTGTATACAGGTCAGTCGACCTACAACATCACAACAGAGGACATGATATGTCAGTAGTCTACAAAGATATAAAAGTGATGGCAGTTTGACAAACAAGCACATAATATGAGTCATTTATTTTGAAAATGATATCAAGTCTATTATTATCGTTGATATTCAATTCAGTAGTACATAAATGTGAAGTGAAAAACATATTTCACTGTATACATACATGAATGTTTAAATAAACGCATTAAATGAAAGAACAGATTCATTCATACAATGGGTCTCTTTTCAAAAAACTAATTAACTAATAATCATCACAATTTTACTGCATCGCCACCCTATTGATTGCACTGTTGTCATGTGTCGTTAATGCCCCCCCCCTCCTCTCTTTTGATTACTTACTGATTATTTAAAACACTAGGTAATCAAATGCATTTCCAGTAAGAACCGGTGTCAGACAAGACTGTCTGCTCTCGCCTTTCCTCTTCTTCCTAGTGGTCGATTGGATCATGAAAACATCTACATCTGGGGAGAAGCACTGGGTTCAATGGACAAGTAGGATGCCACATGATGATCTGGACTTCGCGGATGATCTAGCACTTCTATCCCATACACAACAGCAAATGCAAGTGAAGACAACCAACGTAGCGGCAACCTCAGCATCAATAGGCCTGAACATTCATAAGGGAAAGAGCAACATTCTCAAATTCAACATAGAGAGCACCGACCTAACAGAACTTGATGGTGAAACTCTGGAAGAAGTGGATACCTTCATATACCTGGAAAGCATCATCGATGAACAAGGAAGATCCGATGCAGATGTAAGAGCAAGGATCGGCAAAGCAAAGGCAGCATTCCTACAGTTGAAAAATATATGGGAGTCCAAACAACTGTCTACCAATCTCAAAATTAGACTCTTCAATTCGAACGTCAAGTCAGTTCTTCTGTATGGAGCTGAAACGTAGAGAACTACTGCAAACATCCTCGGGAGAGTACAAGTATTTATCAACAACTGTTTATGCAGAATAGTGAATGTCTGTTGGCCGGAAACCATCAACAACAGCCTACTATGGAAGAGAACAAACCAACTTCCAGCCGAAGAGGGAATCAGAAAATGACGCTGGAAATGGATAGGACATCCATCGCAGAAATCATCAGATTGCATCACGAGACAAGCACTGACTTGAAACCCTGTTGGAAAATGGAAAAGTGGAAAACCTAAGAACACTCTGAGTCAAGAGTTGGAAGCAGACATTAAAGGATGAACAGTAACTGGAGACAGCTGGAAAGGACTGATCAGGACAGAGTTGAATGGAGAATACTGGTGAGCGGCCTATTCTCCTCCGAGAGGGGTAACAGGCGTAAGTAAGTAAGTAGGTAATCAAAAATTTCACATGACAACTATTGAAATTTTTACGATTATTCGTTGACCTATAATTTGTCGCATATGTAATTTGTCATAAATTGATGTTGATAGGATGTCACTAATTAACAAAGAGCACTTGAAAGTGGTTTCGTCCTGGTATGACATTCTTCAGTGATATACACCCTAGATTCTACTAGAGGAATCGAGCCCATACTAGGACGAAACATCTCTTCAGTGCTCCTTGATTATCAATAGTGCCCTATCAATATCAATTTGTAGCAAATCCAATTGACTAAACTTAATATCAATCGCCACAAATCCATATCTATTCAATTACATGTATGATTAAACCATACGGTGATGAATTCGAATTGAGATGATCATTTTTGTGGTGATTTGTATTTTTATTTGATTGACTATATCACGGATTAATGTTGACAGGGTACCAGTGAAAACCAGGTAAAATAGAAAAGCTGTTTCCTCCTAGTGTAGAACTCATCGGTAGTGCACACAAATTGACAAAAATGGGAATTCTACCATAGGATGCCGACCTATTGATGCAGGATGGTTAGGCATTAGCCGTCAATCTCAAGCTACTGAAACAAAATGTATGAATAATAAATTCATTAAAAAGAGATCTATGCATTCAATAAATATATTATTCTAACATATATATATATGAAAATTAACTTACCTAAATATGTTTTAGGTACTTGATCACCATATCCAACTGTTGTCATAGTAACAATAGCCCACCATAAACCAACTGGTATAGATGCAAAATCATTTTGTGGATTATATTGAAATCTTTCAGCATAATACATTAATGCAGCAAATATAACAATAAATACCATAAGAAAGAATACTAATAATACTAATTCTTTAAGACTAGCACGAAATGTATGAATTAAGATTTTTAGACCAGCAATATGTCGTGTTAATTTAAATAAACGCATAATACGTATAATAGAAAAAAATTCTAATGCTTCATAATTTGCTTCATTTGACATAATTTTTGTTAATATTAAATCAACATAAAATGATAATAATGCTAATAGATCAATAATATTAACAGGAGATTTAATGAATTCAATTTTAGATGGTGTTACTATAAATCGTATTATTATTTCAAATGTAAACCATACATTGGATATACATTCAATATAACTAAACAGTAGATGAGATTTAATTATACGTTTACGTATAGTCCATGTATTATCATCTTGAATAATTAATTGTTCAATTGAATGTTGTTTATCATCATGATCATGATGATGATGATGATTATCATGTGTTGACATTAATCCTGATGATGATGATGATGTCGATGTAGATGTCGATGTAGATGTTGAATAAAGTACCTGTGAATGTATTACTTTATCATTATAATATAAATGATTTGATTTAATTGTTAATGAATCATTATATAATAATGGTATACGAAGACTAGATGAAGTTTTTAAACAAAAACAAAAAATTGATAGAATTATGAAGAATACAGAGATCACAGCAATTATCTATAAATGAGAAAGTGAAATAGATGAAAAAAATGGATAAGGATATGTATTCAATAATATAAACATAGATACATATATTGATTAAGTTAATTAAATATTGATGTTGACAGGGTACCACTAAAGACCAGGAAGCATTAAACAGCTGTTTCCTACTAGAATGGAAATTTTAAGCACTGTGAACCTGGATTCTGTTCAAGGACAAGGGATAACTGGAGAGTCATGTACGGATTTGATGTAAACAAATACATCAAGTTAAAGAGTTTTCAATAAGGACAAAACACTCATCTTAGGTTCAAGTATGCATTTTATTTATAAATTGAAAAAAAAAACCAGGCAGCACTAGATAGCTGTCTTATCTTATTATGGCACTTTACAAACATGTACACTTTCGGTGCCTCGAACACATCCTACATACACCAAATTGTCATGTTGTCTGAAGATCGACGATTGACATCGATGATGACTGTCTCACTCCTTGTAGCTCACTGTAGAATAACCGCAGAATATTTTGAGGTCCTAGTGAGAATTCATAACTTTTGGAGTTTAAACTTGTTTTCAGTGGAGCAGATATTACCAATGACAATGGTTGGTTGTTAAACTATGTTGAAAATTGATTAAAGTGAAAATTCTACCATTAAATGTTGATCAATCAAACAAACAAGATGGTTAGGCGTTCACCACAAGATCTAAAGAATGTGAATTCATTCTATTAAAATAGTCAAAGATAAGCATTGTTAAAGGCTGCTAAACTATAACGACATATCTGTCTTGTGCCTCCCACTTGGTTCTCAGTGGTACCTAACCGACATCAAACTATGATGAGCACAAACAATTAAAATTAATATCTTTAAGTTGCATTGTGACTGGCAAGTGGAATCCAGCACGGGCTTTTTATCATATTTAAGACCCGTCGGCCGTATGTAGCTGCATCTCAGAGTTGATTGTCACACTGGTATTTGAACTCAGTCTACTTCGTGCCAAATGCCACCAGTTTTACCACTAGGCTACTTAGTCCGGTTAGGCACACTTGAGTAACTAGCATATATGTAATAAGGATGAGTTTGTATCTTCTCGTTGATATATACTCGTTCCACAAGTATGACTGTCAGAACTAAGTAGTTTAAGGGTGAAAGCGGTGGAGTTTGACACGAAGCGGACTGAGTTCAAATACCAGTGTGAAAATCAACATTTGAATGCAGGTACACCCAACCGACGAGTCTCAAATAAGATAAAAAGCGCATCCTGGATTCCACTTGCCGGTCACTATTCAATCTAAAAATTATTTGTGATTAATAGTTACATTGAAGGAATCCCTTCGGGATGCACACATAATAACAAAGACTGACCACATTCAGTCCATCACTAATCAACTGCAAGATTCAAACTTATTCTATACTTAAAATCTATTTGTCCAAGACAATCTCAACTCAAATATTTTGTATATTTTCTTATTTATTAACTAAAAGTTCATGTTGACACTTATCTCTGCTTGATAAAATAACATTTAAGTAGATCGAGATCAATTAATGATCTCATTCAGTGTAGGTCATGTGTTACAGTGAAATGTTTCCTTTGAATGAGAATAAGAAAATCAATATCAGTAACTTATTATTACTGACCGAGGGAACCAGTACTATACTATAATGTAAAGTTAATGTTAAGCATTTCTCTTAAGTAATGAGATTTTTAAAAAATTGAACATAATAATAAAGAATGATTACTTGATTGTTTACTGATATACGGGGATATTTATTTTCTTTACTGACGATCTATATCACTACATGATGTAGTATGAATGATAGAAAACTGTTTTATCCAGGTTCACGTTGTCAAGTATCTTGTCAATCGATTACATAATTGATAAGTAGTTATTTTTGCTTGGGTTGTAACTGGCAAGTGGAATCCAGGATGTGCTTTTTATTCTACTTGAGACTCTTCGGCTGGATGTACCTGGGTCCCCAATGTTGATGTTCGCAGTGAGATTTGAACTTAGTCTGTTTCGTGTCAAACGCCACCGCGTTCACCACTAGACTACTGAGTCCAGATAGTCATACTTTTGCAATGGGCGAATTGGTAGTAGGATGAATTTGTATATTCCTATTGATTTGTTATAGACTGAAGCTGGTCAGTCACTGTTGCTACAGTGACTAAGACGTACTTGACGAACATCCAATTTATCAGTATATATTGATCAATCAATGTATGACTCACAGTCCCACAAGGAGTCAGTTGCTGCCTGAATACTTTAGTGGTAACGGCAGCACACTGTGAAACTGAATGATTTAGGATCGAACCCATACAGTAGTACAAATTCTGTTAAAATTTGCAGTTATGTCTTGATGATGATAGTCAGTCAGCACAAATCCTGGGTTTAAGGTTACTTGTCAACTACCCTCAAACCAGTTTTCATGAATCCATAATGTCTTACATATATTTCTATTCACATTAGAAAGGCATCAACTTGAAGATTCTTATAACAATGTAAAAGCGATACTCCATTACATTCAACATTTGAAGATCGTTTTTAGTGTAGTGTTTAGCCAAACAATAGAACATGAGATAAGGAAGAGTACTAACAACTTCACTAATATCAAAAATCAGTTTAGTTTTCCTAGGTTGGCTATTAAATTCTAACATATCATTCGCTTACTTGTACAGTTTCTTGTGAAAGTGTGATCACCTGATATCTACGAGAGAGGGGATAGTAATTAGCTATGCATTTATTTATGAATATTCAGTTTGACAGATAATATGCAGAAGACATATTCAAGTAATACTGTTGAATCGAAGACATTTCCAAAGGCCTATTTATGCTTAGGGTACAAGGTGGGTAAAGTAAGTCTACTAAAGAAGCTAAACAATTATATCAATCTAAGTAGTTAGCGTATGTGTTGTGCATATATAACTGACACCTTCCGTAACAAGCTATGCTTCTCTTAAGTTAATTTACTAGCGGTCTGAATTGTTTCAGTACCTTCGTATACATGCCTTATGAATAGTATCAACAATTTATCAATCTCTATGGTGTCCATTATAAACAGATTTCAGGGAAGTGACGATCTTTTCAGTGATGTCATTCTTAATGCATATACTCGTTATCAAACACTCTATTTATGTACCTATGGAAAATTTATGGTTACGCATCGAATTAAATGGATACATATAGCGAGTATAATTAGACTAAGCCAAGACTAAGACTATTTCATTGTAACATAACTCTTAGTATATGTGATTTGTCAAAACTATTCCAGTCTGTAATTTACTTTAGTAACGGATAATAACAGTGAGTTTTGCTGATTACATAATGTCTAAAATGTGTAGATGGTAGATATATCTAACAATATATTCAGGGTATTTTAATATTCTGGTAGTAGTAATACTAGTAGTAATAGTAATATTGGCAGTAATATTAGTAGTAGCAATAGTAGTATAGAAACATACTCATGTGTATGCACACATATATATGAATGTAAGAGTATAATTACTACTGCTTATATGCATGTGCTTATATTTTCCTTCATATTAGTAAATTCCAGTGTGCTTGTCTTGCAAGATACAATACAAATAACGGAAGTTGATGTACATACAGTAAGTAGTTGTCTACAACACTATGTCATGGATTTATAATAATAATAATAATAATAATAATAATAATAATAATATTATTATTATTATTATTACTTTGCATAAAATCAAAGTTACATTTTATTGAATCAATTAGAACGAGATAAGAGATTATTCTAGTTCTAGTTGAGTGATTTACAAGTTGATTACCGACACAATAAACTTAAGTACATACTTATATGATGTACTGATGTACTGATGATTAGAACATCAAACATTTGTATATTCTAAGCTTATCTATTATGTATATGTAGACTGTAGGGAATGTTGAGTATAGTTTAGTCTAAAGTGAAATAGACATTTCCTGTAACAGTAAGTTTTATTAATAAGAATTAGTGATTACAACATACCTTATTACATTATGCATACAATGTAACATACTATTGTGTTTAAAAAGCTTAAGAAAGAAGAGTATGATTCTTTTGATTACGTCATTCAGTGTAAATGAATGCTTTGATCTGAATGATGTATTAATGCAGAGGTATTATCATCTTCTAAAAGATATACACGAACTAGGATTATGTAATATTTGATAGTTGTTTATTATATTTCAAATATGTCTCAGCAGAGTTTAAATGGTTAACTTTGCTTATTCTGGTTAGCGTTTTTTTAGCAAACTTGTGTTTTACGGGAGAGGGGTGATACCCCTATGCCCAACCCTCCTCCTTTACCCGGGCTTGGGACCTGCAATAACCCTAGAAGAGCTGCGGGCGGAGCAACAGCCTACTTTGGAAGAGAATAAACCAACTTCCAGCTGAAGAGGAAATCAGGAAACGACGTTAGAAATGGATAGGACATACACTGCGGAAATCATCAGACTGTATCACGAGACAAGCACTAACTTGGAATCCTGTTGGAAAACGGAAAAGAGGAAGGTTAAAGAACACCCTGCATAGAGAACTGGAAGCAGACATAAAAGGGATGAACAGTAACTGGAGACAGCTGTGAAGGATTGGTGAGGACAGAGTTGAATGGAGAATACTGGTGAGTGGCCTATGCTCCTCTAAGAGGGGTAAGAGGAGTAAGTAATTAAGTATGTCTCCGCAGATACATACATAATAACAATCTTGTTAATATTCTTCAACAGTTAACGTGAACCATTTTAGTCTTTACTTCAAAGTCTACACAGAGAATAATTAAGGACTCTTTAGAATATAAACTTCTCATCTTTGTAATAATTAATAGTTTATTGTTTAAAACGATTAAGTGTCAGACTATTGAATAAGGCAATTACTTAATGTAAGATGAAGCTTCATTCAGTTGAAACCTTTAAGAATAGAAAGAAGTAGGCAATACATATAATAAGGATGTTTTTTTACCTCGTTGTAGATAATCAATGATGCTGCAAACTGTAACAAAGGAAGCATCAAATAACAACTACTTAGAGCAATCTGACTTCCGTTAATGAAGGAGGTGGATATTTGTTATTATGATGTAGAATAACTTTATTTTGAATTTGATATCACGGAATGACTTGGGTTATATAACTAAGGAAAATCATGAAATGCTGGTTCACCTTAGTACAGAACCCATATCCCCTACAGGATTAGGATATCTTTATGTATATTAGCGTTCGGATTGACTACCTTGTAAGACTGATCTCTATTTGTTCAACCTTATTTTGTAAACTAAGATAGGAAAGTCATGTTCACACGTTTATTTTTCCTCAGTGATTACAAATTGACCTATGTGTTTTGCGACAATAAATTGTTTCACATCATTTATTTGATTGGATTCGTCACAGACTGATAGGGTACCACTGAAAACCAAGGAGCACTGGACAACTCTTTTGTCTTAGCACGAGACTATCCAGAAGTTCATACCTTTGATTCTGTATGGTGAAACAAGTCTGAGGACTAAAGGTTGGCTAGAGTGAGACAGTTACCTTCGATGAGTATGGATGATCATTATGATATATCACAAATTGATGGAAGTGGGAATTCTACGAATGAATGCAGCGGCAATAGTGCAATCAAGAGTGTACACTTCCGAATAGTCTCTTACTATGACAAAATGGCTGTCCATAGCTTCCTAGTCTTCATTAAGTACCCTGCCCTACAGCAACCTGTATCGAATTCAGTCAACTAACACTTAATACCAATCTCCACAAAACCGACTCAATTCAATGACATCACTTATATCATCATATTCAAACTTTCCGGTATTCGTTTCATTAGAATTATGCAAAATTCGGAAGATTCCAAGAAGTTTGGCATAACAAAGATGTGACCAGTCAACTACATAATCAATACCCAACTGGACAAAGTGAACTGAAACAATGAAAATCAGTAAGAAACATTATCATCAAAATGGACTAAGTGAATATTCGATGATTGATGAAAATACTTAGTTTCTGTTTCAATTAATCGTCACAGATGGTATCTTGAGTGAAATCAAGAGCTGCATAAATCATTTATTTGTCACAGTACTCATAATATCCTGAAATCCTCCTCCTGGATTGCGTAAATCCTCGTTATCAAGGTTGAACGTGTTTTAAATATTCTCAACCTGAAAGTGTAAACATCTTAGTATTCTTCGAGTCCGTAGTATTCTACGTGCAATGAATATTATTATTAGCATTCAGTGAGAATTCACCAATGAGTCACCAATGAACCGATTCACTGATCTAATAGAAACGCTTTCCCAATAGAGCTAGTAAGTTCTGGGTTAGTTCCTTAATGGTGTCGTGGATGTGCACTTCTGAATAATCCTATACTAGGATGAAATACCAGCTGTCTATTACTTCCTGGTGATCAGTGATTATCTAATTCAGACCAATTTGTGATGTCATACTGACATTCAACAATATCAATAGCTGGTACAACTTACTTCCTAAATGATGAAATATTTCTATACCTTGATCGTTATGCCTCTTCTTCATATAAAATTGAATGCGTTAATCATTAATCAAATTGTTTCTTAATTATTCTAAATTTTTAATCGGTAGACTTGTAAGGAGCATGTTAAAGTTACTTGAGATCAAGTCAATAGGAAGTTTGTAATTTACTTTAAATGTTCTTGTAAGAAAAACTGATAAATAAGAGAATGTGAATAAAATTTGGATTTCAGTGAAATCAAAGTAGTCAGTTCGAATCCCACTGTGAACATCAACATTGGGATGCAGGTACATCCAGCCGACGAGTCCCAAATAGGACGAAACGCGCGTCCTGGATTCCACTTGCCAGTCACAATACAAATTAAAAATGATAGTCAGTTTCATGTTATTTATCGATTTTCGAAACTAAAAATGGTATGCAAACAATATCAATTAATGTCTGTTACCTCTCTCACCTGGAACCTTTCTAAAGTTACTGCCAGCCCTAAGCCCAGATTAAGGAGGGTAGTTGGTTATTAGGTTACCGATCTCAAACCGTAGAAAATAATCTTGCTAAAAAATTGCCAACCTAGAAAAAAAACATTTTAACCATATAAACACTATGAGCAACCTAATATAACAATAGAACTCTTCGTTTGTAAACGTTATTCGACGTTCCAGTGTTAGATAATAAGGACTGTAGTTGATCAATGTATATATATATATATATATATATATATATATTCATTTAGCCATGAAGTTTTACAGGGTTCTGAATGTAGCCATAAGTAGAAGAGCTATGAAGGTCCAGTCGATTAGTAAGAATCAGTACAGAAGTGGCAAGTACATTTAGTAGACTAGTTGTAAATAGAATGAAACGCTAACTTTGAATTCCTACTACTAGTAGCAGTCAAACTACTTTCTGTCTATTCTTTAAAAGATTGCGTAATACAACACCTAATAACGATTTGTGACACATCATTGTTGTCGACAAAGTTTCTACTTTGATACTCTGAACAAATACTAGAATTTGGCAGGTTATAAATAGAAGCTTCACCTTTCGAAATTGTATTTGTAAACATAGAACAATGCATTATCAAATTCTATTGATACAAAGCTATTGTAATTGGATGTTGTGGAGATTACTGAATTCAAACTGAACACCACGAATAGGTCTGAATTAACTAACTATTAAAAGGCAGGTACTGTTACCTAGACAGTTGTTCCGATCTTGTGTGGGACTCTTCAGTAAAGCTTATCTACAATTCACCAGTGAATCGAACCAAAGACCTTCTGACTCTACAGCAAATGCTTAACCATTAGACTACTGAGCTTGCCAGATCTACCAGTTGATATTTTCAACTCAGTCAATTAGCAACATATTTTAGCAATCTCATCCAATGCCATTAATAGGATAACTGCTTTAAACCGACCTGGCTGAACTCTACTGGTCACGTCTCAGTATATATATATATATATATATATATATATATATATATATATATATATATATATATATATAGTTAAGGTAACGGTATATCTAAAAGTTCAGAATTATGCAGTCAGGTTAGGCACATAGATATTCTGAAAGTTTTGGAACAGCTCCAATTTTCCGAGGTAGCTTTCATCATTTCTCTAGTATCATGAACTTTCTAGATGGGTGGTAGTAGTGAAAGAGGGATGTGTGGAAATTTTCCAAGGAATCAAACAATTTGATTGAAATGCAACAAGATAAACAATTGGCTATTAAGTTTAGTGTACTTAATGCATTTATACATTCGTTCCTATGATAATGTAGTACGTGTTCATGAATAATTTGTTAGTAGTATACAATTTACAATGAAAAATGTCATATGCATCAGGTTATAAAATGTATCCGTTGGTGCCTATCTAGAAGAATTTATGCTTAATAAACATAAATTAATTAAAGGAGACATGCTTAGAATATATGGATTGTGTACAATCTTGACTGAATGTTGTGAAAGTGTAGAAGATATCTGTACATCTGTGAAATGGATAGTTTCACTGTGGAGCTTTCATTATTATTCTAGACAATTTCATTAGTGTTAACTATTGATAGATGTAAAGTTTACTAAATGTGTTATCCACAACACTTTCTATCATGTTTTCATGTGAAGCTTAATTTAATGCAGTTTTGGAATTAACTTTAAACTAAGTGCTGTATTGAATAGAACGTTTCCAGTTGTTATGGTAGTCTTCTTGAATGAAAGGAATTACTTAATAAGAAAGACAACAATAGACAAAATTCCATCTCATGTTGTCTTGGATTGTGTCGTATTGCTTATATATTCGTGTTAAAGCATTTACACTGGAAGAAAAGAAAGGAGAGTTAACGTCTGAGATGATCTAAGGTTAACATATTATCAATAGTGTCATTGTGCTTTTTCTTAATGATGAGTACAAGGTTGACATATCAACATCATTGAAAATAATCACTACTCAAAAGTCATTTAGTCTATTAACTTTCATCAAGAGCTGCTACTATTAAAAGGTTGGAATCGAACTTATGTGTTCAAAAAGATATAGTCGTTTATTCAGCATTATCTTCGTAACTATAATCTCCAGTGGTCACAACTTCTGACTAGAATATGAAGAACATCCTAAATTTAATTACCAGTAGAGTGATTATTGTAGTTCAGTTAAGGCGGCTTTATGAAGGTGAGTATAAAGTTTAGTTAATTGTATTTGTCACAGACTGATGTCAGTTGGGTACCATTGAGAACTAGACAGTACTTGACAGATGTTTTGTCCTAGTGAAATACTCTTTAACAGAGTGCACCATCGAATTTAGTCAGGTAACTTAACCCAAAACTATCTGGTAAACACTTGTCAATCTCCATGACTGGGCGGACACCATATCACAAATTGATGGGGGTGTTAATTCTTCAGTTAGATAATGTTAACCTTATAATACTAAGATTACCTTTTGTTGCTTACTGTGAAAATCAATGAGGTAATTTTTCCTACTTTTCATTTGCATGCTGACAATAGATTCTTAATATTGATTGGGCTAAATGACACATCTGTTCTTTACCAATAGGCTTGATTATGACAACTGAGTACTTATTAGAAGAATGTGCTACTAATTAATTGTTCTGATTTATATTTATGCACACCAATAAGGTTAAGTTTGTTTATTCTGGTTAGCGTTTTTTTAGCAAACTTGTGTTTTACGAGATAGGGGTGCTAGCCCTATGCCCAACCCTCCTCCTTTACCCGGGCTTGGGACCGGCAACAACCTTAGAAGAGCTGCGGGCACGACAAGCACTAACTTGGAATCCTGTTGGAAAACGGAAAAGAGGAAGGCCTAAGAACACCCTGCGTCGAGAACTGGAAGCAGACATAAAAAGGATGAACAGTAACAGGAGACAGTTGGAAAGGATTGCTCAGGACAGAGTTGAATGGAGAATACTGGTGAGCGGCCTATGCTCCTCAGAGAGGGGTAACAGGCGTAAGTAAGTAAGTAAGTAAGTAAGTAAGTAAGTAAGTAAGTAAGTAAGTAAGTAAGTAAGTAAGTAAGTAAGTGCACCAATAAGGATATATTTCATAACACTTCAAAAGCATACAAGCAATCGTGACGTACTTTTTTTGGCTTGACATTTTGCAAAGTATAAGATCTTGAAACCATAAGTAAACCAAATATATAACTGTCAGGCTTTTACTGAGTTCGAACCCTTTATTTCATTTCGTATACTTTAATAATAATGCGTTATTAGTGATAGTCATTCAATCAGACACATACTGTTTATATCGATTCAAGCTGTCTATCCTTAATCCATACATCAATAGTTCAGACAATATTTCCTGCCCTTCCATTCGCCCCTGTTATTCATGATCATGATAAGTGAGATAGTCTTATCATTTGATTGAATGATGAAGGAATGAATTGGATAACTGAGATGAGAACAATCCAATGTTTTTTTAGTTGTTAAATGTTTTTTTTTGTTTTTGAAATTGAACTCGGTTCAAAATGAATGAATTTATTTAGTTTGAATGATCAGAGTTTACATCACAAACTGACAATATCAGGAATTTTAAATAAGGTCAAGGAACACTTACTGGTCATCTAATGCAACGTCATGGATACTACTGAAAAATACTCAACTAGAAATAAATCAATTGCTTATTTGTTTAGGGTGATCAGATATTTATGAAAAAAAGTGATAATAGGCATAGTGATTAAATGATCAGTTAAGTCCTATCTATTTGTGATGGAGTGCTAGAATTATCCATTTCAGTGGCGATAACTGTTCCACACCCAACAATTCTGAACTCCATTGAATACCGGTTCATAGGTGCAGAGGGTTACGCAATTCTCCAACCTAAAGCTTCTGGGACGGAATTCTAGGATACGTACTGTTGACTAGTCCCATACTAAGACATAAAAGTTATCCAGTGCTCTCTGGTTTTCCGTGGTACCCTACCAACATCAGTCTGTAACGAACTCAATCAAATGAACTTACTGCCAATCTCCACTAATCATCTCAATTCAGTTAAGTTCTATCTGTTTATATCTCATTTTGTAATGAATTACACAACTTCTATACATCATTTAAAGACAATTATGTTTGACATAGCAAGCTAAATCAAGAATACGACTCCAAGATATATGTATATATCTACAACAAAGGATCTGGAACATGTGTTCATTGATACAAGTTTCCACACGTCAACAGTATAGCATCTCCATCTGTCACCGGTCTTCACTTCAAATAAGTCTATGAGTTGCTCACTATGCACAATTTTACAGTGTAGTCCGTCGTAAGAATTCCTCAGAATATTGACTGTCTACCACCTCAAGTATACCATAGTGTCTTAGAAGGCACCATAATGTTTTCCCTATCTATACCTGTCGAATGCCTTCTCACAGTTGATGTAAAGTGGTGAGTTTCATCAAATTGATTTTATTTGAATAACCCGAAAAGAAAAAAATTTGCAGAAGACAATCAATTCATTTTATTTCAAAGCTTCTTATCAACTACAAACAGCCTAATATTACAAGGAGTTATATAAGATTAAATATATGACATAATTGATCTGTTGAGGTTGAGATGACTGTTCTGAATGAAAACAGAAGTCGTTGTAATTAGCAAAAGTTATCCAACTTATGTTATAGTTGTAGTTAAACTTAACGGGTACTTGTATACTGTGAATTAAGAGTGGAAATGCTGGAGGGAGGGGACATGACGTAATCATTGAGAGGAAAAAGTTAGGTAAAGTATCATATAATCGTAGTAAAATCGGAATAACTAGTTACATAATTAATTGGTAGGTTTAGAATGAAAGTCAAGGTCTATTTATAAACATCTGTATGACTACATAAGAAAAAATTAATATATCACACTAGTGAGAGGCATATCACATTCTCTGTTTCTGTATACAAAGGTCAGGTTTAACAAGTCTAATAGCAATCACCTCTACGAAATGTAGTAATAATAGTGTTCCTTGTCTGTTGACTATTTCAAATGCATCTGCAACAATTACATTGTCAACTGTCAAAAAGGTGTTTACAAATTGCAGGTGTGATGACAGTGCCAGTTGCTTTTCAGACATAAGTTCATAGGAATATGCTCTGAAAAACATTTAATTCATGTAGAATTCAACTTAAGTTTACTTAACGACTAACTAGATATCTAAAACCCTGGTTCCTATACTTAATCCTTACTAAATTTTCTCAAGTTAAATGTATTTAAGACGGAATCGGACTCAGATATTTCTTCACTGTCACTATATATTTCTTCCTTGATGAGAATTTACCTTTTTCCTTGGATAAATTTGGAAAACCTAACAAGTTTTTCATTCTATTAGAGTGCACTGATAACAGTATCACAAATTATTATGACATCAGAAAAGGGTTGTTATGTATGCGCACAGAAGCCTACCGTATAATTACTAGTCCCGCCGCCCCCCTCAGGCAGGAATAAAGCAGATAAAACAGTTAAGCTGACCACCAGAAAGAATCATATTATATTTCAGGCATTCGTTTATATACAAACATAACTAGATCACTACGGTCAATCAATTAGGAAACTTAACATTAATACAATACAAAGGAGATATTGGTAGTGAATAGAGGTAACTTGTACGCAACTGAGAAATGATATTGTAATAGTAAGTATGCTAAACTGGAGGATAGTACACGTGGGACATAAAATAATAATTAGGACATAATGTATACATTACATACAACTAAACTAATTGAAATAGTCTTCTAAGGCATAGTTATAAAGGTTAGTCATTCTTCCTTCATTGCCCAACATAACACAAATCGAGCATAGAAGTTCTAGATAATACGCTTAACTAGTAGAGCACTGATTCTATATTCCAATGATTTACATTTCCAGATTTAATCATCATGAATTTACAAACTTATTTGTTGCTTTATGTTAGTCAGTGGTAGTACGTATTAAAAACCCTACCTTGGATACTAAAAAAAATGCTTAAGCATCAGTGACACTGAATAAATCAGAGTTCAGTGTTAAGTATATCATTTTAGCTAGTGACAGTGATCATAAATTTCTCATTCTTAGCTTATTTGAACATGTTATTAACTCATCATTTCAATTGTTGAATGCATATCCTTCGTCATAAATAAGCGTTTATTACTTAACTGGAAGTAGAGTAGGTCAATTAATAATTCGTATGTGTTTGGATTTTCTCGCTGATTTGTTATGAACTGATATAGGTCAGTTTCTGTTGTCATATGTGCATCCTAAGCGGATTACCTCGATATAGATGTAGTAAATAAGTATTGTTTTGAGTTGAATTATGACTAGCAAGCGGAAGTCAAGAATCAGTAGCCTAGTGATGAATGCGGTAGCGTCTGACAGAAAACAAACTGACTTTGAATCCCAGTGTAAACATTAACACTGGGATGCAGTTACATCCAACTGACGAGTTTCAAATAGAACGAGAAATGTATCAATGGATTCCGCTTAACAGTCACAATTCAACTCATAACAATAGGCCAAATTATATTCTAATAATTTTAATGAATGCAGTGATTAGACAGTAACACCAACACCAACAACAACAACAAAAACAGTCAGTTTTTAACTAGAAACTTCATTTTCTATCATTTACACTACAAGTCACTATGGTCTAATTAACATTCTATTAATGAATAAAGAAATCACTAGAAAAAAATTTCTCCTAGTAACTGACCTAAATTTTCATGATGAAAAGAAAAACATAAGTGATAATTTTTCGCTTTGTATCATATCGATTTCATAGTTCATTAACACAATGAATTCATACTTAAAGAAGGTAAAAAGAGAAGTAAAAAAAGAGAAAAAATTAAATTAAATTCAAAATTGGTTTCTACTAACTTAACTCATTTGAATAATTACTGTATTAATGTTGTTTAGGTTACTGGGTAGGGGGGGGGGAGTAGATACAGCGGGGAGGGGGGGAAGAGATGGGTGAATTTGTTGAATGAATTAAGTAGTTTTACAAACTCTAATTATCCCTGGAGAATGTGAGTATGTGTGGGTAGTGGTGGTGATGTACATTTTTATCAATTGTCAATTTCTCTCCTAGAAGAAATACTAAACTGTTAATTTCTTTGGAATATATGATAAGCGAATTTTCATGATGATGAATTGTAACGAATGTCATATGTCTTCATTTGATTCACTTCATAGAGTATGTAAGTGTACATATGACAATAGCTTTTAGTAGTTAGTCATTTGCCTACTTATAATTTTTTTTTATCCTAACCATATAAATGTCAATTTTTCCACTTTTCCCCCCTTCCCCACCTTCTGCAAGTGTATGTTAAATATCTGTAGGTTGGAAAAAGATACAAAAGGAAACGACAGATATTATGTCAAGTAATCCACTTTATTAAAGTAGTACTTTTTTATGATACAGTTTCTATGAAAGGGATTCAGTCTTCTTGAGTTTTCATCAATTTGTTTATGAATGTTAACTATTTTTTTCTTGTGATTTATATTTTCCTATGAACTTTTTTTCAGTAGTTTCTGAAAGTGATACCTATTGCTTCGATGTTAATAGTGTAGGTGTTATTTGCCTTGATATATATACTTAGGAATGATTGATCTTTTATTACCTGTTTACTCGTTGTCTACTCACTTCTTAAATATATTTCCTGATATTCGACTGGAGTGTTATCGCATCGGTTGACTATAGTCACAGAATAATTCAGATACTTATTCCTTTAATAAACAGTCATGTAGTCTGAATGTGGATCCTGAGTATTTTAGGGGCGTGTAATACATTACACCTCGCGATCATCCGATTTCGGGTATGCAAGACTTCGCATCGTCAGTAAGCATGACTTACTGATGGAATGTTCTATGTATAGAAAGTGACAGTGCATATGCCTGTACGAGTATTGATGTATGAATTTTATAGAAAGGAAGGTGTGGCTGGAGTTTATGAGAATAACGCTCGTGTACCTTCCACGAAACTATTAATTTCTCATTCATTCGCTCCAGCCTGAAGCATTCATTACCTTATTCTTCTTTATTTATCTGATACAGTCATTAACAAGCTACATAGTTTCACTGTCCTGAAAGCAAAAATGATATATAGGTACACTGAAGATTCTGTTATTGCCTAATCTATTCTAAGTAAAGAACAGATTGAAGATCATAAGAAACAAACTATTGAAAACTAAATTATCTTAAATAGCGTACTAACTGTTTGAGTTTTACTTCGTTGAAGTATTAAGGCGAACTAACACGATGTTTGATTCACAAGCTGATGGCATATGCTCGGAAAGATCCATCAACTAGGAGTTCAAAACTAATCATGAATTATTGAGCAGAAGTTTCCCTATAAAGCATATATCTTAAGTGAAATCAAGAATTAAATCGCCAACAGCATCGAATGATAATCTGTTCCTAAAATTGTACTATACAGGTAACACATTGTCTAAGAAATGTAATGAAATAAACATGCTACACAGCTACAATAATTTTTACCTTTTGGAAACCAACGTTGTGTTACTTCGGGGTGAAGTTCAGAATTGACGATTTATTGAGTCTGTTATTTTGCGTTATCCTAACCTTTACGACTAGACTACATTTGGTTAAGCACTTAGTAACTATGATATTTGCATTGCCCAAATTGTTAGTTTTCACAAACTCATTAACGATTGTTATATGTGTTTACCCACCTGAATTATCATGACCTTATTATAATTCCACAATCCATAATCTTATACAAAACTCCTCTTAATCCAGTCTTAATTGTTTTTTCAGTCACTAACTGTTCTTGTATATGATATATAAAAGCCTTTGTTTTTACTTATTGAAAGACTTGGCCTTAACTCTCATTCACCGGTATTTGTTCTCTCTATCTATATCTCTGGGGAAAGCTTAAAATACTTAAGCCAACCAATAATCGTTTATAAAGTCTATTAAGTCGTAGTCAAAGCACAAGTCCGACTGACTTGTTTTCCCTATTAACTATAGGTTCATTAACTCATGAAACGACCACGGAACAAGAATCACCTGTCGGATTGCACCAACTAGAAATAAATTTATCTATTCCAATCATTCAGTGAAGCATGTTACATCCGACAGAATAATGTCACTGATTCAAATAAACTCACTTTTGCACCTAATGATGAATAACACTCATCGAATAACATCCAAATTTTTGGTTTATATCTTTGCCATACTGTTAGATTTCCAGATTGATAAGCATCATCCCAACCAAATTTCGAATATAATTCTTCTTCAGTTCTCCTTTCTGTGTCTAAATCTAAATCATTTAATATTTGTAATGTTTCTTGAGTTTCACGATGTGAAGTATACGTCATCCAACAACATGGTTCCACCTAGTAATTATAAAAAAATATAGTTAAAATAAAGAAAAATTGTTTCATCATAGTATCATGATCATCAATAATGATTATCAACAAACTTTTCACAATTTCACCCAGGATATTTAGATCACATGCCCGTTAGATCAATAAGTTGGTATCTAACGGTTTATATTTATATCTTTAATAGACCGGATGGCACTTTGATATCTCATTCAATCTCATTTATGAAAATGGTGACTAAACACCACTTACGTCTCAAGAGAAATACAGTTACTACCTGTCAATATTGGACACTGATAAAATCATAATGATCGTTACCATTTCACTATGTTTAGTTTGTTAAACCCATTAAGTGTTAAAAACCATTGGAGTACTTATTGATTTAGTTTTGTCAATCTCATGATATGAATGTGGTCTATTCATTGGTATTTTCTAACAGTACAAATGCTAACATTACTACTGATAAAATAAAAAACAACTGGAAATCGAAAGTTATGTAATACTGTATAGAATTTCCTCAAGTTATGTCTTGGAAAACACACTAGATACTTTAGTTTTAGCCTCAGAATAGTATCTGTTGTTCCTACAGAATCACTACAGCTCCTTCTAACAATCAATTTTCATTTTGTTCTGATAAAAAAAAAACACTATGCAGTCGTTTCATCCCAGTATGGGATTCCTCAGCACTGAGCATCCATGTTCCCATCAGAAATCAAACCCACGACCTTCCGGCTTCGTGATGAACGATTAACCATTAAACTACTAAGTCGGCTTTCAACGGTTGGTATTTTTTATTTAGTTAGTTTGTGATACGTTTGAGCGACCTCATTCAATGCTTCCTGGTGATCAATGTTTGTCAAATTGAGACCAATTCGTCATGCCGAATTAACATTCAACAATCTCTACAACACCCAATTGCAATCAATATCAGCTCATTAGTGACTAACTTCTTGAGGTTATTTCTGGAGTCCTGGTGAGATGACATGACCAATGAAGTTCAACAGTGTCCGGTGTGCGACAGTTACCCAATAATGGCAATGGATGAGGTCTCGCAAACGTATCACCAATTGACTAAGTCAGGAATATCAACCGTTGAGAGCCGACTCACTGGTCTAGTGGTAAGGCGTTCGCCTCGGAGCAGGTTCTTAGTTCAAACTCTGGTGGGTTCGTGTATGTGCACTGTTGTATAGTGCCATACTAGGACGAATCAGCTGTCCAGTGCTTCCAGGTGATCAATAGTTATCTAATTCAGATCAATTTATGATATCAAACTAAGATTTAACAATCTCCCCAACACCCAATTAAAATCAATTTTCGAGTAGATATTCTATTGATTATAGTCAACAGTTACAAATGCATAATAAAATGATTCTGTTTGTTGAATTAATAAAATATTAATTTTGCTTATTATTAGACACCTTCTAGCATTAAGCCGACAGTCATTTATATGCATAAACCATGACAGTAGACAAGGTAGCAGCAGCCTCAGCAGCAGTAGGCCTCAACATACACAAAAAGAAAAGCAAGATCCTCCGATACAAAACAACCAACACTAACCCGATTTCACTTGACGGAGACATTCAGGAAGATGTAGAATCCTTAACATACTTGAGCAACGTTATCGATAAACAAGGAGGGTCTGATGCGGATGTAAAAGTGCTGATTAGAATGGCAGGGTCAGCAATTTTACGACTGAAGGACATTTGGAACTCAAACCGAATGTCAATCAACATTAAAATTTGAATTTTTAATACAACTGTGAAGACAGTTTTGTTGTATGGCAGCTGAAACTTGCATTAAGAACTACGAAAAGCATCCTTCAGAAGATACAAGTATTTATAAACAGCTGTCTGCGTAAGACACTTCTGATCCATTGGTCGGATATCATCAGAAACAACCTTGCATAGCAGAGAACAAACCAGCCAAAATGCAACCGAGAAATAAGTAAGAAACACTGGAGGTGGATAGAACACACTGCGGAAATCACCAAACTGTATCACAAGATATGCATTAACATAGAATCCTGAAGGCCATAGGAAAACAGGAAGACCAAAGAACACCTCGCATTGGGAATGAAGAGCTCTTGGGAAGAGATGGTAAGGAAAGCTCAGGACATAGTTGGTTGGAGAATGGTAATCGACAGCCTATGCTCCACTTGGGGATGACAGGCATTGATTAATTGATAACAGTAGTAAACAAATTAATGCAGAAATTGAATTAAAGTGATATTTTGGGGATAGATATCAAGTTTAATTGTTCATATGCATCAATGATTAATGTTAGTTAGGTATCATTAAAAGCTATAGAGTATTTGACAACTGTTTTTCTTCGTATTGAAACTCCTCAGCAGTCTGCACCCTCGATTCAAGCTATTACTAGGAATCAATGGTAGTAGGAATTCCGCAACTGGATGTTAGTCTAGTGATGCAGATTGTTAAGATTTATTAGTGAGATTGTAAGAATTCCATAGTGATCCTATGATGAAACAGTGGTTGAATTCTGTTAAGGAGTCTCATACTAAGACGAGACTGTTGTCTACTACTCCTTGGTTTTTGCTAGTAGTTAACTAACATCAATCTGTGATGAATACAAACAACTGAATTATAATATATTAGTAGATTTATTCTTTAATAGTGTGATCTACTCAAGAGAAACAATCATTTAAAGATGTTAGAAGAGAGAATTACTCAAGCACAAGTCTATTTTACATTCATTTAGAGTGCTTGAAGAGTGAAAAAGTAGCCAAACAATAGTAATCAGAATTTTATCAATAATGAGTAGTATACACTAGACAATTGGCTGTTAAAGATAAGTGGATCGTTCATTAAAGCATTCAAGATAATGTTTATTGATAACATTCATAGACATTGTGTCTGTCTAAAGTCGTCAATGGAACAAATTTATGGAATAATTGAAATGAATTGTACCATAAGTATACGCTGAAAATGGTAATCGTTTGTATTTTACTTGCAAAATAAAATGAGAATCTTTTAATTTCATTTCATATGAATAAAAATAAGATGTATTGTTTGACTTAGATTGTGACTAGCAAGCGCAGTTCAAGACACGCATATCGTCACATGGGAGACTCGTCAGATGGATATACCAACATCTCAGTGTTAGTGTTTACCCCGGAGGTAAAATTTAATTCATTTCGTGCCAAATGCCACTGCGTTTATCAGTAGGCAACTATGTCCAGACAGCCACATTTGTACGACTACTATGCACATATAATTCGAATGTATTTGGATCTTTCCGTTGATTTGTCACGAACTGAAATTGATCATTCTGACAAGTTCCAGATAAGACAAGATGCGTCTCCTGGATTCCGTTCGCCAGTCATAATCTTAAGTAGATAATGCTTGTAAACCATTGCTATATCAAGGTAATCCTCTCAGGATGCACATATAACAATGGAGACTGGTCAGTTTCAGTCCATGATAAGTTAACGCGAAGATCCAAATACATTTTAAAACTAAGAAGTTTTCAATGAAATGTTTCAGAGCAACAGTGAAAGATTCATCACTGAATTAAGTGACATACTCAGTACTGTGGAATTCAACTTAAATAATACTTGTGAGTAATCTCTAAATCGAGGCAATCAGCTCAGGATTGGCATATAGTAACAGAGACCAATTAGCTTCAGTTCATAACAAATCAACAGGAAGATATAAGTTCATCCTAATAATGTGTAAGTGATTGATCACATTTTAGGGTGATATTTTAGATGTTGGTGCTAAGTAGTTACTTGAAAACAGATGGTAATCATAAATTCAGAAAGGAACAAACTTCAACTTAGAATGCATAATAAGCTCGACATGAGTGAAAGTTCTGTTGAGGTCATTAACAATCATTCACGTGTAAAACCTGAATTAACATTCCATGGTGTAGATTCAGTCATACAGAATAAAATTTAGAAATGCGTATATATGCGTACTGAACACATGTATGCAAAACGAATAATCATTCCTATAAATTATCTAGGTGGTGTAAGAAAAGGAGTTGATTAGTAAGCCTCTTTTGAAAACCGACATCAAAATACGCCACTGTAATATCACAGTAGATATGATATTGAAGACTAAGGTAAACATTATGTATGTATTAATATGTTAGCAATGTATCAGAGCATTTAAAAGCTCTATTACTAGTCATTTGGCTTAATTGTGACAATGAGTTGCTTTGAATGGCATTTTGAGAATTCGCCATCTTATAATCATATGTAGATTCTACGTAGGCATTAATATCATTTTAGCCATTTTCAATATAACATATGGTAATTCAATTGAGGTGGTTTGTGTAAAAGTGGTATCAGTTAATAGTGTGCACTGCTGAAGAGTCTCATTCAAATACGAAACAGCTGTCCACTGCTATCTGGTTTCCAATGGTACACTTCCAACATGAATCTGTGATGAATTCAATCAAATAAAATTAACTAAATTGTTCATTAAAGTATAAAAACGAAGACGTTAGAATACGTATAACTTCGAAATTATTCTATCACAAAAATAACCAATTCTGAGGTAGATAAAACATTATTTCGATGTCAAAGACTACAGTACATGAGTTTAGGAATGTGGTGTAAATATCGATTAATGTTAATGTTGAAATAATAATAATCATTGTGCAATTTGTTCAGTTAACGATTTGGCCTGAATTTGACAACAATCGATAACCAGGAAGTACATGACAGTTGGTTTGTCCCAGTACAGGATTCTTCTGTGATAAACACCAACGCTTCCCCCCCCCCCACATGAAGGGAAGAGAATGACAAAATTGCAACCAGGTCAAATGATGTCAGTCAGTGACCGAATTATGCGTTAAAATGATATCGATTAAGTAAAATAGGGGAAAGGGGTGAGTGAAAATCTGAATTTGTCACATAATTATAGGAAGGATTGTAATCAGTTCAGTGGCTTGGTTTTAGAAAAATATATTACGTCATACATAATACGAATTATACGAATGTTGGTACAAAGTAAGTAGGAAATAGAAGAGAGGGACGGGTAAAATTGGAATTCGCTGTATGCATACATGATCGCTAGTAATAATAATACTAATTGGTTGAATATATATTACAGATTAATGTTGGTAGGGTACCACTGAAAACCAGGGAGCACTAAACAGCTGTTTCATTCTAGTGTGGAACTCCTAAGCAGTTCGCACCCTAGATCCCGCACCAGGAGCCCCAGGTTGGCGAGCACCTAACCCTCTACTCCACTGGGTCGGCATTCAATGGTGATATATAGTGTGACGATCATTTCAGTTGAACAATACTACTAATGACAATAACCCTAATAACACTGGTATGGAGATTTGTGAGTAATATGAACAAAGACAATATTATTTAGATAGGATGAACTTAAGCTATGGAGTTAGGCATAAAGTGAAAGCTCTGTATACATTCCTACAGTAAAGTCATCATAATTGAAGGAACAAATGAGCATTTATGAAAACGAATATTCTGCGTTTAAACATCATCGTTTTGAAAAGAGCAAGAACAAATATTTACGTAGAATATAAGATGAATTCTCTTTATTTCATTCGGTTCTCATCAGCTACATACAACCACAATCATGATGTTAGAAAATCAACATTGAAAAAAATATAACCAACATATAATGATAATTTCACTTGGATGGATAGTTCTCTAACATGATGTGGATAAAGCAATTTTGAATAGTGTTAACGTATCTAAGACTATTGCCAGTATATATATATATGATGCAAAAGAAGGTTCTACTGTTTTACAATGGAGAAATGAATTGTAATTGGCAAGTGGAATCTAGGGGGCGCATTCCGTTTTATTTGGGACTCATTGGCTGGATATACCTGGATCCCAATGTTGAAGTACACACTAAGATTCGGACTCAGTCTAATTCATGCCAAATGTCATTGCTTTCACCACTAGGCTACTGTGTCTGGACAATCACACTTGGGCAATGGGTATATATGTAATTGGAATAAGCTTGTATCTTTCTGTTAATATATCATGGACTGAAACTGGTTAGACCCAGGTTGCAAATATGGCAACGGAGGCTGACCAGTTTAAGACCAATTCGAATCAACGGGAAGATGCAAGTTTTTATTTTAGTTGATAATAAGTTAGATTAAGAACTGGTTAACACCTAAAGTTACGTAAAAAACAACAGATACCCCGCCCCCACCTCACATTAAATGCATTCGAAATCGTTAAAGATGCGAAACCGGAATTCTAAAGAAATTATAGTAAACATAAAGCCAGTTGGCATTCATCTCTATTAAAAAGAAGATGCTGTTATGATAACAATCGGACGAGGAATTTTGAATACAATGGTGATAAAAATATACCCTGCAAGAAACTGAATATTGCGTACGCAACGATATGCTATCTTCAACAATTTAAGGTTGATAGGCATCCTTCTCCACAGATTTACGTGTATCTGCCGAAGCAGTTACATTGGTAGAACTGATATGGGAGCCTTCATTGGATTCAACGAGCATGTTCCAATAAATTCTTGTTTGAAAAGTATGGAAAAATTTCGCATTGTTATCTTCAGATACCTCAGCTACACTGGACATGAATTAGATATACTGAATTTGCTCAAGGTGTTTAGTGGACGATCAACATGCAGTCTTTTCAAATTCGCCAAGGCTATCGATATCAACAGCCTTAAACTGAATTTATGTGTTCATATGAAACAGTTATCACTGTTTCTTTACCCTGGTAATTTAACTACAATTTCATCACATTAATTGTAAGAATTACATCATCGCCACCACCATTTCTTTCATTTCTAAAATATTTTGATTGATTGATTGATTACATCATTTCTTTCATTTATAAAATTCAGTTCATTCCATTGCACCATTATACCGCTCATACCATACCAACTTTCTATCAAGTATTTTTCATTGCGTAATCACTTAATTACAATTTCGTAATTCCTTGTTACTATATCAGTTGGTTTCCTACACCTTTCTTTTGTATCTTATGTAACATTGACAAGGTTCTCTGATACATTCACACTATCTTAGATAAAAGCATTACTGTATTCACACCATATTAAAAGATTTTTCATCTATATTCCAACTGATTTGATTGGTTTACAACATTGATTTTATAACACCATAATAGGGATTGTATGCAGCTGATGAGAACCATACGAAATAAGATGGATTCATCTTATATTTTGTGTAAATATTTGTTCTTGCTCATTTCAATTTATTAAAAGGAAACAAATATATGAAGTTTCTTAGAAAAAAGTCTCCATGTCTAGTTTTTTGTTGTAATGAACATGAAAACCTTTTAAACCATTATATATAATGAAATTGAAGTGGGAATTCAACGACTTGATGCGATCCTGGGTTTGATTCCCATGATGGAACCGTTGATGCTCATTGCTTAAGAGTCTTATGTTAAGACGAAGCATTTGTTCAGTGCTGCTTTTATTTTAGTAGTACCTAACCGAAAACAATTTTGAAGAATTCAATCAATTTGTTTCAAATTAGAATGAATTTCGTTAAATTCTGAACAATAATTAGACACATTTCAATGTTTTTTTTGTTGGCATTCTATTCATAGTTTCATATCACCATACTTGACGCTTGACTTTTTCTCTAAGCAACCAGTCAATTTTTCAGTGAACATTCTTTCAATTCAGCTATTCATTTACACCAAGATTAACATTATAACGCATTATAGCTTAGAATTTATCTTTTGTAATCTCTTCATGTTCTTGTTTCAGCTATTTTCTTTTGAATATTCTAGATAAGTTGCATATTTATGATCATAATAACTGACGCTTAGATAATGTCTATCCTCATTTAAGACATCCTCTTCATTTCTGATTCATTGATCATTCCAGTCTTCTTCTTCTTCTTCTTCATCTTTCTTAACTTTCTGGATTCTATTTATTCATCTAATTGATTCTATGAGTTAGTAATAAAGTTACACTATTTAATATATAATTATAGTATAATAAAATGAATAAGAATATCTAAGATGAACACTTCTGTAGAGTTCCATACTAAGATGAAATAGTTGTTCACTACTCTCAACTTTCAGTGATACCCTAACAACATCAATTCTGCAGTAAATTTAATTAACTGGATGATGAATATACAACGAGATTCTGATGTAGATATAAAGAAGCGGATTACCAAGGCATGGAAAATATTTCTACAACTGAAAAACACCTGAAACTTAAAGCCACTCCCCAACCAATATCTAGGCAAAATTTTCAATACAAATGTGAAGACAGTTTGTTCTGTTGTATAGAGCTAAAAATTCTAAAACCAAACTACGAAAAGAATCATCTAAAAGATTTATGTATTGATAAACAATTGTCTGCGTAAGATACTTTAGATCCCTTGACAAGATATCATCAGCAACAATCTTCTATGGCAGAGAACAAATCAAACAAAATCCAATCGAGGAAAAAATTAATAATGGATGCTGAAGGTGGACAAAACACACATCGAGGAAGTCATCAAACCATGTCACAAGGCAGGCAGTAACATGGATTCCTGAGGGCTAGATGAAAGGAGAAAAACCCATGAACACATTGCTTTGGGAATGATAGGTAGATGTGAAAAGAATGAATAGCTCTTGAGAATAACTGAAGAGGAAAGCTCAGGACATAGTTGGCTGGGGAATGTTAGTGAACAGCCTATTATCCACATGTAGTAACAGGCACTGCTTGATTGATTAATCAATATATAATCACTGAAATGCATATCATAAAAGCCACATAATATTGATTGTCGCCACGATAAACAAATAAACAACGACGATGTTTACAGTTATTTTTTTTCATCAGTTAATCCGATGTTATTTCATTCTGCCTTAATTTGTTTTATTATTGTTGCTTGTAAGGTTTTTGTTATACATCTATATGTGACCGTAAATTAAAAGAATGAGAAGAATTGATTTAATGCTATTAGTTATACCTTTGATCTCATTCTTCATTCCTTAGGGATTAAGATAGGTTAAACAAATCCTAATTAATAATATCCTTTATACATACTATTCATATTACTACCTATTAAGCAATTGTCATTAGGTCAATTCACATATCTTGTGTTCTATTTGATTAAGAAGGTGACTTGTCAAGTAGGTTAGCTGAAGATGGATAACTATGCTTTTATTACAAATTTGAATTATAATTGTGTGTTGTGAAGATTGTTGAATGTTAATTTAATCTCATGAATTTATTTAAATTAGACAACAATTGACAGATGAGAAACACTGAATAGGTGTTTCCTTCTAGAATAGGTTATTTCAGCAATGCACATCTACGACCCTAACAAGGTTCGAATCAAGAACCTTCTGATTCTACTGAGAACGCTTTGCCTTTAGACAACTGAGTTGAATTCCAACAGTTAATATTTTTGAATTCAGTCATTTTGAGATATCAGCTTACTAGTGACTACCTTGCTGAGGGAATTCTTAGAGTTATCATGAGAAGACGTGACCAGTAGAGTTCAACCGTATTCGGTGTTAGGCATCTATTCACCGATGACAATGGGTGAGGTCTCGTAAGCGTGTCATGAATTGACTGAGTTAGAAATATTGACTTTTGTGAGACGAATCAAGTGTTCTGACGGATAAAGCGTTCGCCGTGAAGCCTAGAAGGTCCTCAATTCGATTCTTGATAGAGTTTGGGGATGCTCACTGTTGAGCCGTTCCATACCAGGACGAAACAAGTATCCAGTGTTTCTTGTTTGTTATTGGTTGTTTAATTCAGAACTATTCGTGACATTGAATGTAAGTTTATATTAATTACAAATTTTTTGAGATTTTAGAATTTTAAATAAGAATTTAGTGTCAGTCATTTAGTAATTGATAAAGTTCAAATGTTAAACAGTTGAAAGCAACCAACAGGAAGTTTAGGAGTCATTTGTTGTGTTTACTTAAAAGTGTCATTCAGAGCGTATATCGTATACTTTAAGTTAAATTAGTTGGAATCCTCCTGAGAACATTAACTCAATTAGTATTATAGTCACATTAATGCTAAGGAATAATAAACAGTACAACACTTACAGTTTATGACTTCCTTTCAACACTCATTTAGTATCCTGTCCTAGTATATGAAGTGTTAAGTTGTTTAAAGTCGAGACCACATTCAAGTTTGAGTAGTTCAGGGTTAAAGGCTACAAAATGAATGGTTATTTCTGAGTAAATGGTCAACTCTCAATCAGTACCTGTCACTCTTTGTGGAGTATGCGTCGCCGACCAATATTCTCCAACTATCTCTGTCCTCAGACCTCGTTTTCAGTTGTTCCTAAAGGGTTACTTATTTATTTCATATCTGACTTTGATTCCCAGCTTATTTATATATATTTCACATAATTATTGCACCAGAAGAACTGTAGTTTTGGAAACCAGATTCTAATTCTATTATATAAACAGTCATGTACACAATGTAGATCACTGATTAACCAAAAACTAAACCAATTGTTCTCTATATAACATTCGTGCATCTCCTGAATTATAGAGTAGTGATATTTAAAGTGCATTTAAAATATAAATTGACGGTTGTGGATTTTATTGGATTTAAAAGAGGTAACAGTTAATCACTCGCTAATACTCACGAAACACTGAACAACTTTTTCGCTCTCTAATGAAATGATTCACTAATGGAAACCTAAATCTTGATCAAGGATCAAACTTAGAACCTTTAGACTTCGTTTATTGAGTTGATGTAAAAGAGTTTACATTACTAAATTCGGTCGAATTGTGATATCGTCAATCAGTCAATTGATAGGCCACGGAGCACCATTCTCTAACCAATTATGTCTTCAGCTCTCTTTTCAATTTATCTTCCAAGTTCAATTCATTCTTTTAATGTCTGCCTTCAATTCTTAAAGCAATGTGCTATTTGATTTTCCTCTTTTCGTTTGACTTTGAAGATCTGAAGTTAATGCCTACCGTATGCAGGCAGTTTGATGATTTCCTCAACGTGTGCCTATCCCTCCAGCATCTTATCATAATTTTTCTTCCAACTAGATTTTAATTGATTTGTTCTCTTGCCTTAGAAGGTTGTTGCTGATGATATCTGGCCAAGGGATCCGAAGTGATAATAACAATACTAATAACTTTATTCAATGGTATGTTTAGTACATGGTGAATTTTCAGCATACACTGTCTCGATAAGTTACTCTTTTTCTATGTTCACATTACCAGTTTGTGCTTACGCAAGTAGAAACACTATCAAGACACCTTTTCTTGATAATAGAATGATTGCGACAAATAAAATCTCGAAACCATTTAGTAATACCAAATTATCATCACTCAGGTCATGTAGACAATATTCTTGAACCGTGATTAAACTACAGTTACGGTATATGTTTCAACTAAGGAGAATTTGTAGGTAGTTCCACTTTTCCAACAAGTGATCTGAGTAAGAATTTCAAGAATAAACACCTGATGAATATTAATCCTTTTTAACGCATATTGCCAGCCACTGTGATATCTTCACTTGGATCCTACTGTATAACTCATGATAGATCGTAGACCTTTTATATAGGCGCTTGTGTACACAATACGATTTTGGGACATAACTGAGCAATTAAAACAAGACAACGAAATAAAAAGGTAATTTATTGAGTTATTTAGGAAATCTGACAGTCCCAAGATTTCAAACAGGTCGCCTGTTATCGATATAGTCAGAAGCTCAATATATTTAGTGATCTTTAAGAATTACTTCTATTATTAATGAAATTTCATTTAATCAATTGTTTTTAAATAGAAACATTTAAGTAAACTTTTGTTTATGATTTTCCAATATTCATTGATGATAATGAAGTGTATATTAACTCTACAATATTTCATCATACTGCCTTGTTGTTCTTCATTTTGTTTACTTCTACTTCTCAACCTACTTCTCACCGTATCTATAAGACAATAAACGAAAGATGTCAACAACAAACATTCGTGTGTATTATTATTCCATGCATAGATTGTATGCATGTGTATCATTATTCAGTAGCTACTTATTATTAATATAATCAGTAGTTTGTTGATATATTTTAGCTTATCCAGTATTTATCATTTCTCAAGCTGATTATGATTGTTTACTTAGCTCGTTGATTAAAGTTTCATTCTTTTAGTTAAACTGTTTACTAAGTTATACAAATGAATAGGTTGTCTGTTAATCTATAAATCTACTATAATCATTACTTTCCTTTATCGTTTAATAAGTAATATATACAGATATGTATTCCATTTAGAAAATCTAACTTTCGATATTGATTTGTAATTTACCTTTTATCTATATTCATATCACTTTCTTTTATGTCATATACAAATCTTTAAGGTATTTCCTTTAGTTTTGTGCAAAGTCACAAGTTTTAGATGACTCAATATGTAGGAATTTGTGGGATTATGTAGGCTCGTTTCATCCTATTAAGGACTTGTTAATTGGATATAGCTACATTCCAGAAATGATAGTCTTACTCAGATTCAAACTAGTATTGAATGCTTAGCCTAAACATCTATCAAGAAGATATGGGAAAGATACATATCAGTAATACGAATATACAAACCATTATGAGTTAATGGAACACTATCTGAATGGAAGTTTGTATTAAGAGGTGTCACTCAATGTATCTCCTGGGCCATACTTTATTCCTGTTTTGTGTTGACTGAGTAACTATAACAGGTAAAATAATCGACGCTCTTTTTGATGACTGACGTAAAGATTTAGAAAACGATATAAAGTGATGCTGATTAGCTTAATCTTCAATCTGATTTAGACAAATTATTGCAGTAGTCCCAAAGTTAGATTGGGGGTTAGAGATTGATTGTAGTAAAGGTGAACTAATACACATCAACCACGGTAACAGCTACCAACACACTATAATTTATGCAGTTAATTCTACCAGGTAGAAGAATTTAAAAACTAAGAAGTAACTGTAAGCCATGAGTTAAAAACCACTGCATACTGCAACGGAGCAGTAGCTTAAGGGGTTTAAAGTATTATGGTCACTCTACAGAACATCCAAGTGTTTTAGTAAGGCTACTGTTCCGGATTTCATATCCTACGTGTGTCAGATCTCATCATTGAATATTGTCTTCAAGCAGCAAGTCACTATCTCATTGAAAATGCCAACAAAGTTAATTAAGTTCAACAGTTATGTACTAAGGTGGTATTTTTTATTAGCTGAAGATTAATTGATGATAGATTCATACTAATTCGACAAGCTAATTTTTGACTAAATCTAAGTAGCTCAATGGATAAACAGCTTGCATTTGTAGTGAAAAGTAACTGGTACTGAGCCGTTGTATATACATCAACACTAGAATCGAGGTATCTTCAAATGATAATTTCAACAAAAAGGTGAAACAAGCACTCCTGGATTACTTCGTTTCAAATATTAATATCCTGTCATTGGCTTAAGGTATAGCATTTTGTTTATAGTCTGAAGTAACTTAAGTCAGTGGTAGCACTACAACTGATTATGATGAATAAAAGACTTTACAACTGTACTTTCAAGATAAATAATTCATTAATGTCTTAGTCTTGGACAGTATTTAATGATAAGAAAGTTGACTAGGATACTCTGAATCATGACAAGTAAATTTGTAGAAAATGATTCACACTGATTGATTTCTGAATATCCATCAGTCAGATTAGTTCAACAAAGAGATGTCAACTCTTCGGAATTCATAGATTCATTTTTATTGTATACGAGAAATGAATGATTTCATTTGTTATTGCTTCTTGTTTTACCTATGTTCTCATCAAAGAATCATTATTCAAGGTGGTCTACGAAGTCAAAACCGCATGGCTCATTAGTGGAAAGGAGTTATTATAGAGACTTGTGAACGATTGAGGCCGTAATAATCTAACTAACTGGTAACTAGCTTTAAGAGGTAATTTCTGACCTCTTGTAAAAAACATGTAGCCAGTTGAATCAGTTATCGATGAAATAAATCAGAACATCTCCTACTAAGTGCAGTTTGAAATATCACTTTTTTAAGGAATAAGTGCTCTCTATAAAATTCGATAATTCTTATATCAACGCCAAGATGAAGTAAATAGTTTATACTAGTGAAAACAAAATAACTACCCAACACCTCCTGGTCTATGAACGATTACCAAAACTAATCAATCAATCAATCAATCCCTGTTACTACATATGGAGAATAGGCCGCTCACTAACATTCTCCAACTAACTCTATCGTGAGCTTTCCTCTACAGTTATTCTCAAGAGCTATTCATTCTTTTCACATCTGCCTCCCATTCCCAAAGCAATGTGTTCTTGGGTTTTTCTCCTTTCATCTAGCCTTCAAGATTCCATATTACGGCCTGCCTTGTGACATAGTTTGATGACTTCCTCGATGTGTGTTTTGTCCACCTTCAGCATTCATTCTTAATTTCTTCTTCAACTGGATTTCGATTGATTTGTTCTCTGTCACAGAAGATTGTTACTGATGGTATTTTGTCAACGGATCAGAAGTATCTTACGCAGACAGTTGTTTGTAGATATTTGCATCATTTAGATGATGCTTTCCGTAGTTGTTTTAGAATTTTTAGCTCTATACAACAGAACAAACTGTCTTCACATTTGTATTGAAAATTTTGCCTAGAAGTTGGTTGAGGAGTGGTTTCAAGTTTCAAGTGTTTTTCAGTTGTAGAAATATATTCCATTGCCTTGCTAAACTTCGCTTCCTTTATATCTGCATCAGAATTTCCTTGTTTATCGATGATGCTATCCAATTATCTAAGGGTTTTCGCATCTACCATAATTTCTCAGTCAAGTGTAATCGAGTTGATACTCATTGTTTTGTATGTATGAATCTTGCTTTTCATGTTGTGTATACTTAGGCCTACTTCCTAGATGCCTGAAGCTACTGTTACACTATCCGCCTGTATTGATATTTCTTATTGTGTATCAGATAGAAGAGTTACGTAATATCATAACATCACAATTATTCCATCTAAATACTTATCTTTTCATTAATGTTGTTTTGTTTTTCATCATTGTTTCATGGGTTATTGTTTATATTGTTTATATGTGAGTGTGTATAGTAATGCAAAGATATACAATTCACTTATCTAAATTACATAACTGATTACTTATTATAGAAAGAAAAAAAAAGATGAAAAGAAAGTAAGTCAATAGGGATGAATTTCTAAGATAAGAGATTTCTCTGAAAGGAAAAAAAAATAATAATGCAGAATGTTAACATACAAACAAAAATGTTAAGAATAAAGTAGAATGAATAGAATTGGGCAATTTAGATGATGACAAGTGAGTAAGAATCTGTTACAATGTAACTTTATGTTAACTGTTTTGCATAGAAACTGAAGTGTATCTATGTTCCAGGCATTAAGATACATTGAATTCATGGAATATTTTCAATGATCATATATGGAAAATAATCAATAAAAGCATAATTTCGAAGAAATTGTTTAACATATCCAGTTAGATAAACTGATTCTTATGATAAGTAGATGTGAATAATCTGTATAGAAGTGATTCAAAGCAATTCATTAATTCATATTTTGTAATCATTTTCGTAAGATGATCTGATATGTAATTGAATTGAGATAGTTTGTGGAGGCTGGTATTACACTTAGTTAGTTGAATTTGTCACAGATTGATGTAAGTAAAGTGTCATTGGAAACCAGAGAGCATTAGACATCTGTTTCGTCCAAGTATGGAACTCCTCAGTAGTGCCTAAAGTAGATTTCACCTAGGAGCTTCAGATTGGATAACACATAACACAATGAACAACTAGACCAGCCAGCAGTCAGTGGGAGAATAATCACTTCCATTAATTTGTGATATATCGTGATAATCATTCATTGTCACCGGTGATAACTATTGCACTCCAGACAAGTCTGAACTAAACCAGTCATGACGTATCACTAGAGCTGCAGGAATATCATGAAGTTAGTCAGCAGTAAGATGATTATTGTAAATGAGTTGAGATGATTTATTAAGATCGTTATTAGGTTTAGTTGATTGAATTCGCCCCATATTGATGTTGGTAATGTACCATTAAGAACTACGGAGCACTGGACAGCTGTTTCGCCATAGTTGAAACTCCTCAGCAGTGAGAAATCTAAATCTAATATGTTCTGATCTCTTTATTAGCTACTTCATATTTTTTTGTCAAGTAGAAACTTACCACTTACATAGTCTTCCAAAGATTACGCAACTCATACTTAATTAACATTTATAATCAATGTTAATGATATAATGCTTTTTTATTTTATTACGTAATCTTATGTGTTGAATAACTATACAATGGATTCTACAAGTGAAGTGGTTTTTTTATTATGCTGTTAAAAGTTCAATCCAAAGAGTATCATAATAACATAGATCTCTTTATTTTCTCCTGGCAACAGATAAATATACCAGTTCACTATTGATTCCTAATCAGAAATTATAGGAAATATTCACTAAATAATGCCCATTATAGAAACTTTGGTTCAAAAATCAACGATTAGACATTCATGTCGTAACTCGAACTCAGTTCGTTTCGTGTCAAACACCTATGACGTTCATCACTAGTCTAGTGAATTTAGATAACGACATTTTCTCAACGGGTATATGTATATAATGTAAAGGTATTTTAACATTTCTGTTGGTTTGTTGTGGACTGAAGTTGATCACTCTCTGTTTCCAATGTACATCTCTAGGAGTTTGCTTCGAAAGTTGTTCAAAAGTATGATTTAAGTTTGACTGACTGAATTTCGGTGTAGACATCAACTCTAGGATGCCGGTTTATCCCACTGAAGAATCCCAAAGAGGATAAAATGGGAATCTTGGATTCTATTTACCAACCACAATCTAACTTAAATTATACTCGTGAACTACTGCTGTATTGAGTTAATTCATTTATGATGTACAAAGGCTGATTGACTTCAATCCATTACAAACTAACCAAAAGATTCTAACACCTCTAAATGAACTGAAGTTAGTTACAGAATATCATGTTTATGATGAGATTGAAAAATCTTTAGTTACACCCGTTCAACCATTCCATTCATCAACTTTTACTTTGATGGAGCTTTGTAAAGTTGTATTAGCTGAATATTTATACTAAAGTAAGAAGATTTGGATAGCAACAAGTTATTTTCATTTCAAGACTGACAAGATGTTTAGTATACTGTGAATTAAGACGACAAATTTATTCCAACAGTTTAAACTATGCCTCGATTATCAACTAATGTCATGTAAGCTTGGCTTCTCGTTTTTTCTTTGAATAGTTCCAGAGTGATACACCATAAATTCAACAGCTGTTAAGTATAATATTCCGTTTTAAGTGGATTCTCTTTAAACGATATTTGTTCAGAATTGATGTAGTTTCTACCATCTATCTGAAATATGCATAAATTTCCTAACCAAGAATCAAGCAACAAATCATTGATTATGTGATTTGGATTGTGGCTGTCAAGTGAAATCCAGAAAGGATGTTTTTCCCTATATGGTATTTGTCAGCTGGACGTACTTGTATCTCAGTGTTGATGTTTATACCGAGACTTTAACTCTGATCACTTTATGCCAAACACTATCGCATTCACCATCAGGCTACAGAGTCCAGAAATCCACAATTGTGTAAAGGTATTTGTATATATAATTAGAATGCATTTTAATCTTCACGTTAATTTGTCACTGACTGAAATTAATCAATCTCTGTTGCTATATGTGCATCTTGAGCGAATTGTCTTGATATAGCGATAGTTCACAAGTATAGTATGACAAATCAACGGGAAGATCCAAATACACTCAAAGTCATTGATTACTCCGTTTGATTTATGTCATTCCATATATGATCCCACTTATAAGGTAATCAATATTTACATGTTATTCAAGCAAGTTATCATGAAGAAGTTCGATTTCGTAACATCTCGATCAGATATCAATTAGAATCATCTAATGAATTAAAGGTACAGTCTCAAGTAAAGTATCATTCAAAAAAATCCTGTGTACCATAGAGAAATCAGCATTTCAAGCCTGAACATCTTTTGATAAAGAACTACATCCAATCTTGTTCTAGCTTGGACTTAAAACTCTTTGTAGACTTCTTTTCAACAGTAATTAGTTACAGTAATTCTATTTCATTTGTTCACAAATAGAGTTCAAGTTGTTAGTTTTTCATCTTTACATCCATTCAAGTCGATAATAGTCTGATATGTAAATAACTTTGATTAGACAACTAGAAAATACTGAACAGTAGATGTAGTCGATTATCACAACAAAGTAAGCTGATGAAGTAAAGTACAGATATCATAATACTGAAGTAGTACCGCAGTGATACTGTTACCTCGTCTGATTGATTCACTCATTCATTTAAAAGTAATTTTAAATAAATGAAATTTCTGAATTCACTTATGAAGCTGTATTTTAAAAGTTTGAATGATCTATTTAAGTTGGATTGTGACTGGCAAGTGGAATCCAGGACGCGCGTTTCGTCCTATTTGGGACTCATCTGCTGGATGTACCTGCATCCCAATGTTGATGTTTACACTGGGATTCGAACTCAGTCCGCTTCGTGTCATACGCCACCGCATTCACCACTAGGCTACTGTGTTCAGACAGTCACACTTGTGCAACGAGTACATATGTAATGCAGAATAGGCTTGTATCTTCCCGTTGTTGCACATATGGCAACAGAGGCTAACCAGTTTCAGTCCATTACAAATCAACGGGAAGATACAAGCCTATTCTGCATTTGAATGATCTAGTTTATCATAAAGGATTTTAATGATGTTACGCATAAATTGTTATCATTCAGTTACCCTTAGATTAAATAAACTTTAATATCATGAAACTCCACTGGAACAAATACTTGTACTGCATAGCGTTTTGTCAGTAAAAAATATCTGCATTCATGAAGAACTTAATCTTCTATAGAGAGTTTGAATATGAAACACTAGGCTTCTCAGACTATGACCATTACAACTATGGAACTGTGTGATGTAAGACTACTCAGACTAGTGAAGATATTCAAACAGGATTGATAGATTTCAAACGGTACTGAAACAATAATAGTTAAACATGACATTGGTCATTAATCAATAATCAATCAATGTAATAATCAAATGTTGTTCTGCTATCATATAGGCTATTAACTTCCTTCTCAAAAGAATAATAATATTTAATAATAGAGGATTACACTTTCCTTTTTACTGGTGGCAACCTAACTGATTCATTCAACTATTTGATAGAAAATCATTCACTATAAGTCGAATTCAACTCCGCCCGCAACTCTTCTAGGGTTGTTGCCGGTCCCAAGCCAGGGTAAAGGAGGAGGGTTGGGGATAGGGCTAGCACCCCTATCCCGTCAAACACAAGTTTGCTAAAAAAACTCTAAACGCTAACCAGATAAGTCGAATTCAGTCTTTCATTGATTTAACTTCAACGTCATGATATAGAGTTTAACAGGAGAAATAAACTGTTTGCTGTGTCTTATACCACAGTAGTAATAATAATATCTATACTTACTTGATTAGCATCTAAACCCCAGAATTCAAGTTCTTCTTCAAATAAAGGTCCACATACATCAGTTGGATAATGTAATTTACCAGTACGATAATAATTCAATATTTGATTGAAAACACCTGGATGACGATCAAAAAAGTACTCATTCAGTATTGGATCATAATTTGCTACAGCTTCAGTTAATTTTGATAATCGTGTAGCAGGTATCTTTTTCAGTGTAGCTTTATATGTTTCATGTCCTTATACCACCAACATTTAAAATAACACGATTTTCAGAATCCATTAAAAGTTTGAATGTAATGTGATCACTAGTTAATGATGTAAAGAGTTTATTACTGAAACCTGGAAATTGAAGAATAAACATGCAAAAGATAAGTTAATGAAGTGTATAAAACAATGCAGTACAAAACATTGCAAAAGTAAAACAACGTGATTTTATGAGCTTCATTCCTGTGACTGAGTAAATGGTTACATTATCAACTTATTAGTAACTAACTTATTGAATGTAATTCGTAGAGTTCTAGTGAGAGGATATGATTACTGGAGTTTAGCTGTGTCGGGTGTGAGGTAGTTGCCTACTGATGACAAATGATGAGGTTTGACGGCTGAACTAGTGATCTGACTGTCAGGCGTTCATCAGCGGAACTGGGATGTTATGAGTTCAAATCCTGATAGGATTGAGCACAACTGAGGAGTCCCATACTAGAATAAAACAGTCTACCAGTACTTCCTACTGATTAATAGTTACCTAATTCAGACCGATTCGTCATAACAAATTTAATACATAACAATCCTCACAATACCCAACTAGAGTTAAATTTACATTGATTCGAATTCATAACGAATTCATAATTATTGGAATTTAGGGATTTTCACTTGACTTCATAATTCAGTGATCCAGAAAGAAGGTAACGTTACCAAGTTACAGATCTTATAAATATATATTGAGTAATATAGTGAACATATCGTTTAGGATGTATCTCTTAAACCTCATAATTAAATGTTGTAGAGATTGTTAAATTCGAATATGATATCATCCAATCAACTATGTTGTGCATTCATTGGAAACCAGAAAGTAACAGAGGGGCTTTTCGTTATTAAGTTTAACTCCTCAAAGGATTCAAATCCACTGTAACTATAGTGTATATCAAACCTGGGTCCTTCAGACTTTGAAATTCACTAATTAAATAAACCTACAAGAACTCCGAAATTTCCACTTGAAGTTAAGTAATAGTAAGCTCATGTTGATTATGTGTTGTTGTAGGGAGGAGCGAGGGTCGCTCAATTAAACATCATGACTGACGTTGATGCAAATATAAGCACTGTAGAGTACTATGGTACGACTCAAGAGTTATTGAGTTCTTTCTGGGTTTGAATGAATTGTCTAATCCAGGTGAATTTCATAACATCAAGTGCAAATTTTACAGTTAATCAATCTAGCATCTGTGTATTAACTACCGAACATACACGTTTGTCTATACATACTACATTTTTAATAAATAACATGATTCTATTTTACTTCACCCAGTCCTCATCAGCTGCTTACAACTTGTAATTTAAAGTACTAGTCATATGTCACGTGTCAATAAGATGTAATGAGATGGTAATATTAAGTGTTTTTGATCTGTTAGTCAAACAATCTTCGGAATAAATTCTTGGAATCGAATACAGACTAGTCTTTCAGTTCATGTTTGCATGGATTGGGTTTAACCAAATTTACTACTTAACCTGTGTTAAATGGCAGATCCTTACTTCAATTATCTTATGATTTTGCAAAGAGTCTAAAGTGCAAACTGTCGAGAAGTTCTGTACTACGACAAAATACAGTTGTCAGGCGCTGCCTGTTTTTCTCTGGTACCCAATCAAGGTCAATCTATGACGACTACAACAAAATTATTGATTTCGCTATTAATATATAAGCCTTATATCCATATCTTAATTTTATTAATTCATTAATGACATAATCACAGGTGGTTTTTATAAACTTTAACCCTTAAGTTGACTTATGATTGGCTAGTGGAATCCAGGACTTGCATTTCGTACCATCTGGGACTCGTCGGCTGGGAGTACCTAAATCTCAAGGTTGATGGCTACATCGGGATTCAAACTCAGTTCATTTTATTCCAAACGCCACTAAGTTCACCCCTAGGCAACTGAGACCAGATAGCTACACTTGTGCAACGAGCGTATAGGTAATTAGAATGAACTTGTATCTTCCCTGTGTAAACATCAACATTGAGGTGCAGGTTTACCCAGCCAACGATTCCAAAATAGACCATAACGCGCTTCCTGGATTATCAGCAATATCGAGTCAGTCTCCTTAGGAATGCACACATCGCAACATAGACTGATCAGCTTTAGTTTATAACAAATCGACGGAAAGATACAAGTTTATCCTAGGAACCTTGACTCTGTTTGTTATCTGTTATATATTGTGTATATGATATATTTTGAATTGAATGTTATTATTTTCTTTGATTGGGGAAGAGGAAGGGTGTTTTCATCAATAAATCAGTTATTCGGAATCATGCGTAGTTACCACTAAGCTACTAACAAACTAAGTATTGTTTTGAGTTGAATTATTACTAGGAAGTGGAATCTAGGACGCAGCTTTTGTCCTATTTAGGACTCATCGGCTAAATGTACCTGCATCCCAATGTTTATAGTTCAGGTCGTAATCCAAACACAGTTTGTTTTGTGTCAAATATGAATCCTGGCTTTCGACTGCCAGTCACAATTCAACTCAAAACAATACTTGTATGCTACCATTATATCAAGGCAAGCCACAACCCATCCTAAATAATTCTTGTTATATTTAAATTACTTTACAACAAATCAAAGAAGCATGTCTGATTGACATCCGATAATTACATTACTATGGACTGGAGCTGCTTATTTTACTGTATTAAAAGCATTGACAATAGACATCTAAAAATATAATTGATTATTTTCTTATTTTCTTGAATAAACATATGACTTTTCATTAAAAATTGATGTTGGTTGGGTGCTACTGAAAACTAAGTAGTACTAGACAAATATTTCTCTTCCTAGTTCGAACTCCTCAACAGTAACTAATCTCGATTCCATCAGGGAATCAAACACAGGGTCTCCAGGTCTTGTGATGAAAGTTTAGACATCTGCACAACTTGGCCAGTATTCGACAGTAGGATTCCTACTTCTATCAATTTGTGATATAACACTAAGTAAAGACGTAACTGACAGTGTTCACTCTTGTTGGAAGTAAGACTAATAAAGAAGAATGATCGTCAAACTATATCACAGATTGTTGAAAATGGGAATTTTAAGACTTAGATGCCGACTAATTGGTGTAGATGCCTAGCCTTTCACCATAAGACCTGAAAGCTCTGTGTTTGATCCCCCCCCCCTATAGAATTGAAAGTGGGCACTATTAAAGAGTCCTGTACTAGGACGAGAAACAATTGTCCAGTTTTCATTAATTCTCACTGTTACCTAACCGATATCAATCTGTGACAAATACTAAAATAGTTCAACTTGATGCCTATTTTCATAAAATTATCTTCATTCACTTCAGTTCTATTCAATTGATTACATGTAATAAAAAAAGGAAAATAAATACCGTAAAGAAGAATAATTAAAAAGAAAAAGCATGACATAAAAGTATTTGGGAATGTAATGAAAAGTTTTATTATTATGTAAGTGTTTTCCCACACACTCCCCCCGCCCACACCAACCTCTTCCTCTTATCCCTAAAAGTAGATTATACCTATTACAATACATAACTATTCCATTTACATTGTCGATTAGGCATTAATGTTAAAATGTGTAAAATATGATATTTATAGCCCGACAATAAAAATAAAACACATAAGAGACATTTTCTATTAGATACATTAAGCTTTAATTGATGGTAAATGAAACTAGTGAATTGACCAAATTACATATCTGTTCATTTGATATCACTGAATTGATTTGAATTAGACAAATATTGATCAGCCAAGAAGTGGTATTATACAGTTATCTTGTCCTAGTCTGGGACACTAAAACAGTGTACATCCACAAACACATCAGAGTTTGGACTAAGAACTGGCTACTGAAGTGAATGCTTTACCATTAGACTACTGATTCAGTTGACTACTACAAGTTGATATTTCTAATTTAGTCTATTCGTGATACATTTAGGGGACCTCATCCATTGTTACAATTGAACTCTACTGGTCACGTCTTCTCACTAAAACTTAAGGAATCACCTCAACACCTTAGTCACTAATGAGCTAATATTAATTGTAATTGAATGTTGGAAATGAAAAAGAAGTTTTTAACTTTGATCTAAACATAATATCCATATGATTTCAATGAGCCTAACATTATTTATTTCAGGGAATAAAGTTAAATGATACCAGTTAAATTAAGATTCTAGTGCTTGCTGAAAAATCAGACAGTCGAGATAACTGCGACCTTCAACGACTTTATAAGCGACAACAGCATATTTACATTGTAAGTTTCAAACAACATGCTCGATTAATGAATTTTCGTAAAGTAAGAAGAATAAACTCCACCCCCCCCCCCTAAGATGAAGTGATTTCATTTCGTTTCACGTGCTTTAGTTGTTCCACTTACACACAGAATCATACAAAAACAATTAAAATATTTTGAACATTCATATGGTCATTTAGTTTCCATAGTGAAAAACTATCATAACGACAAGTTGATAATAGTTTCGTAATGTTCTGATGACTACATTCAAGAGTATAGCTAAACAGTCTTTGCTAATATTTGTATAACTGAAGTACGTTCATTCGAGTTTGCTTAATAAGTCCTAGTATATTTGAATTATGATTACCAGAATAACTCACAACTAAGACGTTTTATGTTAATTCTATTGCGAAATTAAACACTTGAGAGTTCAAAGTAAGGTAGAATGCCAATCTTGAATTCAGTTTCCTACCCAAAATTTAAGTATACCATAGCAACAAATCATTTAAGCTTAATGGTGAGTGCTGTAGCGTTTGGCACGAAACGAACTAAGTTCGAGTCCTAGTATAAACATCAACTCAGAGATGCAACCTACATTCAGCCAACAAATGCCAAATAAGACGAAACTTGCCTCCTAGATTCCAGATTGCCAGTCACAATGCAACTCAAATAAACATTTTTGGTAGTCTACTAAGTTCTCAGTACCCGTTAAACGCTTCTATTATCTATCAGAAGTTTTGGATGATGATGATGCCTTTCATGACAATGATTAACGATTCATAATTTAGCTAAAATCATTCTCTTCACCTACAAATCTTTTCCATAACCTTATAATACTTTATAACTAAACAGTTTTTTCATAAGATGACTCTTAACACCAAAGTAGTACTATTGTATGGAGCTGAAACTTGTAAGCAGAACAACGAAAAGCGACATTCAATAGATACAAGTACTTATAAACACTTGTTTACTTCGAATATGTTGGTTTAACCATAACAGCGAAAATTCACTTTGGCTGAGAACAAATCAATCAAAATTCAGCTAAGGAAGAATTTAGGAAATGAAGCTACAGATGGAAAGGACACAAATTTAGGAAATCATCAAACTTCATCACAAGGTAGGTCGTAACTTGTAATCCCTGAGGTAAAAGGAAAAACGAATGACCGAATAGCACATTATTTTAGAAATTTGAAGCAGATATGAAAAGAACAAACAGAACTTGAGAAGAACCGATGACAGAGTTGGTTGGGGAATAGTGGTCGGTGGTTTATCCTCCATGTGGGAGTAACAGACATTAACAAATCCAAGAACAGCTATTTAATCTTATATTGAAAGTATATCTTCATAGGAGTCCGGATTATTCGATCTTTTACCTTTTTGACAAATGCTTAACTATCAGACAATTGAATCATAATTTGATAATAAATCATAAACAAAGACACAGAGATCAAACCATCGATTTCAACTGAAAAATTCAATTTAACTTCATTTCACTACTTTCATATTCACATAGAAAACTTGTAAATGAGAACAGTTTTGAGAAAAAAAACTTCCAAGATGTATGATTAGGATGACTATCGGAAATTTCAACGAAGCCTCTAGAACTCTTGAAAGAGCCAGAGACATTCCATCCAATCACTAATCGACAAAACCTTTCAGAATCTCGACGTAATGCCTTCTGATCAGGTAACAGTTGAAGCTTATTAGTTCGAATTAAATGGATTCTAATACTGAGTGTGTTGTTTCAGGAAAGCTATAAACTTACGATTATTTCGCACAGAACCCTCTATCTTACTGGAATAAAGTTTTCTGTCTACTCGTCTTTTGAATTTACAACTTGGAAACTTAAAGGCGTCCAAATGCTAAAGTTGTCTGGGGCTAGTCAAGCTAACAAGTACAAGTCATAACAATAAAATGGTTACTTTAGCAATTTTCAAAGCTTTATGTATCATTCATTTTATGTTTAACAGTTTATATTTTCTTTTACTAAAATTATGTCTAGTCTGATTTTCTTTTTTTCTTTTTCTTTTTATTATTCATTTCATTTTTATCTTTTTTATGTAAATAAAACAATGAAATGAAAATGTAACAAAATGAAACTACATTAAACTATTGACAGTAGAAAGGTAAAATAAAAATATTCAAGTATTCCATTCCCAGTATCCCAGCCCGGGTAAAGGAGGAGGGTTCGACATACAGCTAACATCCCATTCCAGGAAACACAGAGGCTTGTTAAAAAAAACGTTAAGCAGATTAAACAAACTAAACCGATTTAAACTCTGTTTTGGGAGTACAAGGAATGATAATGACACGTCATGGTGAATGCTTAACCCACGTATTGCTTACTCGGTTGTTCCAGTAAACATGAGCAATGCTTCGAAGACATCTATGATCAAATACTTGAAGCCTACGAATATCCTTTATCCTAAATGGGCATGTTTCATATCCATAAAGTAAAACTAATCTAATTGCTGCGCAGCAAAAGCTTCCTTTGATCGGAAGATGGATATCTCACCTACACTACAAGTTAGACAAATTGTCAGAAGCCAATCAAGTCTTTTGTATAAGAGCCAAGATTTTAACAGACACCAGGACTGACGAGGTTCACAAGATAAGTGAAGCGGTTAATATATTTGACTACTTCGCTCCGTATTACTAATTTCGGTGAACTTGGATAGAGACAATAGCATCTCAAGCATGCTTGCATTGATACTTAAAGAACACTTAACATGCCTGAACCTCAGTTGATCATGTATTCATTCTGAGGTTTTAAGTGATTGAATATAATTGTATTAAGTTAATAGTTATCATTGTATGTTATAAAACAAGCAACTAACATTACATTCATCTGAATAGAATTTTATGAATTACAATGAATTACATAACATTAATACGTATGCATTCAATTAAGTAAATGTTCACTGGTGACATTGAACATTGATGATTGTCAGATTATTTAAAAATGTAACATTAATGCAAACTAGTAATATAAAATTTGCATTGATATACCATACTACTTCATTATTTATAGTTTTCTTTTTTAGTAATATTGGTCTATAGTTGAAAAAAAATAACGTGAAACAAGATGTATAGTAATACATCTTAACATTTACTCATTATTAAGTTAGTAGTAGTAGTAGTAGTAGTACTAGTACTAGTAGTGGTAGTAGTATATGCACATATGTAGATCCATATATGTTACATAGACTATGTATACTACTTAAAATTGTACAATGATATGCTAATCAACTATCTGTCAAAAATCACTCATCCATATACAGTCAGTCATGAAACTAACGACAACACTACAACTATGGCATAGATTACCAGAGAACAATATACATTTATGTTATTATTTACTTGGTTGATTTTATCATTGAGCATATATAATCAATGATTACAATGACTAGTTATTTATGTTATAACATTAGAAAAGTTAATTACAACATTAGTTAGTAATACTTAAGTAAGTAATTAGAGTTGTGTATTCATCAAGTTTACAAATGTGATCCGAATTGATGATTATTAAGTACTTCAGTTAACAATATACTGAATTGCATTTTAAAGGGTGTATATTAGACACATTGATTTGACTTACTATTGGTTAACTTATCATCATTTTAGTAGGATAAAATTTGTATATTCCCATTGATTTGTTATAGACTGAAACTGGTCAGTCACTGTTGCTATATGTGCATCCTGATCGGATTGTCTCGATAAAGCGAATATTCACAAGTATCATTTAATTTGGATTATAATTGCCAAGTGGAATCCAGGACGAGCGTTTCGTCCTGTTTGGGACTCATCGGCTAGATGTACCTGCATCCCAATGTTGATGTTCACAGTGGGACGAAACGCGCGTCTTGGATTTCACTTGCCAGTCATAATCCAAATTAACTTATCATCATTTTCTTATCTTAGACCATTTTGAAAAGGGTAGATTTCGATAGTTATTAGATAAAAGACAAATTTTATTAACATAGATATATTGTCATCTCCTTCTAACAGAGTATGGATTACACTAACAAGTGTCGGTTTACCAACATTAGACGAGTTTATGATACATTCAACCTTTTTGTCAGATTAAAATGAATAAGTTTTATTTGAAATACATGTATTGTATGAAGAAGTATTCATGGTGATTGACATTATAATCATCATTACAGAAATTACTATTAAGTATAGTCAACGAACTGTTGGTTGTATATGTGAATTCCTCGTTTGTGTTTGAATGGTGATAAAGGTTTATACAATGGAATAAATGATAAATGCGAAATAAACTCAATTTATTTTATAGTAAAGGAACAAGGAAGCCTGTAGACTTGTTGTTTTCATGGTAGATTCTACAAGAAAGAAACTAAATACAAAGTAGTATACTAGACGATGATAAAGACAACCAGTGTGATAAAGGTCATTAGAATGGATTATCTAATTAATGAAGATGATGTTAAGAATGATAACATGAGCCTTTCAGTTAAAGCATCTACATCATAAACATAACATTACTAATACATTATATTCATTTAACTGTTATTTCAGAAGAAACAAGATGAGATTGATGTAGGATGCTGATAATGGTATTAAAAGATTCAGTCTATCAGAGCTATACCTCCTAGTTGCCACATCATACTTTATTAAAGGGTATAATTATTTTAATATATCACTTGCATAAAACATGTCGTAATATGAAAACTATGAATTATTCTTTGTATCAGTGTTATTAATAAGGATTGATGAGTATAGAAGTTTATAGTGTACCAGTAACCAATTCTAACTCTGCATGAAACATTATTTTAGTACTACAAGATGCATGTTAGTAATTGAGATAGGAAGAAAACTAGGAGATCAGTTATTACGTCTTATTCAGTCATGATAAATACTATATGAGATGAAAATGGTACTGATATTAGTTGATCACTGGATAATGACCAATGTAATATTTGTCTAGTTTATTATTGTAGAATTCTGGTGATTAAGTTACAACTTTGCCAGTAGTCTAAGTAACATAATATCCTCAGAACTTTGTTCAGGTAGAAGACGATTCTTAACGGGGGGTAGCAAAGGATTCTCGGCTTAAGCTACAGCTCGGATAACCGAGCTAACGCATTCACAGTTAATAAAACTAAGTGATTCCGGCTAGAATTCATTAAGGAACATGAGTTCTTCAAAGATTGAGAACCTTCCACATTAACTTGTGACAAATGGCACGAAATCGTATTTACAGAGGATTTTCTGGTGACAGTGAATCCAAAATACGGTTCTTAGTTGAGAAGTTGTAATCAAAGTGAGAATTTTATGGAACCATCTAATATCAGTGTTACGTAATATCTTCCTTGCGTTATTTTAAAGTACAATATCGTGCATGGAATAAAGTTCACATATCTATTTAATGTGAAGACTGGTGTCAGACAGGGTTACATACTCTTACCTTTCCCATTTCTCCTGGAGGTTGATTGGGTTATTAAAATTACATCATCTTAAGGCAAACACAGACAACATGGATGCAACTAGATGATTTGGACTTTGCAGATGACCTAATTCTTCTACCACGTACATAGTAACAAATGCAGGTGAAGACGGACAGGTAGCAGCAGCCTCTGTAGTCAAGTAGTAAGCTTCAACATACATAAGTGGAAAAGTCAACATCTTTATATACAAAACGGCTAGGACTAACCGAATCATACTTGAATTGACAGAGAAACTCTGAATGATGTGGAAACCTTTACATATTTGGTCAGTAGAATCACTGATAAACAGGTAAAATCTAATGTAGATGTGAAGTTATTGATTAGAAAGACAAGGGCAGCGTTTCCATAACTGAAAAACATCTGGAACTCAAATCACTTGTCATCCAGTATGAAAGCCACAATTTTCAATACAAATATGAAAACAGTTCTATTATATGAAGCTAAAACTTGTAAGAACTAACGAAGAGCACCATTCAAAAGATACAAGTATTTAATAACAGCTGTCCGCTCAAGATATTTTCGATTCGTTTTTTCAAATACTATCAGCAGCAACCTTCTATGACAGCGAACTTACCAAGCGAAATTCAGTTGGTAGATAAATTAGGAAAAGATGCTGTAAGGGGATATGACACATATTGAGGAATTCATAAAACTGCGTCACAAGGCAGATCCTAACTTGGAATCCTCAAAGATAAAGGTAAAGTGGAAGATCAAACAACACATTGCTTTGGGAACTGAAGTCATCGAGGTATGAATAGCACAATAAATATGACTTGGGAAGAAGTGGAAAGGAGATTTGATGGCATAGTTGTCTTTAGAATGGTTGTCGGTGGCATATGCTTTACTCAGAGTAATGAGCATTGACTCGTTGGTCATTCAAAGTAACCATTTGTAGATTACATTCTTCTAGTATAATGTAAAAGTCACAGGAGAGTTGCTTAAATTTTCAAACCATTAAAAACCATTAAAGCACCAATCATCTTCTTCAGTCAAGTTTAGAATTCTATACATAAGTGAGTTTATTGACAACACCAACAGAAATTGACGCTCTAGAAGAATACATTGTTATCAGTAGATAAATGAAGTCCAAGAGTACCTAATTTTTAGTAATAAATCAATCACGTGTATAACTGGCAGTCTTCTCAAACACTTCATATAGTTCTGTGCATCAATCATTCGGTTTAACAGTTATGTAAACTAAATATATTGGGGACTATCAAACGGGATAATTAAACGAGTGTATGAATTTGTCGAAAGAACCATTCAATCATGCTCACTCTGTTCTTGAAATGTATACGGTCGATAAGCTTTTTTGATATTTATAGGATGGTCTAATCTTTGCCTTCAAAGTGTAGAATTATTTATTGATTGAAGTGTGACTGTGGCAATGAAATGAATATAGATGTCTATGAAAACAAAAGAGACGGTTACATCTTCATATATCGCTACTACTTGTACATTAAGCCAATCAAGTTAGATCCACTCTTCCATAGTCTTAAATTGTCATTAATATAAATTATGTCTCTACTAGTTTACTGGTATTTAGGCAGTTAGCTCGCAGTTCCATCAAGATAGTTTACATAAATAAAGTCACTTGCTCTGCAGTGGTATAACTACTGCCAATGTAATACCTACTGATATACTGTAAGGTTTACGAAATTTTCTGGAATCATAAAAATTGTCGAGATTGATGAATGTTGTCTAAGAAAACGTAAATATAACAGAAGATGGGAAGAAATAACAGCGGTAAAGGAAGAAAGAGGTAAGGAGTTATACTTGCTAAAACTGATTTCGCAGGTTTTCGGCCTATGGGATAGAACAGCCTGTACTGTTCACATTTAGAAGGCTAAACACCAAACAAAAACAATGTCAATACCAATAAAAAATAAACTAGTGCTGTACAAAATAACTATGTATAATGACGATCGTTGTGCGCATAAATGCCTTTCACGGCTAGGTCATAGACAGCTTATGACAGCTAACATGAATTACTTTATCGATCGATTGATAGATTTACACCCTAACAACACTGAGCCTTTTTGAAAAAAAACTAAAAAGATATTTACGTCCGTCTAAGTTTTTGAGTGGTCACCAGTTCTTTAATCATGCGGATGAATCGCTTTACCGCTGATTCTTCGATTGACTGACAAACTGTTCATTCATAAATACTGTGTTCCGATCCGCCTAAAGTTATCAAAGAATGAAGACACTGGTTGGATAATACAGAAACTGGGTGCGGAAAGTTTAATTAATACGATTGGTAGTTTTAATACTCCACTGTCAATCAATCAATCAATGCCTGTTACCTCATGTGGAGCATAGTTTGGCAACCAGTATTCTCCAACCAACTCTGTCCTCAGCTTTACTTTGAAGCCTTTCCCAAGAGATCTTCATTCTCTTCATGTCTGTCGCCAATTCCTGACGTAATGTGCTCTAAGATCTTCCTCTTTTCCTTTGACCTTCAGGATTCCAAGTTAGTGCTTGCCTTATGGCATAGTTTGGTGATTTTCTCAATATGTGTTCTCTCCACCTCTAGTGTCTTTTCCTAATTTCTTCCTCTGCTGGAAGTTGATTTATTCTTTGCCATAGAAGGTTGTTGTTGATGGTATCCAGCCAACGGATCCTACGCAGACAGTTGTTAATAAATTCTCGTATCTTATGAAGGGTACTTTTCGTAGTTCTACAAGTTTCAGCTCCATACAACAGAACTGTCTTCACATTTGTATTGAAAATTCTAACTTTAATGTTGGCTAACAGTTTGTTTGAGTTCCAGATGTCCTTCAGTTGTAAAAATGCTGCTCTTGCCTGGAGCTCCTCTACAGTTACTGCCGGTCTTAAGCCCGGATTAAGGAGCAAGGGCTGGGTATGGGGTTAGCAAACCCATCCCCTAAAACAACAACCTTGCTAAAAAACGCTAACTAGTAAAAGCCTTTATACTGTACTGTAGTCCCAAATAATTATAAGCACTATCTGAGTTTACATGAAAGCCATTTCAAAGAACTTCCAAATTATCTTGATACGTAATACTGAAGAATTCAAGGAGAAACAGTATAGTCATAAGAATATTTTCGGTTTTATTTATTCGATGAGAAAGCTAGAGACAAACATACTGGAATGTTTGCATTTTTTACATGATGGATAGATAAAATGGAACAAACCACTTGTAGCAAGTAAACTGACAACAAACACATAGCAATTACAAATGAGTAATACAATATGATCTCATCATAATCAGTAGTCAGTCTGGTGCTATTATTTAACTGGAGTTAAAAAGTTCTTACTATAAGATAATTTATACTACTGAATTAAGCAGCTAATATTAATACTACTTATAATTCGAAAGTGTCTATCAAATATATAAAACAGTAAAAAATGAAACGATTATTACTACTGATTACAACATGCAATAGTATCCTTAAGCGTCAAATGAACTTTTATTCATGTCTGATAAACAACGGAAATTACTGATTGACAGTAAATATGAACAAAGGAAGTGAAATAAAAATGTCAGTGAGAAAAGGCTATACAATTGAGACAATAAAATATTGCAGAAACTAATAAAATTTCCATTATGTGAATTAGAATTTAACATATAATAAGCAAACAATAATGTTTCGTCAAGTAGATCTTCATCAGGCATTCAACTCTAATCATACAGCAATATTTTTATATGAATATGAAAATTATTAAACTAATGATGGCTATTTATGTAAGTCAATGATAATAAAGAAATAGGGGGGGATTACATAACTAATCATGATAAGTGAAATGGGTGAATTGGTAGTAGGATGGTAAATGTACTAGTAGTAGTAATGAGAGGTAGAATAATAACTACAACAACATGAATACGTATCTCAACATAAGAGCAGTTCTAAGTTAAATGTAGGTTAAAACAATGTGAAATTAAACTTGTTAAAATAACAGTTATATTATGATAATGATCATAATCGTTCAAGATTATAATATGGTCACATTAATGGAGTATGGAGAAGAGGTATATAAAGGGTGGAGTAAGAACAAAGTAACAACAAAGAGTGTAAAGAATTGCATATGTTGTTTATTGAGTTTTATAAGACAGTATCAAACCTGAATCAGTGACTGTCAAGAGGAATCCAACCCCCCCCCCCACCGGTTCCTTAAACTTCAATTCAATGGGGATATATCAAGTGATGCATAAAATGAGAGATTGGCTTGAGCTTTTAAAAGAATGTTTAATGCGTCAAATTTATGTTTATCACTCACTAGTTTACCAGCACTAGTTACTCGATTGAAGGATAAGTTACCTGGTTTTGTTACTTCCATATGTATTTATGAATTCACCTGCTCATATGGAGAAAGCTATATTGAGCGCACTACCAGTGGATTAAGCCGACGGATTAACGAGCATCTACTAACTTGGTTTGAAAAGGAGCCGATGAAATCCATACGTAGTTCTGTTTAGTCACACCTGATAGTCAATAGGCACACAACTAAAATATTCAGAATGATAAACGGTATACTATCAAAGTTTTCGGATGAGATTCGATCTCATCTTTTACATCGCTGAGGCCATGGGGAATCGAGTTAATAACCCTAGTTTATGTGTTCGAAAGGAACATGTAATACCCTTATCTCTTCCTTCTCCATGTAAAGCTTAATAAACAATTTACCCTATTCTTTGCACCCTTTGTTGTTTCTTTGTTCTTACTGCACTCCTTACATACCTCTTCTTCACTCTCCATTTAATTCACTACATTATTTTGACACTTAGTTTTAGCCTATATCCAACTTAGTATTGCTTGTATTTATCCTATGTTGAAATATGTATTCATGTTGTTATATTTATTAATCTACATCTCATTACTACTACTAGTACATTTACCATCCTACTACCAATTCACCCATTTCACTTATCATGATTAGTTATGTAATCCACCTATTTCTTTGTTATCACTGACTTACATAGATTACCATCATTAGTTTAATAATTTTCATATTCATATAAAAATATTGTTGTATGATTAGAGTAGAACGCCTGATGAGGCTCTACTTGACGAAACAACATTGTTTGTTCATTATGTATTATTTCTAATAAAGTATTAATTGAAAAATAATCAAGTGAATACAGATAGGTAGAGGTGATTTCTTTTTTTTTTTTCAAGTATTTCACACTTCAACAAAGAGATACACTTTTAATCTTGATGAATATGATGTTCTTTAGTGAAATCAAGTCGATATCATTCAGCTTTAGAGTGTGAAATGAATCTATTGAATTAACCACTTGAGATAAATCTGTTGTAAGACTAAAATATCTACATTAATTAATAACTCTATTTGATCATTTATCTTAGACGATTTAATCAAGATGTTAACTGTTGATCATCATGATTCATATCTGAAAGTGGAATGAAATTCATGCATTCAGTAACGCTGATTATTCTACTCACTTTGATTAAGTTAGACTAATGAATAGCGTTCGACCTAGAAGTCAGTATCTGATAAATGTACTCAGAAAAGTTTAGACACTAACAATAGAGTAATTTTCTCATCGCATGATTTCTGCCTTTGCTAATCAAAATTAAAGGGGGGGGGTATGGAGATAGTTAACTGTCACTTTTGATATCACGAATTGTAACTAATATCAGCTCACTAGTGATTGGCTCCTTGAGGTAATTCCTCGAGTTCCAGTGTGAAGACTTGACCGGTGGAGTTCAACCGTGTCGGGTGTGAGGCAGTTACCCACCGATGACATAAATGGGGTCGCGAAAAAACGTATCACGATTTGACTGAATTAGAAATATCAACCGTCAGGAGCCGACTCAGTGGTCCACTGGTAAATTGTTCCCCGTGGAGCTAGAGGGTTCTGGGTTCGACCCACGATGGGGTGGTGGGTGGGCACTTCTGAAGAGTCCCATACTGGAACGAAACAGCTGTCTAGTGGTTCCAGGTGACCAATGGTTGTTTGATTCAGATCAATTCGTGATATTTAAATTTGCCATTTAAACTTGAAGTATGAGCTATTATGACATAACTCATGATATTTCTTGTGAAAGACTTATTATCTGTTAATATAATTCTAGAAGTTCATCGTTTATTTAAAGTGCTGTCTTGAAGATTTGTTTTCAGTGCGAAATAACTTGATTATTAAACATTCATCAACTAACCAGCCGATTTAACTTGTACATATAGCAAAGTGAAATAACCTTTTGAGATTTTCTCTGACCTTCCCCTTTTACCTCGGAAATCTTATTCCTTTAAACTGTAACTTGATCATCTCCTGTCTATAACTATGTCGTTGTTAGGTTTCTCCTTTTGTTCACTGCTGACCTCTAACTGTGTATTCGTTAAACCTTCGGTTTATTTTTCCATTTATTAAGTCGATTCATGTATATCACTGAATTCACTTAACCAGTGTTCATCTACTAATTCAACTGTGCTTATAGAACTATGAATATTACGTGTTCTAATTAATTGATTGAATGAAATTCAACGGAATAATCAGTGTGAAGTACGCTATTAATTGTGAATCAACTGACCGGAAACTCTATTTTTTTCCTCTCTTATTGATCATTTCTTCTTTTTCCCTTTTTCATGTTTTATCATAACTTCTATTTAGTTTCTATCCAATTTCTGTTCGTCATTTAACATGGTTATTCATTAGGGATTAATTCACAGTGTTAATTACAGTGTTATGAAGAAGAAAATAGAAGTGTTTCTATGCTTCATTAAGTTCTTTATGATATTGGTCATGAATGACACTTACAAACTACTACGATAAGGCTGTATTGTGACTGGAATATAGAATCCGGAAAGCGCGTTTCATCCCGTTTGGGACTCATCAGCTGAATGAGCTTGTATCTTAGTGTTGATGTGTACATCGGGATTCGAACTCGATTCAACTCATGCCAAACACCACCGCGTTCACTGAGTTTAAACATTTACACATGTGCAACGGGTATGTGCATATAATTAAAATGCATTTGAATTTTTTTGCTGATTTGCCAAGGACTGATCAATTTCAGTTTACTTGTAACATTTTGAATGTTCATGTATAGTATCTAGAACTTTTGTTCGTTCCTATGATTATTCAACGAATGAATAAGAGTTCAATTCAAGTTATTCGGAATTGTGAATTATGAGCACGTCATTATTTAATGTAGACTAACAAACTGAATAAGAATAACACTATAGAATTCGATGAATTCAATGAATCCGTCTATGTAATTAACATATAAAGACAATAAACTCAGAAGTAAAATCAGTCAAAGATTGAGTGTGAATGTATCTATGAATTCATGATAATCAGTAAATAAAGATGTTTTTTGTATTTATGAAGAGAATGAATTCTGCCATATGTAATAAATTATTATTTGTATTTATCTTAGATTCATCTAGGTTAAATACTATTGAAAGCCAGGAAGTGAGTAGTTCTATTGTTGTATAGGACTCTTCAGTAGTGTGTACTTTCGACTATACCATAAAAAAGACCAAGAACCATCTGGTCTAATGAGTAATACAACCAAAAGCAACGTTTTGAAGGCGTTTGTGACATAACAGTCTAAGTATTCATTGCTAATTGTAAGAACTATTAAACTTTCGATATGTCTAACTACAATCAGTCGTAGCTTCTTAAAGAACCTTCAATGAAATTTAGAATAGATAACTAGTGAGCTAATTATTATAGGTGAGTTGAGATACTTATATGAACACTTGCTTGTAGTTTGTTATTTTTATTCGTTTATTACTTGACTCGTCACTTCAGTCGAATTTATGCACTAATCTGTAGTCTCATACTACAACGAAACGACTCTCAACCATTCGTTGATTTTCACTAGTGTCCAATCGAGACTGATTCTTGATAAATTACAATTATAAACATAAATCTATTCTTCACAAATCAACTATAGTACAGTATAGAAATGAAAAAACGAGATGCTTAAATATCTACCTAAAATTTACCAACTAACCAACGAAAGACGCTCCATTGACAATAAGTCTTCCTCAGTTTCATACACGACACTGCCAACTACACCACATACCACCCTAGATTTCTTAATAAAATTTACATCACCAAATACTACTCTTTATTATGTGGATACATAATGTATTGACTAAAGTTGCCATAACAAATGGATTCATGCATTCGTTTTATTTATCCTAAATAAACTTTCCCCTTTCAATCAGAATTATAGTCACCAAGCAGTCGAGAAGTATTCAGATAAATCTAGGTGAGATACTGTCTAGTTAAACTAATTCTTGGTAATCAGATTCAATCCAACCTCTCATTTCAAACAATACACTTTATGTAATTCGGTCAGCTTTAAATTCCCTTACTAAATCTTATTTCCAAGATTATTGACACGAAGTATACATCGATCTGAAAGAAATCCAGTCAACTAAACTTAATACCAACGTCTATATAATTACCTCAATTTATAAGGAATAGTTGAATAAGTGTGATTGACCACTGAAAGTCAGAGTTATTTCATTTCGCATATGATTGTATCTTGTCAGATAAGCATTGGATCCAGTTTAATCGAATAGATAAATGGCATCTTCTAATCATCGATTAAAACGAAATTATATTCAGTTATCAATGTGGATACTTGGCAATGAACTTAAAATAAATACAATAACTAATTGCAATACTGCTTCTTAATCTGAATACATTATGTACACACAGACAAAAGCACCAATAATCATGTCAAATTTAATTATCTGTTAATCCTGGAAGTAATATTTTGTTAACTCTTATGTTATCATCTAAAGTTTGGGAGCCGACTCCGCGGTCTGTTAGTTAAACGTTCGCCTAGGCAATAGAATGTCCTGAGTTCGATCATTGGCGCGGTCGGGGGGTAGTCACTACTGTTTCCCATACTAGAATCGCACAGCTGTCGAATGCTTCCTAGTAATTAATTATTGTCTAATTTAGACCAATTTGTGATAGCAAATTAACATTCAGCCACCTCCATAACACTCATTCACAAAAATGACACATTCATCTACTTATTCTTAATGATATGCTAACTGACAAACTGAAGTAGATACTACTTACTGAAATGGAATTTAGTAACTGAAAACATTGATATCCGATTGTGGAACATTTTTAATATTTACTTTGATAGAGAGATAACATTGATTCATGCATTGTTGTATCATTCAAAAGGTACACTAGCTCACTAGTGAATGGCTCCTTGAGGTAATTCCTGGAGTTCAGCCGTGTCGGGTGTGAGGCAGTTACCCACCGATGACATGGATGGGGTCACACAAACGCATCACGAGTTGACTGAATTAGAAATATCAACCGTCAGGAGCCGACTCATTGGTCCACTGGTAAATTGTTCACCGTGGAGCTAGAGGGTTCTGGGTTCAACTTCCAATGGGGTGGTGGGTGGGCACTGCTGAAGAGTCTCATACTAGAATAAAACAGCTATCCAGTGCTTCCTGATGATCAATGGTTATCTTATTCAGATCAATTCGTGACATCAGGATTGATAAATTAACTATCTCCACAAGCCTCTCAATTATAATTCTAAAATTGACTATTGAATTTAGCTTTCAACTGTATTCATCTTAGAGTGAGCGCTTTAAAACTGCAAGTATTGGACAGGTATTTTACCCTAATACGTAACTTCACAAGAATAATCGGTTTACTGTATCATAAATTATAAAATTGAGAATGACAATATCGGATAATGAACTAGTGGTATGAATGTTATGACATTGTCAATGGAATCCGAAGATTCCGAATTCAATTTTCTGTTGTAACTATGAATGCGCATCACTGTGAAATCCAAGATTAACACACAACAGAGATATTTACCGTTCAGTCAGTCAGTCAGTTACAATGTAGAACTTGGTACATGTGTAAATCAGTTCAAGTTGCTATGCCTCAATAAGCTGATAGAGATTAAATTGTCAGGACCAAATCCCAGAGTAGGGGAGGTAGTAACAGAGTAAGTATTAATGGAAAGGTATAGAGATAAGAGATGAGATTTAAGATAAAAGGGATTCAGTAAAGAGAAAATTATAAGAAGCTCGAAAACTAAAATTCGGAGGAAGACAAGGAGTGAATGCACCTGCGCCATTGCCAACGATTTTCAGCCATATCACCTAAAGTCTCTAATCATTTGTTACGATCATCGCGTGGGCCCCAACCAGGTAGTCTGCATCTATTAACATGGCTCAGCCGAATTGTCAATGACTTCATGGATGAGTGCCATGTTTTCGTTTGGCCACCCCTAGCTTTCTTCCAAGCCTACTCCTACAACAGACAACATCGCTTGTTTCGGTAGACGGTGGTCAGGCATGCGTAACATATGTCTTAACCACCTCAGCCGGTGAAGATTCACTACTTCATCGATAGACTCACCGTATTTACCTAGTACTCTATTTCCTAACCCACGCATTGCTTACTCGGTGGTCCCAGCAAACACGAGCGATCTTTCGGAGACATCTATGATCAAATACTTGAAGCCTACGAATATCCTCTATCCTTAAAGGCCATTGTTTCACATCCATAAATTAAAACAGATCTGACTGCTGCGCAGTAAACGCGTCCTTTCGTCAGTAAACGAATGTCTCGCCTACTCCACAAGTGACGCAAGTTAGCAAAAGCCAATCGGGCCTTATGTATACGGGCCGAGATTTCATCAGACACCAAACCGTCAGGACTGATGAGGCTCCCGAAATAAGTGATTTACCGTTCAATGATCTTTAAATAAAAATAAACTATGCTGAATGCAAATAAAAAATAAAAAATTATTTTCGGAAAAATTTAAGTTATTAGTTAGTCATATATTGTTTGTGAAATGACTAATGCAAATGGATGATCCTATACATCATCTGTCAAGGAAGATGGAATCTTGATACTATTGAACGTTGTTTAGTCAGACTAAATTTTATTAATGACTGACATTAGTTCTGTAAGTGACTGAGCTGAATCGCTTGTGATGCTTCTGGGAGTCAATATCGTCTAGAAGTTTAACTTTATTTATTGTGTATGTAATTTACTAAACTGTTTGAGACTTTGTATGATACTATTGTCATTGGTGAAATTATAAACTGTATCGTAAAGGCGTATCTTTTGTTTCGACTGGCTGACTTGGAATAACACAGTTACCGTCAATTGCGGCTCACGGTTCACCCTCAGCCTAAAACAGGACATACATAGTAATCGAAGGCTACTCTATAGGTTTAGTCATAAGAAATTCAATCAGTCAATCAAATCAATCAGTGTCTATTACCAAACGTAGTGCATACGCCTCCAATCACCATTCTACGGCCAACTCTTTCATTGAATTTCCTTTCCACATCTTTCCAAGTCATATTCATTCTAATATTTATGTCTCTGTGACTCCAATTCCTAAAGCAATGTGATCTTTCAGTCCTTCCTCATATACTCTGTCCTAGAGGATTACAAGTTAGGACTTGTCTTGTGACTCAGTTTGATGATTTCGTCAGTCTGTGTCCTATCCACTTCCAGCATCCTGTTGTAACTTTTTCATTAATTGGGTTTTGGTTAGTTTGTACTCTGTCACAGAAGGTTGTTATTGATAGTGTCTGGCCAACTGGTCTGTAGTATCTTGCGCTGACAACTGTTTATAAATACTTGTGTCTTTTGGATGATGCTATGGTAGTTCTCCTTGCAAGTTTCGGCTACATATAATAAAATGTTGACATATTTTAATTGAAAATTGTGACCTTGATAGTGGTTGACAACTGACTTGAGTTTCAGATGTTTCTCACTTGTAGAAATAAAGCCCTTGTCTTTCTAATTCTTTTATTAAATCGGCATTAGACCTTTCTTGTTTATAGATAATGATGCCTACGTATGTCAAAGTTTTCACATATTTCAAAGGTTCTCTATCAAGTGTAAATGGGTTGGTGCTCATTGATTGGTATTTGAGGATTTCGCTTTCCGTGTTGTGTATGTTGAGGCTTACTATTGACTGCAGAGGCTGCTGCTACACTGTTTGTCTTCACCTACATTTGTTGATGTGTGTGCGTGTATAACAAATTAGCTTAGCTGGTTCGTAATAATCTTTTACGAAATCTTTAGACATTCTATTCGTAATCAATCAATTATTAACATTCTATGTTATCATCCAATTTGATCAACATTCTGTAGTTCATTGAAGATACAGTTATATTTCTATGAATGCAGTATATCAATGGTATTATTTAACAGATAATAAAAAAGTAGTTAATACATACTACTCATCAAGAGACATCATGACGACTGACCAATGACTTACACTGTAGCCATATACAAACTCATGCATTTCAATGATTCATTATACTCTTGTATAAATAGTGACTGAAATTTCTTTTAAACTTTTTTACAAACTTGTGAAATTTTACATCATCAACTTGCGATAGCCGAATTTAAAGTTGGTTAGAGAATGCCGGTCGGTGGTTTATGCTCCAAGTAGGGTAACGGGCATTGATTGATCGATTGAATGTAAAAATTAGTATCTTGCGTAAACGGACGATTTCTCGATTTCAAATCAGTTCTTTTAATTCTAATGAATACTACAGTAATTCGGAATTTATTAAATAGATGCAATATTATCATGGAGAATGTAGATCGAAATTTTGAACTGAAATGAGTATCATCACTTAGGGCAAATAACCTACCACAAAACGTTTTTGAAGAGGATAGTAAAACAAAAGGTAAACACTAAATCTGAGTAAATAAAAATGGGAGTGAAAGAACACTGCTGTCGTTGTTTATCGTGAAGAAACATCAGATGACATACAAAGGATTTTAAATAAACATAATATAAATGTCTATTTTCAAGTCAGTAACACCATTGGATCTAAACTGGTTAAGACGATAGACGTGATCCCCAAAGAGGATAAACGAAACCGTGTCTATATAGTCAATTATAATGCTGCATATGTAGGAGAAACATCCAAATAGTTTTAAACGTATGAATAAACAAATACAAGAACGTTTAGAAAATATTCCCCAATCCTCGAAAGAGTTAAAGTGGCTTGAAAATAGCTCGAAGGAGAGGTCGTGGGATAGCTTAGCATATATTAAAGACATTACGCATTAAATTCTTTTAGAAAGGTTTTAATACTTGAAAGGAAAGGTTAACAACTGAACTATTCATACATGGATTAGTGTAGATAATGTTAACATAAAGGATGATTTGAAGTTAGCTGAAATATGGTAACGATTGACATATAAATTAATGTATCAATCAACCAATTAAATACTTTTTATCAACGTACATTTCAACAACGGCAACAACAGATATTCGAAGATTTCTATCAGTTTTCCAGAGTACACTTATCTCCAGTTACTTTTTAGTTCATTTAACATTGTTACACTTACTTTGCTGAGTGACAATCTGATTTATCGGTTTATTTTGATGATTACTTCAAGTATACATCAATTCATTCCAGTTATCCCTGTCCATAACCTGGGGAATAATGCTATCATTAGAAATACAGGTATATACAGACATTCGCAAACGTGTTTAATAACTGTTCATATTAAAATATTGAATTTGACTTACACACTTGTTTTACATCTTCAAGAAAATACTCCTTTGGAACATGATAGAATTAACGTTTCATTAGCAGGATGAATTTGTATATTCCCATTGATTTGTTATAGACTGAAGCTGGTCAGTCTCTGTTGCTATATGTGCATCCTGAGCGGATTGCCTCTATATAGAGAATATTCACAAGTATCATTTAATTTGGATTATGACTGGCAAGTGGAATCCAAGAAGCGCGTTTAGTCCTATTTGGGACTCATCGGCTGGATGTACCTGCATTCCAATGTTGATGTTCACAGTGGGATTCGAACTCTGTCTGTTTCGTGTCATACGCCACCGCGTACACCACTAGACTACTGAGTCCAGACAGTCATACTTGTGCAATGGGCGGATCGGTAGTAGGAAGAATTTGTATATTCCCATTGATTTGTTATAGACTGAAGCTGGTCAATCACTGTTGCTATATGTGCCGATGAGTCCCAAATAGGAAGAAACGCGCGTCCTGGATTCCACTTGCCAGTCACAATACAAATTAAATAACGTTTCATTGTTTGATCATTTGATAAATTTGATTTTAAACTTAGGTGGTTTGTAGTGATTGGTATTAAGTTTAGTTGATTAAATTCATCAAAGATTGATGTTCAATAAAGTAGCATTAAAAACTAGGGGACACTGAACAGTTCACATGTCGTCAGTGTTAACAAAAAGCTGATGGGATGAAATTTAGGGTGCACACTGCTAAAGAGCTCTATACTAGGATGAAAAAGTTACCTAGTTCTGGTTTTCAACAACCCGTTCACTTCTAGTGCAATAATCAACTCACTAGTGACTAACTTCATGATGTTACTGAAACTCTAGTGTGACAATCGATGATCATCGCGCTACATTTCACAGAATAATGGAAGTTTCAATTCCACCACTGGATGCCGATCGGCCCAGCTGTGCAAAGTGTTGGTCGTTTGTCATCCTGAATCCAATGGAGTGAAACCTGGGGTGCAGAATCCTGAAGAGTCCCATACTTGAATAAAATAGCTGTTTAGTGATTCTGGTTTTCAATGGTACTCTACCAATATCAATTAATGACGAATTCATCAATTTTGATTCCGATTATTTCTTCCTAAAAAAGCTCAGACTAATTTACCGAATAAAACGTTGGAATTTAATAACTTGTTTACTTTCAATTGTTAAGGTTCTACAAATATAATCTACTTTTACAGTCTTCTTTACACTTGGCACCCAATTTTTATCATACTGTCTGTTCACATTTGGGTTAATGTTTATTTATATTAATTGATTCTAGCAAGAGGGGTTAAAGAATGATTCGTGTATTAATAAGAAATTATTCAATAGTGACTTAAAATGTTTCCATTCGAACTTCATGAAGTCATGGGTGTCAATGACAATTTTAGTTTCTTTTTCCGAATCAAATCAAACTATGTACAACATGTTTTGTTTGATATAGGATTGTGACTCGCAAATGATACACCTTTAGACTTATTTTGGTCTCGATAGTTATATGTACCTGTACCCCAGTGTTAATGTTCACACCGGGACTCGAACTCAATTCATTTTGTGTTCAACACCACTTGCTTCCACCATTTAGTTACTGAGTTCAGATAGATATTCTCGTGTTACGAACATGTTTATATAATTAAAACGTATTTGAATCTTCCCGTTTGGACTTAATAGCCTAGTGGAGAAAGCGGTGATGTCGGGCACTAAACAAATTGAGTTCGAGTCCCGACGTGAAAATCAACACTGGGATGCAGGTTCATGTAACTGACAAGTAACGAATGAGATGAAACGCGCGTTTTGGATTAAACTTGCCAGTCACAATCTAACTCAAAACAATACTTGTGAACTATCGCATTGTCGAGGTAATCCGCTTTGGATGCACGTATAACAGCAGGGACTAATCATTTTTAGATCATGACAAGTCAACGGGAAGATAGAAATACATCATAATTATATGTATAAAATGTTCGCCACTTTAAATACAACTAGAACTAACGGTCATTTTAATCTTATGAGTAAAATCTAATGAAATACATCCTTGATTAAAAGTATAGAGTTTCGGGATTGGAATAAGTATCATCAGTGACAAACTGATTGGTGTTGAAATTCTGACAGTTAACACCAACCGTTTAATGATAATGACTAATTATTTGCCGAAAAGAGATGTATTCGGTATGCCGGAAGAATCGAAGGGATACACTGTTAAGAAGTTTCATACTAAGATGAAACAGTAGTCTAATATTCCCTGGTTTCAATAGGAATATGTAACGAATACGAACGACAGAATGACATTAGGGCTTGAAAAGAACTAATTCTGTCAATATTCTATAAGTAATGGACTGACAAGTTCAAATGTAGATCACGAAATCTAAATTAAGTACAATTTCCTGTAGGTTAATTTAAACATCAAACGGAAGTTTCAATCTATTTCTTTCTAAAATTTGACTGAAATTCTTCTTTCTTTTTCTTTTCTACATTCAACTTCTCACTAATTAACAGTAAGAAGTTCTTTCAACTTCTGTACTACTTATATAAGTAGACAATGACGTAAATGTTAGAAAACGATTCGATTACCATCTACTTTTCTATGTTAATTATTCGTTGTAATTAAGGAAATGTTATCAATTACAATGATGATAAACAACAAATTTTTGTGGGTAACAAAATTTACATAATGAACTATGTTATCTAACTTCTTATGCGGTTGATGAAATGTTGATTGTTACCTATAAAATCTAAATTATTTAGGTATCATTAGTAATTAATCTGAAGTTGTACTACACAAAATAAGTGATAGAGAGTAGGATAGTTGGGTACATTGATCAATTGATTCATCTTGGAAGTTTCAACGATTCTAATTGATTAATGCCGGAGTTGAGAAGTGTGTGATTGTCAGTTATAAGTACACCATGATACAATACACATATCCTAGAACTGTTAACTATAATGTCGTTAGTTTTGTTTTCAATTCATATCTTCATATGTTATTTGGAATTCATGGTCGATAATTTCATCAAATTTCGTGAATGTTCATTTAGTAATATAATTGAAACACTTGACAAACTACTGCTTGTCTTCTGCTTGTGATTATGGCTAGTAGAGTAATAAGATGGAAGGAAGCTAGGTGATGACTAAACTAAAAATGTGAACATCAATTTAAGATGTCATTCAGTGTTGGCATGAGTTGCGTTGATATGTACAGTTAACCTGATTAGGTTCTGCTTAATTACTATAGCCAGTGATCAGAGATCTGTGTCACATGGCTTAGAATTGTTGGCAGTAAGAAGGTTCATAGATAATGTTTGCAAATAATAATCAATGGAAGTGTTACACCGCATAACGATTCTATCAAGACCGATAAATCGTTTTCGGATATCGGATGTAACAGCTCAAAGTGACAGTCTTTAAGATGTCATAGAAGAAGTGTAGAAGACAATTATCAACTCAACAGTAATTATTAAAATGCGAAACGTGGTAATAACAATTAAAAGAGTCCCAGCACCATGCTTATCCAAAATTTCTTGTCTGGACACCTTTTAACCCTGTTCTTATAACCTTGTAAATGTACTTGAAGGCTGGATTCGGTGGTGGTGCACCAATGGAATTAACCATATGCTTAAGAGTTGTGTCACTGTCTGACATGCAGGATTCTGTAGTACTCAGACATACTTTTGAAAATTGTGCACTTTGTCCATCGGATATATTTTACTTGAACTTGGTCAAGTGAACTTCCTAGCTGACATTAACAGAGCCTACTTCAAAGTGATATCAGCTTTCAGCGAATCTGAATAACTTACTAACCACCTGTACTATTGACTTGGAAGTTAGCTGTTTATTATTCATGAATATGTCGTCGTCGTGTATACGTCTATTTCACTTTTTGTCTGGCCTAACTTGATTGTTGACTTTGCATTTGTTGATTCCCTGTTTTATTGACTGACAAATTACTGTCAATTTACATCTGCTTTTTAATTAATGTGAGACCAGTTTTCTACATTTATTCTAGTTCCCATCTTGACCAATATGCTGACATTTGTCCTAGTCGATTTCATGTTAATAACACGTCCATACACATTGATATCAGTATGTCACAGCATTTAACACTAACTTAATGTTTATGCAAAGTTGACCATAAGGGAAAACTACATTATCCATAGTTATTACACATGATCCGATAGATAATATTTGAGATGCCTTCATATTTTGTTGTATTGTTTGTTTTGTATGGAACATATTATGGGTTTGTTAGTTAATCAATCAATCAATCTTACTCTTCATGAAGCATAGGCTGTTTCCATCCAACTCTGTCGTCAGTTCTACTTTTTGCTTCTTCCTAAATACTATTCATTCTTTTCATATCTGCGTTCAATTCTGAATGCAATGTAATCTTTAGTCTTCCTCCTTACATTCAACCTTCAGCATTCCAGGTTATTGTTTGTTTTATGACGCAGTTTGACGGTTTCCTCAATATGTATCCTGTCCACCTGTCTGATTTGTTTCCTAATTTGTTACTCAGCTGGATTTTGGTTTGTTTGTTGTATATGCTGTGTATCGGACCACTAAAGAAGAGCGAAAAACTTCCAGAACTGTGTTTTAGAGAATTAATTCATTTATTCTGGTTGTGAGTAGTGTAAACGTTACATTTCTATTATTGTTACCTTCCTCTTACCTTATCCTCTCGTTTAGCATATTTGCTGTTATTATATTGTCTCTTATTATGGAATACAGTTAATTGGTTGTGTACAAGTTGTCCGTATTCACTACCACTATTTCCTTAGTTCTGTATTAATGTTAGCTTCTTAATTGGTTGACTGTGTGGTCTGATTTTGTGTATATATAAAGGCATGATTGAAATAGTATCTGATCCAATTCTGTCTGTTTGGCTCATCAATCGTTGTTTTCTGTAGCCCGGCTTGGGGGCTGGTAGTCGCGGGCAATACTTGTCTGTACAGTGATTAGCAATCATCAAGGGCATTGTGTATTTTCACAATAGATAACAATTGGCGACGGGCTTAAAGAGAATCTAACTTACGCGGCCATTAGTCATAAGTCATAAAACATAACAGTATGCTACATGAAGTTGTTGGTGGTGGTGCCCGATCAACAGATTTGTAGTAGACAACTGTTCATAAGTACTTGTATTTTTTGAAAGATGGTTTTTTAGTTCTTCGAGTTTTTGCTCCGTTCAATAGAATTGTCTTCATGTTTGTACTGAAAGTCCTGACTTCTTTTGCTGACAGATGGTTTGAATTGTTGGTGTTCTTGGTTGATTGTAAAAATGCTTCCCTTGTATTACCAACTCATGTCTTTACATCTACATCCTATCCACTGTGTTTGTTTATGACGCTGCTAACCAGGTATGTATAAATTTACACATCTTACAGATTTTTTCTATCAACTGGGTTAGTGTTTATTGTTTCGTGTCTAAGGATTTTGCTTTTCTATTTGTGCATGCTGAAACCTACTGTTGACTGTAGAGGTTGCTGCTGCACTGTCCCTCTTCACTTGTATATATTGCTGTATGTTGAAGAGAAGAACTAGGTCATCTGTAAAGTCCAAGTCGACTAGTTGCATCCACAATGTCCATTGCATTTTGTGCTTGCCCTGAGATGTTGCAGATTTTATAATCCAGTCAATCACTAGAAGTAAGGGAGAGAGAAGGGTAAGAGTATGTAGCCCTATCTGACATAAGTCTTCACTTCGAATGAATCTGTTATCTGCCCCCTCATACATGATTTTGTAGTGTAATCCAACGAGAGAATTTCGAAAGACATTAGCTATCTTCTCGGGTTCACCATGGTTATCACTAATGAAGTATACTGAACCAAAGACTTTATATGGCGAGAATAAAGAGCCAATGATTCCCACACTAATACAATTATTGTGTTAGTAATAACTCTATTCTCTTAGTTTCAAATTTGTATAGTCCGAAAACTGTACTTAACTCGTCGTTTCGAAAATAGGAATGTATTGCTTATGAATACGTTTCATAGCAATTAATGAATGTCTGTTATCCGACGTGGAGCATCGACTGTCGACCATCAGTTTCCAACTAACTCTGTCCTAGGCTTTAATTTCCAGTTCTTCACAAGCACTGTTCATTTTTTTCATATCTGCTTCCTATTTTCGACTCAATATGTTCTTTGATCTTTTTCTTTTCATTTGACTTTGACGATTCCAAGTTAGTGCTAGTCATATGACATTTTGTGTAGGTCATATGAATTAAAGAGTAAATCACCTATGACAATGTTACTAAATAGTCACTTACTTATTACGTAACAGTTATTTCCATTGATTACAGTAATGAATAATCAAACACTTGTTTAATGTTTTCTTTTAAAAAAAACGTTGATTTGAAAACAAGTAACAGATGAAGATGGGAACAAAACTGTTTAATATGTTTACTAGGTAGAAATTACCAACACTTCGCCTTAATACATTCAACTCAACATCATAAACAAGTAACTTGGAACCAATGGATACATTTGAGTTCCATTAAAATTAAACTGTTTCCATGATGGTTAAATGGTTATGAAATTAGGTTTTGTCAGTTACTTATCATATACATTCAATAGTACAACAATTACATTTTTCATTAATTTCAAAGTTGTTTGCATATATCACATATTGATCTCGGTTGGGTACCAGTAAAAACTAGGGAGTGTCGAACAGCTGTTTTATCCTAATATCACCCTTTGGACCGAGGCACCAAATCGAAATCAAGACTGATGGCTAACACTTAATTATCAGTACCAGAAGGCTGGTGTTTAGTACATTCTGGTTTCCAACGGTACCTAAATAAGATCATTCTAAGACGAATACAAGCAACAAAGCCAATTACTAACCTTCAGAGAACAAATTAAAACTCAACTAAAATAAACAGCTCACAAGTGACTAACTTTAAGATACTTCAGAATCCATATTAAGAATCATCACTAGTGAAGTTCAGACATATCGGAAGTCAGTTAATTATCATTACTGATTTTGACACACTGTAAAACTATATCTCAAATCAACCGAAGTGGAAATTCTACCATTCACCAAGAGATCTAATTGTTATGAGTTTGATTAACTACAAGTATTGACAGTGCTCAGTTGAGGAGTCTAATACTAGAACGAAACATCTATTCAGTGTTCACCGATTTTCAGTGGTACCCAGTCAAGTTCAATCAGTCACAAATACAAACCACAAAGTGCTTTGCAAATTAATACTTATGTATATTATGATGGATAGAAATCATAGGCGTATAGTCAAAATAATCGGCACGGTAAAGTATTGAAATAAGTGATTGCAGGTCATAGATATAACCACAGAATAAGAAATTTTGTCTTGGAGGTCATTATAAATGAATATTTAACATGATCTACATAATAACAATTGTAAATTACCATTTAGAATGTATAAATGTCACTGATATATCTTCGAATGTAGAAATTCTAGGGAAAGATGACGTGTTGATTGGTGGCATAATAGATAACAGTGAATAAAATATCAATCAATCAATCAGTGCATGTTACCCTTCTTCGTGGAGCATATTCCGAAACAAAATATGAATCGTACATAAAAGCAAATTATCAAAGACAATAACGCCTGACTGACGAAGCGAAACGTTGAATGTTTTGGCTGTCTTTTGAATGTTGTCAAGGCTTATGTAATACAGAGGAGACATGTGAAGATAGCATTAGACAAATTAGGTATAATTTTGCATATACTTACGGATTTTGATTCACATACTTCATAGCCATAATCAACCACAAACTACAGAATGTATGATGTTAAACTGTACAACTATCCTCTACTGATCAATTCTAGTAAGTATACTTTTCTATGTCATGAGAGGTTCCTCATCAAGCAACTTATACACCTAACTCCACAGGAGTAAGTTAATTAACATATACATCTTGGACTGATCAAACGAGGTACTTGTCATTTAAAAATTTGTGCAACAGTGAATGTTGTTCATAATGATTTCATAAAACGATTTCTTCGAATTAGATGTGTAGTGTTATCTTGAAATGTCAGTTTATGTTTCTTCAGTACATTCGTTACTTAATAATCACCACATAGATTTCATGTTTTTGGTATACTACAACTGTACCAGTAACATACTTGAAATAATGCCTCATTTCACAGTTCAGCTTTTTGAACCGTTTGTATCTTCACGACTGATATTGAACGATTATGTAACCATATCAACTCATTATAACCAATTCAACTAACTTAGTAATATTCATTCATAAATACATTAAATTCTTTTACTTTCCTTTTCCATTTCCTTATGGAAAGATGGATAAGCATCTACATTAATTCGATGTAACAGATGCGATAATATTTTAGATACTTTCATGTGACGTAATAATGACGTGCATAGATTATACTTTGATTAATGAAAACATTAACTAATTCATTAATAACCTTAAACTAAATGCATATAATACTGGACCAATGGAATTCTAGTGCACAGTCAGTACAAGTCAGTTATCCACAGATTGTAGTGGATGTGATATCTCAAATTTACTATAAATCGACTGAATTAGAACGATCGACTATTTGATGCCAGTTGACATTCACTGTAAAACTAAATAGGTCCTGATCACGATTTCTTAGTTAGATCATTAATGTATACTTCTGAAATGAATTCACTTAAAATAGAATCGATTTATCAATCATTTAGAAAACTATTAAACAACTATGATACTAGGAATCAGGTCAAGAGTAAGGAGAATCATAATAAACATATAAACTAATCAAATTCAAAGTCTAGAGAATAAGCTGCTAGTCAGCTGTTGAGAAGACTACATAGTTCACTTCTATTAGAAGTCTGAGCCTATTAAATCAACAAGAATGATAATGAAGGCTTCAAAATTGTATCATTCAGCTTAGAAAACGCACAAAAATCAAAGCTTTTGAAGAGTCTTATACTAGAAAGAAACCACTATTCAATGCTCCCTGGTTTTCATTGGTGCCTAACTGACATCAAATGATAACAAATACAAACAACAAAATTCAAAGGATTGATTACGTAACACTTGAAACAAATAGATATTCAGTAAAAACATTGATAGGATTTGTAATTAGTGGTATGAGAGAGGTGTATACTAACAAATACTTCCTCTTACTACGGCAGAAGTAAAGAACTGGTACAAGCTTAAGCTACTGCAAGTTTGATTTTGATATTAGTTAAGCGAAAATTGACCAATAACGATGGTTTAGGAAGGAATGATATAATTGCCAGTAAGAACTACTTAAATGAAGTATTCCTTAAATGAATACAATAATTTTACATGATTAAGGTATATTTAAGTTGAATTCTGACTGGCAAACGGGATCTAGGACGCTTGTTTCTATTACAAATCAACGGGATGATTCAAATCTATTCTAAAATGATTAAGGTATGTTATCTAAGGATTGTCAACAGTTAAAATCAAAGTAACTTCTGTATGTATATTCATCCATGTGCCTGTAAAGCACTTTCCCACAAGTTTCTTTATATTTGTGAAGATAGTGTGTTTAACGTAGATTACATAGTTTCTATGTTATTTATGTGAATTCTTCTTGTGGGATCCACAAAGTGTTGGTTTTAAGCAACAATATGATTGTATTCAAGTATTGATAGGCATTTGTACGACTTTACATCATAAATTGTTGTTCTGTGTTCGATATATTTCTTATTAATTGAAATTAAGGTAGACTCCTTGCAGTCAATTTTAACAAAAGAGACTACCTACTCATAATGTATGAATGTGATGTCTTCGATTATATTTACGCTTTCTAAGAACCATTTCATCGCTTTTCAACAATTTAACTAACATCACCTTCCCCATAGATATTGGTATTCTCACTAGTATTTCCAAGCAGACATCTCTGCAGTACAGATACTATTGAACAAATGTAACTTCACTAACATCTGCTATGGCTGTAGCTGGCAGTTACAAATGTCTCCAATAACCATTGCATTATCAGAACCATTATCTGTTGGAGGGAAATTTCGGAAAGCTTAAAGAACGAATTAAATCTAAGTGATTTCTTTAGCTAACATATATGACACCGAAATATAAGTTTATCATGCTTCTCCAAAACTCCATTCACGTACATAGATTCACCATAGTTTCATGAACATATTCTTACGATGTAAACCGTTCTACTAGCAAATAGCTGGCAAATACTTTCCCGTCAAGATTAGCTACCATACGATAAATCATGAATATTCGTTAACTAAACTATGTACTATGTATGACCTGGAAATAAAAAAATAACTCATTACCTATTTGATTCATCTCCATTATTTAGTCCTACCGGCAAATAAATTATTGATATAGAAACAATTTAATCATTTTATTAAAAGTATTGAACTAGATTTCGACAAAATATACTTTCATCAGATTATTATGATGTTTTGAAATAATAAGTAATAAGTGGAGAATTCAATGCATCTTTATGCTTGTAATACATTGATTAAATTATCTTTCATAGAAACTTTAGGTTTCATAGTTAAGTTGAGATCAACTCTGTTCACTAGTTTAATTCCTGAGTCTATATTCATTTCACAAATTGACATAAAACCATAGCAACTATTTTTCATAGAATACAAATGAATTCAACAATGCTGTTTACAATAGACAATTAATTGAAGTTTGTGTAACATGTGAATATTAATGTAGATTAAGAGACATACATTATTTACAGAGAGATACACAAGATTAGAATGGAGATGAATGGAGACGAGTTTTCATTGGAGAATTTGTAGATCACAAAAAGGTGATAGTTCTAGAAACTACTTGAATTAGACTGATTACGTAAAGTTTTATGAAGTTAACTAAGGTAATAAATTGGTTAGGTCTTCAGTCTTCATAATTAAGAATTAATTGGAGGTCACTGACTTTTGTTAATCATTGTGTACTGTGAAAACTCAATATTTCATTGAATGCATCTACAGAAAGTGTGAAGTCTACGTGTTTAAGTAGTGAATTTCATCAATTCATTACTTTGTGCGTGATGCAAAACTTTAGATTTAAGCAATTTGATTTTAGTTTTCGAATTCTCTTGGAATATTTACTTAAATGTCCTGGATGAGATAAAAATGACACATGTGTTAACATCTTCGTTTAGTATGTAGCAAACCAGTATTAGATTGCCTCATAACCTTTAGTAATGATAGCAGAAATAGATTGGAGAGTCTTAATCTGTTTTATATTATGGGTGAGAAATATTTTTCAATCGTTTTGGTTCTATTACTAAAACTCGTTCTGGTGTTTTCATTTGGTAGATGTAACAAGAACTTACTGCTTGGATCTCATATTCCAAGTAAAGCCTCACTTATATACAATATATGACTCGGAACATCTCATCACTGAAATTCAGAAATATCATTCAAATAACAATAAAATCCGAAAGTTTTCTACAGCGACTTTGTTGCAATTACTCATATTGTCACATAAACTAAGGTCTAGTAAAATAAAACATATTAACTTTCAATATAGGAATAATGGATCTATAAGAAACTTAAAGTGACTAGTTTACACAAATGTACTAATCAAGATAAATGGAATTGATGAACGTAAGTAACGAATGAACTGTATTCATGAATAAATGACTCAAGAATAATAATCATCATAGTAAACATCATCGATTGTATCAGTTACCATGACAATTGAAAGCTTACGATCAATTCCTATTTTGAATTGAATTGGTTTGTGAAGATCGGTATTAAGTTTAACTGACTAAATATGTCACAGAGTGATGTTGGTAAGGTACCACTAAAAACCAGGGAACACTAGACAGCTTCTTTATCTTAGTATGAGACTCCTCAGCAGTGTGCACCCTATATTTTGCCGTAGAGGCTTAACGTTTGCGAATGCCTAACACCAGGCACAACTTTAAGGGCACCCTAAAATTGGTTACCAGTAAGCTAAGATGATTTTCATCGGTGGGATTGGCTGATAGTCGCCCTATATTTCACTGTAAGACCCAAAGATTTTGAGTTTGATTACTTGTCGGGATCATATGTGTACAGTCTTGAGGAATCACATACCATGATAAAGTATCTTGTTTTCACCGATAACCTACAGAGATCGATGTGCAATAAATGCAATCAACTATACATCAATATGAGTTGAAACAGTGTTTATTACTTTGTACACATTCGACGCTATTTTAGTTCTATAGCTAGCTTGATGTAACGGCTACAATATTAAGACCAGAGCCCTATCTAAACTGATATCTTTACAACCAAGTGAAAATAAACGCAACTACAGATAAAAAAAATTGTGGGACCGGTCCTTAGTTTGACCTCTGAGAGGGTTGTGAATGTGCAGTGTTGTGGAGTCTCGTACTAAGACGAAACAGCTGTCCAGTGCTTCCTGGTGATTTATAGTTGTCTAATTCAGACCATTTCGTAATATCGATTGGCATTCAACAGTCTCTATAACTGTGTGATTTATTGTAATAAACGCAAAATTGTAATTGAAGACAATTTCAAAATACTTTCAATGTTAGAAACCTGAATAGTTAGCTAGAGTACTGAAAATGTTGTACTTAAATGACTAAGCAAAATCTTATAACTAATCAATGAAAGACGCACTCAGCGTCAAATTCGCCGCAATTTTGTATCCATACCATAGACAATAAAAAAACAATTCTCCTGAGGATATTCTTTACTGTTCCGCTTGTAGCCAACGGGTTTTGCTTATTTCAAGTATCTTCAAGTCGTATCTTTTCACTTTCTCAGCTATTTGGATACTTCACTTTTTCTCCCACATCATACGAACATTCCATGTACTTATATTAATTTTTGTTCTGGTTGTCGGAAGAGGCATTCATCATGAGGCTCCATAACTCTTCAAAATGAAGATCTTCCAATTCCCAGAGTGTAGTTAAAATAGTTACAAACGCTTTTTTACTTAGCGTTTATGAAGCAAGGTTGCTTTTTTACGGGATGTGGTTGCTATACCATACCCATCTCATCTCTTTCATCCAGCCTTAGGACATCGGCGACCCTAGGGAAATTTCAGGCAGAGAATGTTGGCTGGTGGCCTACGCTGTACATAGTGTAACAGGTATTGATTGATTGATCGATCATAGACAGTGTGTCACACCTAGGTTAAGTGTTTAACCTAAAGATTAAAGAAATTTAGTTTAAACATTGATTTTAGTGTTAGAAAAATGATTTTGGGAAAAGTTTTAGAGTAAGAAATAGGTTTATTAGTAAAAGGTAGCTGTAACTAAGTAAACTAGAAGGTTGGTGTCAAATCATGTCATGTCGAGGAAATCAGCCAGTAAAACATTAGGTGAAGCTTATAAAACATTTTAGGTCAATGTTTTCCATGTAACATTATTCTACCCAACATTGTTTGGCATTTTTCTCGACTTAACATAATGTTCTGCCTATTCTTACAACAGGTACAGTTTAGAGCTGCATCTTAGATTTGACTAGAATTGTTTATTGCTATTTCTAACATTAATCTATACGACAAACAGTGTTTATAACTTTAAGTTCAAAATTGTATTCTTGAAGGATAGTTCAACAGTGCTGTAGTGTAAAATTGTCCAAAACTCAATGATTAAATGAAATGAAGGCATTCAACAGTATAATTTTCAATCACATTATCAACACATGACATTAGGTGATGTATAAACAAACATCATCCATAATAAAATGAGGCTATCTCAGTCACATACTCGAAACACGATATATGTTAATGAAAGAACCATTTCTCAACTCTGTCTTCATTTTGTGTTAATAACTGGACAACGGTATCACAATCATCAATCTATACAGTTGAATCCTCGAGATAATGAAAAGTTAAGTGCTACACTACATTTGTTGTACATTAATAAACTGTATTATTTGTATTGCTTAAATCGTACAGTTTGGTTACATTCATTTACTGCTGTCATTGCTTTTTACTATCGTCACTTGCAGTTACCTAACTATACACTCATTATACCGAATTATATACACAACATTCACAGTCTAGTCTTTATTGTATTTTGAATTGTCCGTGAATGTTTGATCCACAATATGATGTATAAAAAGTAATGTTTTCATTCAATGAACTAATTGGTTTTTGTTCATATTCATTTGTACTTCATCTTGAAGTTAATTCCTTTGTAGTGGGCATTGTTATTGAGGCACAGTACCAACCAGTTACCATTTATCTGGTCCATCAAGCTACTATCATAACCCATGACTAATTGTCTAACTTCCTTTAGGCAATCACAAAGACTATTAATGCACCATAGTAAGCTAACTCTCATCTCATTATATTTCTCAAATCCAATTGATTTGATTAAGTCGTCATATAACATTATCATTCAACCCATCATCTTGTTAAGATGATTCAATTCAATGCAAATCATACACATTCGTCTTTAACTCGTCTCCATTCCATCATCTCAGAATCATTGAATGCTTTATTACTATCTGGATAATTGTTCATGGAAGTTTATTTTACTTTGTTTGAGTATATGTATTTGGGTGATTCTACAGCATCCTATCAATTTGATTGTACTGCATGTATAATGATGTATTGTAATGTAGAGTAGTTTGGAGTATTGTAGATGGAAGTTGTTGATTAGAAGAGTGAGTTATGCATTGGTTTCTGAAATGTGGAAGTGTTTGACTTGAAACACGCATATCTGTACGCATGTAAACAACTGTAATGATAATGTGATTAGTTCAATGAATTTGTACTTTTTACTATTCCCAGGTGTCAAGTGAATTATAATACTGAATGAATGAATGAAGTGTCGGAATGAGGTGAGAGATGATCTCAAATTGAATGGAATGAATTGAATAGATAAATAGATCATTCATAAGCGTGTTATATTTCACAATTTGAATGAAGTGTACAACTATTGTATGATGATGTAATCAAACATCATAACTTGACACTTATGATCTTATACAAAAATGAAGATGATGACAATTGGATTCATTTTAGTAATCACATAGTGATAACATTACAAATATCGGCATATTTTATTGAAAGTGGTCTAATCTTAAAGTTATACAATAACTGTACTAATGGTAGTACCTTTTTTGGTATGATGACTTGTATACTACTCTATACTCACTGATGATGAATTCGTAAAATGTAATGAAACACTTAATTTTATTCTCTTTAACTATTATTCGGTTACTATGGGATATTCGAACTTTTATGAAGTAGCATTATAAACATTTAATGATTTAATAATAACGTCATTTGTTTATTAAATTACCAACTATGAACTTAAATGTTACGTAATACATTCAAGGGATATTTTGTAAAAGTTACCGATTGTTTATCACTTTTTTTTAATAAAAGTTGTTAGAACAGTTTACATTAAATAGTGAGATTAATTTGTATGTCCTCAGTGATTTGTTATAGACTGAATCTGGTCAGTTACTGTTTCTATACATGCATCCTGAGCGGAATGCCTCGATATTGCGAATATTCCTAAGTATCATTTAGTTTGGATTGTGACTGGAAAGTGGAATCCAGGATTCGCGTTTTGTCCTATTTGGGACTTGTCGGTTGGATGTACCTGCATCTCAATGTTGATATTCACAGTGGGATTTGAAAACTCAGTCCGTTTAGTGTCTAGTGGCGAACGTGGTGGCGTTTGACACAAAATGGATGTTAGTTCTATCCTATTAATGACTGATTAATTTCATTCTATGATATATCAACTGGATAATTCAAATACCTTCTATTAGTTTACATTGAAATTAAGTAGTATGATGCCTGAAATAATTAATTTCTATTTAGAATAGGCTTGTATCCCAGTGTAAACATCAATCATTGGGATGCAGTTACATTCCAGCCTGATGAGTCCCAAATAGGACAAAACGCGCATCTTGAATTCCACTTGCCAGTGACAATCCAACTTAAATTAATTTCTATAGTTAAACATAGAATTACTAGAGTTATTTTTTTAGTAACATAATGGATAGATGAATATCAGAGAGTGAATATTATCCATTAAGCGATATGTAGAAAAGGAAGTGTAATGTCTGTAAAGATTTGGTTTTGTAATGACTCCCTCCACCCCAACGAAAAAAAATTGTATTGTGGAGTGGGGGGGGGAATAAAATACGATTGTATCTCTGTCTAGTACATTGTAAAAACAAGGTAATACATCGACTTATAAAATAAGTGTATACAGTAAAGTACAACCATGTATTTAATTGTCAATAGGCTTTAAATGACAATAATAGACATCAGTGATAATTATCTTAAATGGGATTTACATAGTAAAATACATAGATACATATTGACTCCGTCTTAGAACTTCAAAATAAAGGGTCTCAGAATGGCTAGTTATTTTGGTGAAAGTTGGTTATTTTATAGGTTGCTTTAATTATATATATTGATACAACCAGGTTATATTTTGATCTTCACGTTGATATGTAATGGACTGAAATTGATCAGTCCCTGTTGTTATATGTATGTGTTCGAGTCCCTGATGTGAACATTAACACTGGAACGTAGGTACACCCAGTTAATGTGTTCCACATAGAATGAAACGCAAGATTCCGCCTACCAATTATAACCCGACTTAAACAATACTGTTAAAACTTTAGAAACTATGAATGGTTTCTTTTTGTTATTTAACTAAAAATGAAAAATTACATATTAAATGGAGTTTTTTAAATTGTAACTATGATGTACTTTCATCTGTGTTTAAATGATTAACTATAGTCGTGATTATTTAAGTTAGAATGTGACTAGCAAGTGGAATCCAGGATGAGCGTTTCATCCTATCTGGGACTCATCAGCTGGATGTACTTGCATAGTACGTGATTACTCTTATATGATATGATGTTTTGTATTTTGCTTATGTTTAAAAATGAAGGATATTTAAATGTAAATTCCAATGAACTACTGAAATCTACTACATCATTAGTCTATTTAAACATCGAATAGATCATTTTACAATTAGATTTAATTAATTATAATTAATTTTTGTGTATTTGATTACATAACTACTTATGTTTGTATGGTTTGTACTTACAACTTAATGTGTATGTGATCACTGTTCGACTCCATAAGGTTACATCTATAGTGTTTTTATATATTCGCCTCTTATTCGATTATCATTTAATAAGATGATTGGTTACATTGTAATGTATATAAATTAGATATATTTAGCAGTAGAAAGAGATTCCATGGTAACAAGATCGACTATAAACAGTTACAGATTAGCATTATTATTGAAAGTATCGTTTTCATATTCTTATTTGAAAGTTTATTTCTACATATGAGTACTTAGCTAAAGTGTTGACCATTGTTTAACAGTTTATGATGGTTAGTGTATAAATTTGTCAGGGAATGACAATACACTGCTGATCGATCAATCAATCAATGTTTGTTACTCCATATAGAGTATGGGCTACCGAGCAGCATTCTACAAACAACTCATTTCTTAAATCTCTTTTCCAGTTCTTTCAAGTGTTGTTCATCCTTTTCATGTTGTTTCTAGCTCCCAACACAATGTAATCTATCGTTTACCTCTTTTATTCTGGCCTTTCAGGACTTTGAGTTAGTGTACTGCTGAATAGTCTAAATATAAGGAGGGAACAGCTCTACTAGTGTTAGTTCTTGATTTTGAATGATTGTACAACTCAGATCAATTAGCGATATCAAATTCAAATTTGACAATCTCCAGAATACTCTATTTTAATCAATATCACCATACTGGTGATTGGCAGTGTTCTAGTAAAAAAACGCTGATCCTCGGAGTTCAACCGTGTCACATATGAGGTAATCACCTACTGATAATAATAAATGCATCCCATGGGTTAGGCAATATTAACTGTTGGATTGGAGGTGGATTAGTGGTTGAATATATAAGCGTTCAACGCAATGCCTGAAGATTCTGTAATCGATTCCTGTACTAGTACTGAACAGCTGACGAATGCTTTCTACTCTAAAGACCGATTTGTGATAATAAATTAAAATTCAGCTGAAAGTATAAGAATGAAGACACTGTATCTATTCAATAGTGTTGTATTCTCTGAGATATACGGCTTAGTTAATGATTTTTTCATTACCATTCTGAAGAAACGTTATCAGTGCTTACTACATTTAGAAGTAAATTATATAGTTATTACATGTATTATATTAGTTTTTTTCATAGCATGGTTTGTAATTGACCGTATTGTAGTTGACTAACCTCTCTCTGATGGCTTCTGTATATTAGATCTATATAAATCGATTGATGTCGTCCAGGATTGTCAATTAAGTGTAAGCAACATCAATCGACAGTGTTTCAATCGCTTAAGCAATCAAATTACTGACAATAATCATTCAATTAGTATTTACCTTATACAATTTGTATTATAGTTAAATATAACTTAAATTTAGTTGATTGAATTTGTCACAAATTAATGTTGGCAGGGTACCAACGAAAACTAAGAGTCGCTGGACAACTAGTGTAGAAAGTTAGGCTTTAGCCAAGCCTCCTGGGAAGAAACCTAGTTTGTAAACCACTCAAGAATTTCATACTGGGACTAAACAGCTATCCAATGTTTCCTTGTATTCAATTGATATCCTACCAACATCAATCTATGTCGAATTTAATCAACTAAACTTATTACCAATCTCTATAAAATCATTTCAATTCAATAGTACAAATAATTAAACGTTACTTACTAATTATCAATTAAGTAGTAGTATGTCAGTATTCATTTATTATAATCCACATTAGTATTATAATGTTAACTGTAATGTTTTAGAATGTTATGTAAGACATTTGAAAACATGAGAACAATATTTCCCTTAGTAACTAGTTTCTATGTATCGATATGATTAATAATCTTTTGTTTTTTTCTTTAAGTGAAAAATATCAATCATTTGTATATCATGTAATTATTATATAAGTTGATTATGTATATCAATAAAAATAAAGTTGTAGCCAATCAGAATAAGATATTGAGGAAATATGGGAAAATGAATTAGTAACCAATCAGAATAGTCGAAAAATTATTGAATTTTATTTTTATGTTTTCTTTTTCTAAACAAAAAAAGTTTGATTAGTTGTATTAATTATATCAGTAGTAATGAATGAATATTAATGCTCAACTAGAAATGGATGTAAATGAATGAATCCTACTAAGACATTTCATACACGTGGTTCTCTTTATTATTTTCAAGAAAAGTGAAAAGAACAAATTGTTGTACAGAATAAGATGATAATTCATGTCACTTCGTTGGTTTCCCATCATCTTACTTACTTACTTACGCCTGTTACCCTTCTCGGAGGAGCATAGGCCGCTCACCAGTATTCTCCATTCAACTCTGTCCTAAACAATCCTTTCCAGCTCTCTCCAGTTTCTGTTCATCCTTTTTATGTCTGCTTCCAGTTCTCGAGGCAGGGTGTTATTTGGCCTTCCTCTTTTCCGTTTTCCAACAGGATTCCAAGTTAGTGTTTGTCTCGTGATACAGTCTGATGATTTCTGCAATGGATGTCCTATCCATTTCCAACGTGGTTTCCTGATTTCCTTTTCAGCTGGAAGTTGGTTTGTTCTCTTCCAAAGTAGGCTGTTGCTGATGATTTCCGGCCAACAGACATTCAATATTCTACGTAGACAGTTGTTGATAAATACCTGTACTCTCCTGAGGATGTTTGCAGTAGTTCTCTACGTTTCAGCTCCATACAGAAGAATTGACTTGACGTTCGAATTGAAGAGTCTAACTTTGAGGTTGGTTGACAGTTGTTTGGAGTCCCATACATTTTTCAACTGTAGGAATGCTGCCCTGCCCTCCTCCTTTACCCGGGCTTGGGACCGGCAACAACCCTAGAAGAGCTGGGGGCGGAGTTTTCCCATCATCTACTGTATACAATCTAGAATGATACTCTTCTACACTATTAATACTCGAAATAAAGTTCAACATACCAATGTGAATGTATGGACTTGATCGAAATCGAAATTATGTAAAACATGTGAACATAACTTAAAATGTTGGATAGAATGATGTAACTATATACATATATCTGATATAGAAAAGAAGAAAGTAACAGATGGCAAATTAGACATCAGAGTTCAAATGATTACACAATTAGAGGTGGTTTAGGAACTATTATGGGAATAATGTGAATTAACCTTAGTTAGTGAACTTAAAATGACCCTATTCAATACATAAATTGAAGTTAACCATCTAAACACAGTCAATGTGACGAAAAATATTAAATCTGATCTAAAGAGTAAAAACTAATTTTGAAGTAATACATGAAATTTAGTGAAAGAATAATAACGATGAAGATAATGACATCATTCATAATGATATGAAGCTATCTCAATTACACTACTCAAAACACGATATATATTAGTGAAGGAAACATTTCTTGCTTTGTCACCACTTTGTGTTATAACGGAACAAGGAATCATAATCGTCATCTGTAGAATTGAATCCTCATGATATTGAGACGTTAAGTACTACACTACATTTGTATTAAATTTATCAACTGTGTTATTTGTATTGTTTAAATTCTACACTTTTATTACACTTATCTACTGTTGTCATTGTTGCTTTCCTTCTTTACTTACAGTTACCTAACTGTGATTACATTATATCGAATTATATACACAACTTCTCCCAGTTCAATCTTTGATGTATTTTGCATTATTTGTGAATGCATGATCCACAATTTGATGCAGGAAAAGCACTGTTTGCATTCAATGAACAATTTGATTTTGCTTCCCATTTAATTGTGCTTGTTTTCAGAGTTAATTCCTTTATGGTAGGCATTGGTTGTTGAGGAACAGGACCAACTTATCACCAGTTAGGATAATTATTTTTGTACAGATTGGTTATTTAGTTGATTAAATGTCACAAATTTATGTTGGGAGGGTACCATTGAAAATCAGGGAGTACGAGACAGCTGATTCGTTCTTGTGTGGGACCATCCCGCAACAGGGGATTCAGGTTGACCCTGCTATTATCAATCTAAGACATTTTCAATCAACGAAATAACCATGCTTCATAGAAATAACCATCCTGATTTGAACTATAATAATCAACTCAATAATGACTAACTCCAGGATATTCCTGAAGCTGTAGTGAGATGTGACTAATGGAGTTCACACTTGCCGAGAGTGGGACAGTTATCACCATTGACAATCGATGATCTTCGAGGTATATATCACAAATTCATGAATGTAGAAAATTCTACCATTGGATGCCGACCCAGTGGTGCAAAGAAGTGCGGGTAAGGCGTTTGCTGTCAACCTGGAACCTCAGGTGCGGAATCTGGGGTGCGCACTGCTGGGAGGTCCCAAGTTAAAATGAAATAGCTGTCCAGTACCCCCTGGTTTTCAATGGTACTCTACCAATGTAAATCTCCGACATATTTATTCAACTAATCACTATTTATCAAGCTGATCATTTTATTGTTATAACCTATGTCCGATTAACCAGCTCCCTTCTAGCAATCACTAAGACGACCAATGCAAACTCTTATTTTATTATATTTCTCAAATCTAGTTGATTTGATTAAGTCGTCATACAACACGTTTCCAACCCATCATCATGTTAAGATGATTCAATTCAATGCTAATCATACACATTCGTCTTTAACTCGTCTCCATTCCATCATCTCAGAATCATTGAATGCTTTATTACTATCTGGATAATTGTTCATGGAAGTTTATTTTACTTTTTGTGTGCATATGTTTTTGAGTGATTCTACAGCATCCTATCAATTTGATTGTACTGCATGTATAATGATGTATTGTAATGTAGAGTAGTATGGAGTATTGTAGATGGAAGTTGTTGATTAGAAGAGTGAGTTATGCATTGGTTTTTGAAATGTGGAAGTGTTTGACTGAAACACGCATACCTGTATGCATGTAAACAACTGTAATGATAATGGAATTAGTTCAATGAATTTGTATTTCTTACTATTTCCCATATGTCAAGTGAATTATAATATTGAATGAATGAATGAATGAATGAAGTGTCGGAATGAGGTGAGAGATGATCTCAAATTGAATGGAATGAATTGAATAGATAAATGGATCATTCAAAAGCGCGTTATATTTTACAATTTGAATGAAGTGTGCAATAATGTATGATGATGTAATCAAACGTCATAACTTGACACTTATGACCTTTTGTTATAAGTTAATGATTATGATTCTCAGTTTGCATAATCTGATCAAGCGTTAGGCAGATACTTTTCGTTATGTTAAGATGTTCTGTTGAGTAATTGGTTAAATGATAAATAGAATCGTTCTTTTTCATTTTAATATAATCTCAGTTAAACTGATTGATGCTGATTGTTTATTTGTGGTCGTGGAATTAGCAGTTGTGAGAACATAGTTGATGAATTAACAGTTGAATTGAAATGTTCTGTGGGGAATGTTACTAAATCTAGTTGATTGAAATCGTCACAAATTGATGTTGGTATGGTTCCAGTGAAAAAGTATTAGCAATGTTGAATTGTTCTGTTCTAATGTAGGACTCTTCAACATTATCCACTCTATTTTCATCCCTTCGGGTTTCAGGCTGCCAATGTCTAACCCTCTGCACCACTGGGATGACATTCAACGGTAGATTATTCACTTCCATATAGGATGCTGACTGTTGAGGAGTCTCATCCTAGGACGAAACAATATTCTAATGCTCCTTGATTCCCACTGGTGTTCTGCTAACATCAATCTGTTACCCGTTCAGCCAGCTAAAATTTGGTAACTGTTACATATTCGTATTATGTAAATTGGAATAACACAAGTATATGCGGACGATATTGTTTTCTGTCATCGGTCTTTTACATCATCGATCTCTACCACTTAATAGACACAGTCGATTTTATATGCAAATACGAAAAGATAAGTTAGACCAATCAAGGAAACTTACGAGTTATTGATAACGATAAATTGAGTAGATTACTGCTAGGTTTGCAAATTAAAAGATAACACATCGATACCAACTAATGAAAGTATAACCAACGACACAATAACTGCTAGAGCTAGCTGTCCCTCTGTATCACACACAATTCAACTAGACAAATAAGTCCAACATAAGCGAGAAGCGTTTAGTTCTACATGTAACCTGTAAGACGAAAATCAAGCACTCAACTCATAAGTAATGACACAAATATGGGGACTCCCTTGAAAGTATCACAAATAGCATAGTAAGAGAAAAAGCTGACCAATAAGAAATAGCGTCCTACTAGGTGGAAAACGCAAAGTGAAGGTGAATCGAGCTAATTTTTTTGTCGCGAAAAAAAAAGATTTATATATCCACAAATGGACCACAAAAAATAATAGGTTTACCGATAGAATTCTTGGTATGTAGCATCCCCAACAATTACATAACTAGTATTGTTTTATTTGATTATGACTGGCAGGTGGAATCCAGGACCCACGTTTCGTCCTACTTGGGGCTCATCGGCTGAAGTAACCTGCATCACAATGTCAATGTTCCCACTGGGATTCTAATTCAGTTCGCTTCGTGTCAAACGCCACCGCGTTCACTATTAGACTACTATGTTCAGACAGTAACACGCTCGTGCAAGGGTATATGTGTAATTAGGTTGAGCTTATTTCTTCTCATTGAGGCAATCCGCTCAGGATGCACATATAGCAAGAGATGCTGACCAGTTTCAGTCTATGACTAATTAACGAGAAGATACAATCTCAACCTAATAACTACTAGTGGTATGATCAATTACGTCATAGATCCATGAGCTGATTTGAATTTTGAATATGCTGTGCTTTCTGAGCTGTCATTCTAAATGACTCCATTGACGCAAACATCTGACAGAAATGAGCTATGAGATTTTCTTCATATTCGATTAGTAACTTGTTCTATTGACCATGAATCTGACTAGTTGCTGTTGTCACGTTTATTATCTCTTTTTTCACATTCATTTTAATTTCAACTTTACCTGGCCTGATTCACTGAATCGCTATTTATTATTTTTTTTCAATTGCTGATAAACTGGATTCATTTTAGCCTGTTTATTGATTGGCGACTGACCTAAGTACTAAGCTGCTAAAATTTCTCTGATCTTCGTCGTGTTTCCACTGTCTAAAATTATCACATTTTCCCAGTAAGCCTTATGTCCGTAAATGCCAATACTTATTTGAGTGATTTTTCTTTTTTAAAGGAAATGCTTGCTCATTGTGACTTCAGTAGTCTACATGTAATTTGTGATATTCCCTTCATAGACAGTAGGATAAACTATATATTAATTGTAGGATGAATTTGTATATTCCCATTGATTTGTTATAGAATGAAGCTGGTCAGACACTGTTGCTATATGTGCATCTTGAGCGTATTGCCTCGATATAGCGATTATTAGTTACCATATTTGATTTTATGTTTCATGGTACTATTGAGAGACATTTCCTGATGATGTTACTTTGAAAGCCATCCTTTTGGAATACGTTCATAAAGTATTATTCTTCATTTCTTCGTCTGGTAAGTGTGTTGAATTGTGTTTTCTCCCATTGAAATAGGGTTTTCATGAAGTTGTTGGTTTATTGCTATTGGAATTTGGAGGTTAATCTGTATGAGATGGTTCCCAATACACTTAAGTCTTCGGTATTGGTTCTAGTGATTACACATCTACAAATTCCAGTGCGTTATTCGACTTCTTTCTTAATGTAAATTTTATGTCGTCAAAGATATTATTGATTTAACTGTAGGGACTTTCCAAGTTGTTCTTTTTAATGATAATGAAGGTACCGTCATTGTAACGTATCTACATTTTTGGTTTAATTATTAGTAATACTGAATTTTCTAATCTCTCAATCACTGTTTCTACAATAAGTTCAGATACTGGTGATCCCATAGGTTTTCCTTTTGTATGTTAATGTATTTTACTAATGAACTGGACTATGGTTGTTAAGCACTGAATTCTAACAAGCTTGGAAATTGAGGCTTGTTTTCCTTTTGAAAGATTATGATAGTTCATAAGTGAAAGTTATATAATACAGTTTATCAGTTCTGGTTCATTTGAAATAAATTTAGCTGTAGCGCTAAATGAAACCGTCGATTCATCTTTAATGAGTTGAATGCCCTTAATCCTATTCAAGAATTACATAGGAAATTTGATAGATTGATCATATGAATTCACTAAATATTAAGTAAACAATAAGTAGACAATTAGAATTAGCTTGTATCTCCCCGTTGATTTGTAATGGACTGAAACTAATCAGCCTCTGTTGCCATATGTGTATCTTGAGCGGATCGCCTCTATATGGTGATAGTACACAACTTATATTTAAGTTAGATTGTGACTGGCAGTCCATTACAAAAATCAATGGGAAGATATAAGCTTATTCTAATTACATATGAACCCGTTGGAAAAGTGTGATTGTCCAGACACAGTAATCTAGTGGTGAACGCGGTGGTGTTTGGCAAGAAGCAGACTGAGTTCGAATCCCAGTGTGAACATCAACATTGTGATGGAGTTACTTCCATCCGATTAGTCTTAAATAAGACGAAACGCACATCCTGGATTCTACTTGCCAGTTACAATCCAACTTAATTATAATAAGTAGACAAATTTGAATCTATCACATTTCGCTGAAGTAAATGTAATAACCAAATTAGTACGTCTAGAGTACAATCTCATCTTCTATTGGTAACTTCATTTTTAAGGTTTGGTTAGTTTACTTTTTTCAGTGCTCCTCTTTAATTCTTCTTTTATAAACTTTACTAAGTTAATCAATATTTCTACAGATATTTATTATTACTAGACTTATGTCATTTATATTTCAAATTCTGTATCCATGTTTATCTCAGTTTTCCCATAGTTAATCTATAAATAAACAACTGTGATGATCATGTGATTTCAGTTTAATATGTTGTTTACTGTTGGCGTGTAGTACAGGCATTTATTAACAATTTTCTACGTAGAATATTGAATATCTGTTGGCTGGAAACCATCAGCAACAGCCTACTATGCAAAAGAATAAACCAACTTCCAGCTGAAGAGGAAATCAGGAAACGACGTTGGAAATGGATAGGACATACATTGCAGAAATCACCAGACTGTATCACGAGACAAACACTAACTTGGAACCCTGTTGGAAAACGGAAAAGTGGAAGGCCAAAGAACATGCTGCGTCGAGAGCTGGAAGCAGACATAAAAAGGATGAACAGTAACTGGAGAGAGCTGGAAAGGATTGTTTAGGACAGAGTTGAATGGAGAATACTGGTGAGCGGCCTATGCTCCTCCGAGTGGGGTAACAGGCGTAAGTAAGTAAGTAATATAAGTCTGCCTGATTGAGTTTCACTCTATGGATATAACCAAAGGTTTATGACCTATGTTACATAACTTAAAATTGTTTGTAATCATAAGATTCATAGAGGTTCATATATAATACTTGCAGATAATAATCGATGGAAGTGTCCGATTACATAACGAACTTGTCAAGAGTAACAAATAGTTTCGAACTATCGGATGGAACGTGATAATTATTCAGATGTCATAGGAAGAAATGTAGAATATAATTATCAAGTTGACCGAAATTAGTAATTATATGTGGTTATAACAATGAAAGGAATGCTAAGATTATGGTTATGCATAAACCTATAATCTGGTTTCTGTTTCAACTTTGTAGATGACCATGAAGGCTAATCCAATCAAGTTGCATCACCAAGTGTTCAAGGATTGGGCTGTTAAGTGATTTATCCCATTCTGTGCGGCATGGATATCCATGTAGAAAATGCATACATTGTCCATTTTCACTTTAATTCTTTATCGTTTTGATTTAATTAAGAAGATATAATACCACTGTTGTTTGTTATAGGCATAAAAAGACTATGATAAGAAGCGAATTGTGTTATAAGTAACTTTAATCTGCTACGAATCACTAGTTTGTTACACGAGGACAATGTTAATACTAGATGCATTAAAGATCAAGAGAAATCTTATTTAGTTAGGTAACTCAAGATTCACAGCATAAATGTCGAAATATTGTTTGAGTTGAATTGTAACTAGCAAGCTGAATCTAGGACATGCGTTTCGTCCAATTTGTGATTCATCAGCCAAAAGTACCTGCATCTTAGTATTGATGCTCAAGTCAGGACTTAAACTCAATTCGTTTAGTGCCAAATGTCACCACTTGTAGTTACAATCTAACTCAAACAATACCTATAAATTATCGTTGTATCGAGGCAATCCACAAAGGATCCATATACAGAAACAGAGACTGGACAGTTTCAATCTATGAAGAATCAATGGGAATATCTAAATACATTCTAATTATAAATGACGAAGGTTTAAAAATAATTATAGGAGAAAGTACTTCAACTATTTAATGCAACTGCTAAACACTTAAAACATTCATATATGCATATAAATTCAAGTAAATAATATGCTTGTAAGTAAACCAAGTATCTATCTCAATATTTTACTAGTTTTACTATTCACCAATAAGTGTGTATACTTAATCATGTATTACATGACTAGTTTAATGATGCAATAATTCTTGGTAGACGAATAACTAATAGTGCTAATTCTATTACTATATTACGTAATTCGACTTTATGTGTGCAACATACATGTAAAACTAAATAATTTGTTTTAAAATAATGGGAGATGATGTTAGAATGTGGAGGGAGGCAGAAGGAGATGGAAAACCTGTAGAGGAATAGTGTCATGTGATAGATGTATTTCAACTTTGAGGATAAATACTTTGACTATAAAATTTTTCATCTACATTCTATACCACAGTAACAATAAATAGTAGTTTACAACATACAAATACCAATAGAGTTTTCCAATGTAGCTTTTGTGGAAACTGGTGTTACGTTTAGTTGATTAGATACATCACAGACTGATCGTGTTAGGGTGCAATTAAAAACTAGAGGCGCACTGGACACCTATTTCGTATTAGTATTATACATTTCCCTTGTCAAAATAGCAGGTGAGCACTACTGGAGAGTTCTATACTAGAACAAAACAACTATCCAGTGCTCGTTGGTTTTCAGTGGAACCCTTTTCGTGTCCGGAGTATAATAGCACCTCTTCAGTAGCTAATGTTTTCTGTCCAGTTTAATTTCAATGGGTTTCACTGATTCCGAGCACTGTCAATTTGTATCTTTTCATTTCTGCTGCTATCTGATTGGTCTTCGCGGTTTCCTACATTGTCCGAACATTCCAGGTACCTATAATAATTTTTATTCTGGTTGTGAGTAGAGGCATCGGCTTCAAGACTTCCGAAGAATCTTGGCTTTCATCATGTGGCTTCATAAAAATTCTTTTCACTCTCAAGCCAGAGTTTAAGTGGTTTAGTTTGTTTAATGTGGTTAGCGTTTTTTAGCAAGCTTGTGTTTTTACGGGATAGGGGTACTAGCCCTATGCCCAACCCTCCTCCTTTACCCGGATTTGGGACCTGCCATAATCCTAGAAGAACTGCAGGCGGAGCTTTGACTATCTGACTTACAGAATTACATTTCAAATAATGAATAAGTTTCATTCGGATAGTTTAAGGTAATGCTACATGAACTGTGTTATTTCCCTTATGGTTTTTTATTTCTCTGATGTTATCTTTAGATAAAAAAAAGAACAAATTACTTGATCATATAGTTGAGTACTAGGAAATCTGTACACATAGTGTAAATATTTAAGAAATGTTAAGTACCCTTCCACACATACACTATGTTGGTTCATATGACGTAGTGTGATTTAAAGTCCTGGAAAATGTTCTTGTTGTGGTATGAAATGAACACTTTTATACTGGTTTAATACAATACGATCTATTGTCTACTCATAAATCACTTCACCATAAGCATCATTATCACCACAAATCAATAACTACAATGACTATACAACTAATGTTAACTTGTTTTAGAATAAATTCTCATTAGACGTAACTACCCATGAACCGAATCCCACAATATTGCCTTGACGATTATTATTATTATTGATTATTCTACAGAAATGAATATACTAAATACTGTCAATTTCTCATTAAACAAAATTAAAGTGGGGGGCAGGGGGGGTTATAAGTGGGGAGGGGGGGTTAAAACCTTTAATTCATGCAGAAAAATTTATTTTCTATTTAAAAAAAATTTATCCTCAACTAAAATCAATCTCTACCAATCATCACAAATTAAACAAGGTCAACACAATTTTAACAATCATTTTTGTAACTAATTGAATTTAATTTTATTTCTTTCTTTTTTTTTGTCTTCAATTTTTACTACTTATTTACTTACTAATTTTTTTTTGAAAATGATTATTTCAATGAAAATTAAAACAAAATATCAGCTTGTTGGTTTGTTTGTTTTTTTCTAAATTATGTAATCGTATATTGAGGTCATATTTAGGTGAAAAAGACAGAGAGAGAGGGTGGGGGGGGGTAAGAGACTATTTATGACATCATCAAGAATAAAACGAATAGATAGAAGTCAACAGTTAATGTAAACAATAAATAGAGGTGAATAGATGAAGATTTTTTTCCAGGGCAATTCAATTGTAATCATTTTATAGATTAGAATATAATGGTGAATCTTTTAAGTTAACGATTATTAGTTGATTAAATTCATTACAGATTAACAGGATAATATTAAGAAGACAGATGTTTCGATCTAGTATGAGACACCTTAGTAGTGGTCACTCAGAAAGTCATTAAGGAGGAATTTAGAGTGTAAACACTGCCTAGAAGCCCCATATAAAGTTGGATCAGCTGTTTAATTTTCTATGGTTTTTAATAGTACTCTGCCAACACCAATCTATGACGAATTCAATCAATTTAACTTAATACCTATCTCAACAAACTATCCCAATTCTACCTATTGTTACTTAGAATACATTCAGTATATTAATGATATTAATGTTAGAATAGACTTAGTAATAAACATTCAATCAGAATAATTTGAAGAACTATTTCAATTTTGTTAGCTACTTACCAACTTAATCTAAGGAAGTTAGTTGACAGTACATTGGTGCAGTATCATTACGACAGAATGAAGGTTAAGTAGCTATAATTTAAAAATCATTAGAGCAACAACAGCATATTTGTGATTAAACTATGTAGAACCAACAATTCTCAACTTTATGATTTACCAGAGGTTCATAAACCTAAAATCCGATTACTTTCGATTCATGATATGCTAAATTCCCCGTACCATTCAAATGCGAAACGGTTATTAAAACTACTAGAACCATTACATTGAGACCTGGTTAAATACAATGTAAAAGTTGTATAAATATACATATGCCTATATCAATCGATAAAATAAGAGAATTACTCCTTAAATGCACCATGAACCTCCAATTCGTGTCTAACAAGAAAATGCATGAAAAAATTAATGAAATCGAAATGGGGTCTCTACTGCGCTCTATTTTAGTTGATTTCTTCCAAATGAAATTAGAAAGTGAGAATCTACATTACACGTTAACTAAGCTGGATCGCGATTATCGTTATGTAGATGACACACTAGTTGTATTCAATATGAGTCGATAAATAACAAGAACTCAGTGTTTCCAATACTATTCATCTTGGGATTAGATTAACCTGCAAGGAAAACAGGCCCACATCATAGCATTTCAGGATGTACTGCCTTTTGGATGAACAGATAGGCTTATAATAAAAAGTATGTTAGAAAAGGCACTTGGACAGGTCAGTACACTGATTTCCAAAGTTTAACATCCATGGGATCAGGTCTGTATGTTCAGAGGATACTATGAACAAGAAACAAGAAAACTGAAGAAGTTATCGTAGAATAACGGGTATTCATCCGATTTCATCATGAAGCACACGACTCAAGTAGTTAACAGGGAAAAGTTAGATACCGTAAGTAAGAAAACCTTTCATTCATGTCTCGATTTTTAAAAGGATGCCGTTAGTGACATCTTAACATTTAGACTAAAACAGTCAGTCGTAAGAGCTTTCAGATAATCTAGGATACAGGTTATCAATTCAGTGTTTACTCATTAAGGTAATTATAATGTGCCGAAAATGATTTCTTCAATGTACACATGCCAGTTTAACTGCTCCTATGGAGTTTGTTACATCAATTTTACTCGAATGCGTTTGTTTTTACGCTCTCCTAGAACACCTGGTTAATTCTGGTCATGTTACTCCATCAGAATCTACCCTTCAAAATTATCTATTCAGTCATTCAGAATGGTTCAAAAAGATTACAAATCGTTCAGACATGTACCGAAGTGGCTGTGGTAATTCACATTTTAAAGCCTGATCTCTGTGTACAAAGTACTAAGTTCAATCAATCATTCATTAGTGGCCTTAACACTATTCAATCTTTCTATAATTTATTGTTGTCGCTACATTTTTTCCTTTTATACATGATTACTAGTCCAGTTCTACTCTACTACTACTACTACTACTACTACTACTACTACTACTACTACTACTACTACTACTACTACTAATACTACTAACTACTACTACTACTAAACTACTAACTATACTACTACTACTACTACTACTACTACTACTATACTACTACTACGACTACTACTACTACTACTACTACGTACTACTACTACTACTACTACTCACTGACTACACTACTACTACTACTACTACACTACTACTACTACGACTACTACTACTACTACTATTACTACTACTACACTACTACTACTACTACTACTCATCTGAACTACTACTACTACTTACACTACTACTACTACTACTACTCTACTACTTACTACTAATACTACTTACTACGACATACTACTACTACTACTACTACTACTACTACTACTACTACTACTACTACTACTACACTACTACTACTACTACTCTACTACTAACTACTACGTACTACTACTAAAATCAGTGTTCTTCATACTCATCGTGTATCATTGTCATTATCGATCTCCTTATTACGTAACTTCATAGCCTCATTTATCTTAATAAATTCGTTTATTGCGTAACACCAACTTCCTAATAATTCAGTTCATTACGTAAGTTCTACTTAGCATGATATTTCTAAACAATTCCATTAGTTGCATGATCACTTCATGATTGTTGTTTCTAAGTTATTTTTATTACGATACCATTTTGTTGTCATCATAAACATCAAATTAACTTGTGCTACGTTTAACTCATTATTTTAATGATGCAATACATTTGTTTATTTCATGGTAGACTATTTTAATGCAAGAAAAACTAAGTATACATTACGATTGAACAGCTTTAGTAAGTGAAATCACCAAAAAACCTTTCTTCCCTGATCATTTCATTTCTTCTCACAATAACATAATGGGCTAAATTGGTTCTCTGAAAATTCTGGACATTCAATTGAAATGGTTTTGTGGAGGTAGATATTAAGTTTAGTTGTTTATGCTTGTCATAAATTAATGGAACCCAAGACTTTCAAGTTTCACGACAAAATTTGCAAACATCTTCACCACCGTACCAGCGTCCATATTGTCAGTACTTCTATATGAATTTCTAGTTCTTCATCGTGATTAGTTGACAACTTAAAAAGATTGGGTTCTAACAGTGCCAGTTTTCGTTTTTTCACTCTGAAGTCATTACTTCATACAATTTGATTAATTGATTGGATATGACACTGATTGATGTTAGTAGGGTATCAATCAAAACCAGGGAACACTGTACAGCTGTTTCATCATAGTATGAGACTCCCCAACAGTACGCACCTTAGATTCTGCCCCAGGGGTTCAGGTTGGCGAACAGTTCAATAACGACTAACTTTATGATGTTCCTAAAGATCTATTGAGAAGTCATGATTGGTGGGGTTTATAGTTGTTAAATGAGAGACAGGCAGTGACAGCGTACAGTCGTCGTACTAGATTTCACAAATTGATTGAAGTGGGAATTTCACCATTGGAATCCTGTTGGCCAATAGTGTAGAGTTAGGTACTAACCAACCTGAAGGCACTTGGGCAATATCAAGTGTGGGCTTTGCTGTGGATTCCTATACCATGACAAAATAGCTATTTAGTACTCTCTAGTTTTCAGTGGTATCTTATCAACATCAATCTGTGATGAATTTAATCAATTGAACTTAATATCAATCACCACAAACCATTTCAATTTAATTACAATTTGATTAGTTAAGCGAAACTGATCTTATCTACATTGAATTAGTTACAAAATTTCATCAAATATTCATTTCAACGAAAACATTTCAGATGATGTTTCAGTCTAAAAGAAACTTACTTCTTCATGTTCACTTAGATGAATTAATAATGAATGAAGGTGACAAGTTGTATAGAATTCATTTCCAATAGTAGACCTTATTATACTGTAGGAGCTCTATAATAGACAATTTCATATTAAATTACTAAGCATAGTATGATGTTAGTTACTGGCATTTGAGTAGTTGATTATCAAAATTGAATTATTCATTCTATTCATAGAACCAACTTATGTAGCTGAGCATAAAATGCGGATGATATGAACTAGATTACTTAAGTAGATGAACAATCGATTACAGTTTCACTAATAATGTCAGTTCTGTTAACATACAAGCTGATATTTTACACAATGTTAACGTCATTTTTAATGTCATTCTGTTATGATGCAATAGATTGGGTGATTGGATGGTCGAGTACCAATCACTAATGCCTAGTCGGTAACTGTGCGTCTGCCCTGTGCCCACTTAGTTCCAAGACGAAATAAGAAGAATACGAGCCAATAGATCAGCCAGACAGAATTATACTATATTTCAAGCATTCTTTTATATATACATAAAATCAGACCACACAACAAACCAATTAGAAAATTAACATGAATACAAAACGAGGGGAATAGTGGTAGTGAATAGGAACAACTTGTACACAACTAATTAACTATAGTTCATAATAAGAGGCAATATAATAACAGTAATTATGCTAACCGGGAGGATAGGGTAAGAGGAACGTAACAATAATAGAAACAAAATGTTTACCTTACAGACAGTTAGAATAAATGAAATAATGTTCTCAAAACACAGTTCTGAAAGTTTGTTACACTTATTTGTGGTCCGGCATAACACATTCACTGTAAGCCATTCGATCAGTCAATCAATGTATGTTATTCTTCGTGGAGCTTAGGTCACCAACCGCCATTCTTTGACCAACCTTGTCCTCAAATCATCTTTCCACTTCTTCCCAAATGTTGTTCATTTATTCTATATCTGTCACCGATTTCTGACACAATGTGTTATTTGTTCTTTCTCTTTAAATCTGGTTTACAGGTTTACAGGTTTTTACCTACCTTGAGACACAGCTTGGTCACTTACTCAACGTATGTGCTAACCACCTCCGGTATTGCTTCTTAATTTATGCCTCAACTCGATTTTAGATGGTTTGTTCTCTGTCACAGAAGGTTGTTACTGATGGAGCCTAGCCGGAGGATCCACAGTAGACGACTGTTTATAAATACTCATATCTTATGAATGGTGACTTTCGTGGTTCCCCAAGTTTCCACCCCACACAACAGTACTGTCTTGATGTGTTTATTGAAAATCCTAACTTTGTTCTTGCTGACAGATGCTTTGAATTAAAGGTGTTCTTCTTTGATTGTAGAAATGTTTTACTCACCGTGCAGATGTGCAACCTTATTACTTTCTTCAATGAGTTAGTAATCTTAGGGTGAACTTATATCGTTCTTTTGATTTGCTGTGGACTGAAGCTGTTCAGTTTCTGTTGTTATATGTATATTCTGAGCAGATTGCCTCGATATAGTTATGAATCACAAGTATTGTTTAAGTTGGATTGTGACCGGTAAGTGAACGAAACGAGCGTCCTGGTTTCCACTTGTCAGTCACAATCCAACTTATATAGTTACAGAACTTATTTACAATAATCTTAGGCCTTAGGCGTCCCGCCTCACTTTTATGTATGTTCTACCAAAGATACACATGATGAATATTCTACTTAAGCCTATATTATCATTGATTAACTCGCCATAACAAAAGACTCTCCACTGACTAATCAACAACTATCTGAAATTCTTCGAAACACTTTTCAACTTTGCTGAAACATTGAATCACGTTGATCATTGCGCTAAATATCACATATTGATGAAAGTGGGGATTCTACCATTCTATGTCAACCCAGTGGTGCAGAGGGTTAGGTGTTCGCCGTGAACCTGTAGCCCCAGGTGCAGAATATGGGGTGCGCATTGCCAAGGAGTCCCACACTAGAACGGAACATCTTTCCAGTGTTTCCTGCCTTAAATTGTACCCTGCCAATATCAATCTGTGAGAGAATCAATCAACTAAATTACTAATCTCCACAAAATAACCATTTGAATGAAACATCATTTGATTATTTTCTGTTCATTGATAGATTCTATAGTTGAGATATGACAACATAAATTTGAAAATGTAACAATCAACATCGTTAAGTACTAATTAGTTTGATTGATTTCGTCGAAATAAACATACTTATTTAATAAGTATTTTTGTTTGTATCTTGGTTAATTACATTCTCTAAGTTAGATGGATCTACTGTAGAGCTTTCGTCGTTATTCAGAACGATTTCATCAATGTAAACTGTTGACAGCAGTGAGGTATGAGAGTTTCTTCATAAGTGACTGACAGCATGTTCAGTCAACTTTAAATGAGAATAAAGAAAGAATGACGAACGTAATAGGTTAACACTAATTCAGTGTATTTTACGGATTCTCTCTAACTACTGCTCTGCAACCCAAAATGCTCCATAAATATGACCACGTAACTCTCGTCGTACAACCAGACTAGCTTGTAACGATTAAGCACACGCCTATAAATAAGAATGAATTAAAAGACAGTGATTGATGGAGAGGAAGAAACACTTGATTGTGAGTAGAGTATAAACGGGATAACAACATCTATACTAACTAACTAGTGGGTTAATTGCTTCTCACATATGGCGTCACGATCTGATGGTGGTGCTTAATTGGTCTTCTTCAAACAAGACAGTAATCAGTTTAACATTGACTTGGTAACTCTATTCTTCAATATCTACTTACGTGAAGAATATCTGAAACTGAAAATACTGTCAACCAAAACCAAAGTCAGAGTTTTTAATACAAACTCCAAGGTAGTTCTATTGTATAAAGTTGAAACATAGAGAACTGCAAAATTTATCATTCAAAACATGCACTTGTTAAGGAATAGCTCTATGCGCAAAATACAATATATCCGTTGACCAGACAACATGAATAGCAGAATAGTGTGACAGAAACAAATCGACTGTTGGCTGAGAAAGAAATTAAGAAGTAACGCTGGGGGTGAATAGGAAGCACAATGCGTAATTCGCTAAAATACTTCACAAGGCATGGATTAATTTATGATACTCGAGGCCAAAAGAAAAGAGGAGGACGAAAAAAACAAATTACCTTGGAAATTGAAGGTAGACATGAAATGAATGAATAGAACATGGAAAGAACTGAAAAGAAAAGTCCAGGACAGAGTTGGCTTGAGAGTCGTCTTAACGTTTTATCAAATCGACTACATTGTCTAGTTTAAATCATAAATATTCGTGCCTAAAAACGGTAATTCAGGGAATTTCCTACAGAAACAGGAGTGACATTTAATAACACAAATTGGTAACCAGATGGTAACGCTTAAAACTCTACATTTAAATGAAATCACATTTGTTCAAGTTGGATCGTGACTGGCAAGTGGAATCCAGGACTAGTGTTTTGTCCTAATTGGGACTCGTTTATTAAATGTACCTACATCTCCTTGTGGATGTTCAAAACGGACTGAGCTCGAATCCCGTTGTGAATATCACTAATGGGATTCAGGTACATTCGACCAGCAAGTCCTAAATAGGACGTAACGATCGTCCTGGATTCCACTTGCCAGTCACAATCCAACGTAAACTATACTTATGATTAATAGCTATTACGAGATAATCTGCTCAGAATGCACATATAACAACAGAAACTGACCAACTTCAGTCCATAGCAAATCAAAAGAAAGATATAAGTTCATCCAAATGAAACTGTATTGTAAAGAAATATCATTTATGATGATCATTTTTATAGTTATTCCATTGTATCCAGTACAGTAGTCTACAATGAATAATATCAGTATAACATAGAATAAATAATCAGTATGATAGAATTAAATCAATAAACCCAGATCACTATGCTTACAAAAGTAGTCAAGTACACTGGATGCAGAACTTATCTTATTTGATACTTTAGTACTTAAATTAAAAAGGAAGGAAAATGTGTTGGAAGTGTGATTTTTGATTATATTACCAACTTTGATTCTATTCCTACACCCATGTTACTAAGTATATTTACCAGTATTAACACAAAGTACTGAATAATCAACTAACTGTATTCTTATTTCTCTCATGAAGAACAGCGTATCGGTTATAAAATGATGTGGTTCACTTAGTTACTAACAGAAGTCGCATTGCATCATAATACAGTCTGTACTCATTTACTTCCTCATTTTTCATGTATAACCTACCATTTTCTACGAAATAAACCATCGTTAAGTAAGCAAATGATCTAGTCACTTTTATTCTTCTTTAAATTATTCCAAAATAGTTAATTTCTTAACCTGTAAATGTTAAATAATGGTTTATACTGAAAGATCTCAAATATAGGCTGCTACCATATATCAGACAGTTAATTGCACTTTGAAAGACTATCAGTAGAGTGTGAGGTGAATCGTTTGACGTTCATCTTGAATATGATGTGTAGATAAGTAATTGAAATACAATAAACAACTAGCTAATTTCATTTCGTCGGATGTAAATTACACATTTTAATGACAACTTTCATTGTGAATTTATTTGAGCAGAAAGAGATTCAGCTTCATTCGAATTCATACATACAAGAAAAAGGATAAAAGCTCCACAGTTTTTCATCTACTATCATACAGGTAAGGTGTAATGAAAATACTGTAAAAGTTGATCTGATTAACTGGCTTTGCTAGCGAACATACATTACAGGCTATTTCATACACAATACATTCGTATCTTTTATGAAACTTACACTTGAATTTCACATATATACACATATGCATCGTCACTATTGCATTTCATTCTCATTTACTTTATTATATAAATGAATAAGTTTACTTCTTGAGAAAGTGAGTGACATGTTATGGAAGTTCGTGAGGTTCGGTGTCGAACGCCTCGAGTGGCTTCACGTTGACTAAGTGCCTAATCCCTCAGCACCACTAGACCAACATCCAGTGACAAGATTCCTACTTTCATCAACTTGTGATATAGTGCAACGTTATCCAACCTGAAGCCCCTGTGACGGGATCTAAAGTGTACTGCCGATAAGTACCATTCTAGGACGAAGCTATCGTACAATACTCTCTGGTTTTCAATGACACCCTATCAACATTAATCTGTCATGTAATTGTTATTATTGTTGATCAGTGTTCTTAACTAAGAATTCATTTCAATCAATTTTCCATTACTTAATGGGTGAATTCTTTGACTACATGATGTGTTATTACTGACTTGACTTTATAAACTTTTCTCTTACACATAATACATTCATATATATATCATATTAACCCTCAATTCCACTACGACTTTACATAACGACGTTTAAACAGCGTCACTTACAAAACATGTTATTGTCTATCTCTAATATTCGATTATGCAATATTACATAGTTTGCACGTAACTGATGAAAACTAAGTGAAGCGAAATGAATTCGTCATATTCAACTCTAGTGTCTATTCTTTCTCTATTCTCAAATTCATTAAGAGAATCAGTTGTATGAAATATTCTTCACAAAACACCTTGAATTAATCTTTGTTAGATTATGTTGGCTTCAAGATTATCCCTATCTTATTCTTCTTATCGTTTTCTCGATTTACCTGCATCCGATTGAATCGTATATTTGCTTGAATTCAATTCAGTGAGTCAATCAATGCCCACTACACCATGTGAAGCATAAACCGCCAACCACCATTCTTTAAACAAGTCTATACATTTCTTTCAACATATTCACAAGTGTTGTACATTCTGCTATTCATATCTGCCTCCAATTCTTAAACTAATTTCTTATTTGCTCTTATTCACTTTTGCCTTGAGAATTCAAAGTTATTCCTTATCTTGTGACGCATTTGATGATTTTCTCAATGTGTGTCCTATCCACCTATAGATTATTTCCTAATTACTTCCTCATCTGGATTTTTGCTAGCTTGCTGACTGCAAAAAAAGATTGTTGCCGATAGCATCTGGTCAAGAGATCCGATCATGCATAGACAGCTGCTCATAAATACTCGTATCTTTTGTATGATGCTTCGCGTAATCCTATTATGCAAGTTTCGGCTCCACACAACGAAACTTTCTTTATATTTATATTGAAATTCCTTGATAAGGTGTTGGTTGACAGGTGGTTTGAGTTCCAGATGCTCTTGTTAATTGTACAAATGTCAATTAGAACTTTCACATCTTCAGTTGATCAGATGGGATGCAGGTAAATCCAGCTGATGAGTCCCAAAGAGGACAAAACGCACGTCCTGGATTCCGCTTGCCAGTCTTAATTCAACCTAATATGTATTCAGTTTTTGATGGTTGCTGTATTATTGATTAAATAAGATGAAAAGGATGAAATAATGTGTGTTATACAGAAGAACTCCATTATGTTGTATAAATCAGACTTGACTTAGTGCTGAAAAATCATCGGAATATTTCAATGAGGTCTACTCTATAAACATTAATACTGATATTCATTATATAAAAACACTCGAAATTGTGGCCATGGTACCAGTTCATGTTAATACGAAGAGAGCTTTCTTCTGAACTTTACTACAACCTTATAAGTTACCTGTTCTCGATAGGGTTACACTTTCGGTTCTTGTCGTTCAATGCCGAAAGCATTACAAAACTACTCACAGAGTTATTCATGATGTTACCACAAACCCATCAGTTCAACTAACATGATAGTTAAAATATTTGAAAAAGTTAAGCTTGATGAAATACTTAATTACGTGAAGTCATAAAGCTAGTTAATTCCAGATCAACATGAATTCTATAAGTCTATCTAACTACTTAAAAGAGTTAGACTGCAGATAAACATAGTAGATTGGTCGTGGATGTGATATTAAACTATCGCAGCAATCCATTTAACGAGCTGTTGACATCTCTAGAAGAAGATATGTGATTGGTTAATATAGTGTGACAAACATATGAGTCAATGGCTAGACCTTATATATACATATTGTATATTACTGGTTTATTGTTGTTGTAATACATGCGTGTGAGTGATTAGTTGGCTTCTTGATAAATCAGTCGGATTATTGTGCCAGAGCAATAGATTAAGGCATGGCTGGGTGTTAGCTGTAGACCATAGCTCTGCAGGAAATAGAATCTATAATATCGGCTATCCCAGTTCAAATACAACAAGTGTCTTACAAAAACATTTACAAAAGCTTTTTAACATCGAGATCACATGAACACTTCAAAGTTGATTAAAAAGTTTCTTAAGTTAGCTAAGGTAAAGAGAATGGGCTAACGGAAAACTGTGGATAACAATTACTAAGATGCTGATCCATCTAGCTGACGAGTCATAATTAACACACTAAACACGTGTTTTGGATCTCAACTGTCAGTCACAATCAAACTTAAGTCATAAGTTACCTATGATAAAAGTTAATTGTCCATCAACTAATTCCCTTTAAGCAACATACGACAGGCACAGAAACAGACACTAATCACATTCAACTTATTTACTCATAATTCAAGTAGGTGAACTAAGTAAACAAACTTATCAAACGTTGGATAAACAGTTTTCATCAAAAAAAAAAAGAAAAAGAAAAACACGAATGTCTTGAATCTATGCAATAACTTGAATAGAAAAGATAATGAAATCATTTAGGTAGGTAAGTAACTAATGGTTTCGCATAGGTCAATACATCGATCTACGTAGAAGTTGTCAGTTGAAATGAAAGATGATTGAGATGTTTAGAAAATAGAAAGATTTAGGTCAACTTAAAATGATTCTTAGTTCTCCAAGATTTTGCAATAAATGCAAGTGAAGATAGAGAGTGTAGCAGTAGCCTCTGCATCCAACAGTATCCCTCATCATTCACAAAAGAAAAAACAAGATCATTAAATCAAAAGGCAAAGAGCACCAAACTGCAGATCCCTTATCGGAGAAGTGGACTACCTACAATTTTTCCTTAATCTTAGCATATACCATAACTGTGGTTTAATCACAGTTCAAGAATCTTGGCTACATAACCTCTATGATGACGATTCGGTTTCGCTAAACGGTTTTCAGACTTTTCGTCAGGATCGTTCTGTCATCAAGAAAAAGTGTAGTGTTGCTACTTTATGAACACGAATTGGTGTTAATCCAATCGTGTATGTTTTAAGTTTTCAAATGATTATACAGATTGTCTGATATTAGGAGGTCGTCCAAAACATCTGAATAAATATAAATACATATATATATTATAAATGTTTATGTGACGCCGGACTGCACATAATTTGTCCTATCCCACTTTACTGATGAGTTTACTGAGTTTCGCTGCAACTACTCTTAGTGGGCCTCTTTCAGTTGTATGTGGCAACTTCAACTCGTTAGAGTGCTCTTTTCTTTCATCTTTAGGGCACCATAACCTAGTACACTTCCCAACTCGCTGCATCGCTGTGCTTGATTTAGCTTATGCAAATGAGGTTGGTGTATACGACACTCGTAAACAGGCTCCTCTTCTAAATCCTGACCATTGCATCATGCAGATCACACCGAAAATTTATAGGAAATCAGTAGAAATTGCAACTTCTTATCTGACCAGGAAAATAAAAGATAAAAATTACTCAAATGAAACATCTAGAAGTTGAATCACATACTGGAATTAACTAACTGGGACCTCTTTACAATTGCCTCGTTTGAAACCACTGTAGACGTCATCAGTTCTTATCTCATATTTTGTCTTGATATCTGCTGTCCTAGTGAAACAAGCCTTATTAGACTTGCCTGACTGATTACTCCACAACTTAAACGACTGAGGAGAGAAAAAGAAAGTCACTACCAGAACAAAGATTATGCTGAAGTTAGAAGGTAAAATGGCCCCATACGTTATTGTATGCTGAAAAGCCACTATCCTGTAAAAACTCTTTTTAATGTTTGGAAACTATTCAAAGATCTTTCTTACACTAAACAGATTACAGAAGATACATATTTAAATGCATGCTCGTTGAATGAGTCTCTTCTACGGTATGGATCTGATCAGATGCTCTGTAATCACTGTAAATCGAATGAATATTGCAGTCGCACATTCATCAAAATAAAACTTTTAGAATGTTTGAAGGCACTTGAACCATCACGATGTCCAAGACTTGATGAGATTCCGAACCTTTTCTTTATGAAATATGCTAATGTTTTGTAACAGCTACTGACTAGTAACCTTAACAAATCTTTCTCTACAAACATGATACCAAAAGCTTGGAAGAATAGACAGATAACACCTGTACTGAAAAAAGTGTCTTCTAGTAGTAATGTTAAGTTTAGAATCATAGCTATAAATTTGCCTCTTTTCTCAAAACTATGGAAAAACTTCTACTACTTAAGCGGCAGCCAACCATGAAAGAGCATATCAATCCATATCAGTTTGCATACAGATGGAATAGAAGTTCACTGAAAAGGTGAAAAGTATATCCAAAGTACGTTTCTCAATCACACTTTCACCTTTGACTCCGTTCCAAGACCTATATTACTGAATAAACTTGAGAATATGAACATAGAAAGCTGGATAATCAACTGGCTGTATTCCTATTTCTCTGGAAGAGAACAATATACAATACAATACAATATAATACAATACAATACTATACAATACAATACGATACTATACTATACTATACTATACAATATACAATGTACAAAGGAAAGCATTCCATTCACCTATTAACAGAAGTTGGTGTGCCTCAGGGTGTTGTTCTTTCCCCTATTGTTTTCTGCTCTGTTCTATGAAAAATACCTTTGATAAGCACGTAGATGATCATAGTATTCGCATGCTTGTTTCTACTTCCTTAAATTAACGTGAAATGAATAGTTTCTTAGTGACTGTTGAACAATGGTCTAGTTTGAATGGTCTTCAACTTAATCCCTCTAAATGTCAAATAGTCAATTTCAGTCTAAGACATGAACGAGACATTAATACCTCTGTGAATTCGCATAATCTTAGTAAAATTGAAGATTTTATAAATTAGACTACGTTGAATGTTACTTATCTTGGTCTTCGCATTTCTTGGCTAATATCAAAGAGGTTTTTTCGCTTAATATACATATTTGTGAAGCGATTACGTAATTTTGGCATTACCAAGCACTTACTATTATAATTTGTCAGTTCTTGTATATTACCGATTATTTTATATTGTTCCCCATTATTTCTTCCCGAGCTTTCAAGAAAAAACTATGTTGTGCTTCGTAGAGTACTGAAAACTCTTAGTAAAGTGTGTGTTGAGAACTAGATATAACTATATGTATAATGAAAGTAATATATGCTTATGTGTAAAACTTAGATTACGGTAACTTAAGGAACAGGGGGCTTTGCATTACGTAATAATCCGTGGTTCAATAGCACAGATTTTTAATTAGATTGGCTTTTACAACATTTTCATCACACAAAATATGTGCTAAATATGGAATAGTAGAACATTTATACTTTTCCTTACGTGCTTGAATTCTAATGTAACAGTGTCGCATTCTGCTAGAAGACATACAAGGTGAAAGATGTGAATGAAGAGGGTGGTTTATATCAGATAGACAGCTCTCTGCAGAATTTTAAATGTCTGTCTACAACTGTGTTCATAATGACGTATACAGTATAAGAGTAACTTGTTAAGACATTATTGCTGAGAATTTTTATTGTACTGAACATACTATTGAATATAGGTATTATAATTTAATAAAAAGCGACACGTGACTAGACGGAGAAACTCTGGAAAATATGAAGACTTCTACACACATGAACAGCATCATCATGAATATAAGAAAGAATGGTTTGATGCAGATGTGAAGGCATGGATTAGCAAGACGTGAGTGACATTACTACAACTGTGAAACATCTGTATTGTAAACCATTTGTCAACCAACAAGAAAGCCAAGATTTTTAATACAAATGTGGAGACAGTTCTATTATATGGAGTTGAAATTCGGAGAACTATGAAAAGCACCATTTGAAAGATATAAGTATTTGTAAACAGCTACCAACGTAAGATACTTCGAATCCGTTGGTCAAACATCAACAGCTGCAACCATCTGTAGCAATAAGATCAGTCACTACCAATGGTAATAAGTACTACATTCTCAACATATCTGTACTCCACTGGTTACAACCTCTCACTTGAGCATCATGAACATTCTGAAGTTAGTCACAAATGAGCTAATTATTGTAGATAAACTAAGATGGCTCAGTACTTTTTGATTTTAACAGGAACTAAATCGATATCAATCTGTAATGAATACAAGCAACCAAACTTCATGCCTATTTTGGGAATACCTTCTTGATTCAACTAAATGTTATTCATTACATAATCAACGTTTATATCTTTTTTCATACATCCTCAATTTCCGTTTACACTACATCGTTTTTTATGTGTATAAGTTCTACATTTTATATTGGTGACAGTGTTAGTAGACAGTTTATTAAGAATTCTTATCTGTTTAAACATTAGTCTGTTGTGTCTGCCATCGTAGATAAGCATTCAAGAAGCATGATAAACTGAGAACATGATACCTTCAGTACTTCAGTAATGCATAAGATACGGATTGTATTTCATTCATTACGTAGAGGGATTTGAAAGATGAAACCATTTGGTTAGAATAGTTGATTTTATCATGATACTTAACAGTAGCATTTCTAATAAAGCCACTTTTGTTTTCCTATAATCAAGCAAGATAATGTTACTGAACCGACCCCACCTCCTTCATCGCCCACTTAGACAAAATATGCATTGAATGAACAATACATCATGAGTTGAGAAATATGCACGGAGAAGAGTAAATGCTATAATTTGTGATTTAAGCTAATTGTAAATGAAAGCCAACTTTTAGTTTGATTAAGATATATGAGCTGATTGGCTTAATTGCTGATCTTTCATTGGCATTCTAGACGACTTTATCCGTGTAAACTTTTGAGAGAAGTGAGTTACGTAATTTTCTTTACAAGTAACTAGTACTTATTCTGTTGACATTGGATTTGATTGATTTTTATTAACACTTTTTCTGTCACACTTTGCACATTTTGTTTTTATTTTCTTCCCTTTTGACCTGTAATAAAGTTGTTTATCAATTCTCTATTAATTGCTGATTGATAAGAATCCTAAGCTTCTGTAAATTCTCCGATTGTCTTTGTGCATCCTTCGTCTAAAATGATTAATTATGTGTTGTGTAGATTGTTGAATGTCAATTTGATATCACAAATTAATCTGAATTGGACAAACGATGATAACCGAAACGTACTAGACAGCCATTTCATCTCAGCAGGAGACCCTCCGACAGTGAGCAGCCACGACACTTTTATGGATCGTACCCAGGACTCGGGTTCCATGTCGAACGCTTTACTATTAGACCATTAATCTGGTCGGCTCCTAACGATTAATATTTCTTATTCAGTCAGTCACTGATACCTTTCTGCCACATCGCGAAGCCAGCGGGTCCTTGGTTCGTAGATGCGCACTGCTTAAGAGTTTCATACTAGGACAAAACGGCTGTTTAGTACTTGCTGGTGATAAATGGTTGTTTAATTCAAATTTGTGTCTACAAAAATGCCTGTGTGTAATGAGATGAGAGACTATATATCTTGAAGCTTGACAGTCAACTTAGAAACATCATTCTCAAGTGAAGGGCAAAAAAATATTGTTTTAATAAGATCTCCTATCTAACTCGCCATAATGTCAACAGTTAGATTTTCCTTGAATCTAACAGTCATATCGAGCATCTTCCTACACTTTAAAATTTCAATCTCTAATAGGTTTTGGTTTTTATTTTTGTCAACATTTTTTTTTTTCTAAAAGGAGTTAGTTAACTTAAAGGAGATCAATTTCATTGGATTCCTTACCTGAGGAATACAAGACCGAAGAATTAGTTCAATCACTGGATCAAGCAATGCCTAGTACTTCAAGTGGAGCATAAGCCACCAATCGCCATCTTTCAATCAGCTCTATCCTCCGCTCTTCTTTCCAGTTCTTCACAAGGTCTATTCATTCTGCTATTCATGTCTGCCTCCAATTTTCAAGTCAATGTTTTATTTTCTGTTGCGTCTTTCCTTCTAACCTTTAACATTCCAATTTAGTACTTGTCTTTTGATACAGTTTAATGATTTCCCCAATAATTGCCCTATCCACCTTCAGTGCTTTTTCCTAATTTCTTCTTCAACTGGATTTTTGTTGGTTTTTCTTCACCATAGAAGACTGTTGCTGATGGTATCTGACCAACAGATCAGAAGGAATCTAGCTGAAATAGTTGTTTATAAATATTTGTATCTAATAAATGATAGTTTCTGTAGTTGTTCAAGTTACCGTTTCATACAATAGAAGAATTAGTTAGTGGTTTGTATTGAGTGCTTATCCATATTCATAAACGAAATGTCATATCATGATGGGATGAAATAAATACATATAAACTGTATACTGAATTTCTAATCACTTAATCTATGGTTGATATTTATCACTACGTCTTAGGATCAGACTGCGAATCCCAATTTATAGTCTATAATAATTGCAGGTTCCTCAAATAGTTGAGTTTTTAAGTCGTACATATATCTGAATTGAAATACCATAGAAATAAAAGGAACATTGGATTGTTATATAAGACTAATCAATACTAAGTATGTACAATTTCCGTAACGATCTAGTCTGTATCCATTAGAACTATTGATTTGGTATGAAATGTTACTATTCCAACTTCAGTCAACTTCCTGCATAACTCGTTTTTCAACTAGAATCATTAGTTAGAGTTGTTTCACTATTGACATTTCTGTGTTACATCTGTCTTTCAGAAGTATTTTGTAGTCAGCCATTAAAAGCATGAACATTATAATCCTACACTAGGATGAAACATTACTTCAGTGATTCCTGTTCCCAAATTAGTTAGTAACAAGTAATGATCATTGTCATGAATAAATACCAGTGGAATAAAATGAACATGAAGTTACTGATCAATGACAACGAATTACGTAATGTATAACGTGAATTGACTGAAGTTTGAAATATTTACCAATGAATTTCAATGTAGTGGTGTAACAGTTAATTCTTCCCCACAAATTCTGGAAGTTCTGTTTCTGTTTCCCTGTGAAGTTCATAGATGTTCACTAACGAAGAGTTTCATACTAGGAGAAAAGAACTGTTCAATACTTTCTTTGTTTAACTGAGGTCTATTTGTCATATCGAAAGTCTACTGGTTTCATCAATATTCAATTGTAAATGAGTAAAATGAAAGATAATGGCTAAGTTGTTGATTTGAGGTGGTTTGTGGAGATACAAATCTTCACAAACCACCTTGATTTAATTAAAAGAATCGGCTCACTAGTGACTAACTTCATGGTGTTTTTGAATCTCTAGTGACTCGTGGAATTCAGACTTGTCAGGAGTAAAACGATTATTACTAGTGATAATGGGTGATCGTCGAGCTGCAGCAAACATTGGTGGAAGTGCCGATTCAAACAATGCATGTAGGCCGCCCCAATTATGTAGATGGTTAGGCATTTTTTAAAACTAAAGTCTCTGGAGCAGAATATAAAGTGCACACTGCTGTGGAGTTACCTACTAGGACGAAACAGCTGTCTAGTGCTTCGTGGATATTAATGATACCCTACTAAATAGTCATTGTATTTTTTTTCTATTAAAAACAAAAAATGAAAAAAATTAAATTATAAATTCAGTTTTGCTGGATTCTTCAGTATCTCAAGCATCCCCCTCGATCCACCCATCTCACACACACACTCTTACCTCATTTCGTCTTAGTAACTAATTGCATTCAGTACTTTGATAAATAGAAAAGAGAAAATAAGAGAACCGTTGAACCATAATAAACGATAATGAAGTTTATTTTATTGAATTGTATTCTATATTTATGTCAACGTAGCTTAAACAGAGATCGGTATTTAATCTGTTGTTTCTTTTGTATTTGGTATAGATTGTTCTTAGTGAAAATAAGTAATGAGCGTCTATTAGACTACAGTTGATAGCTTTTTTCTCAGATTCTAAATAGAATATTTAAGCATAATTCATTTCATTCATTTACGCCTGTTACCCCTCTCGGAGGAGCATAGACTGCTCACCAGTATTCACCATTCAACTCTGTCCTAAACAATCCTTTACAGCTGTCTCCAGTTACTGTTTATCCTTTTTATGTCTGCTTCCAGCTCTTGACGCAGGGTGTTCTTTGGTCTTCCACTTTTCCGTTTTCCAACAGGATTCCAAGTTAGTGCTTGTCTCGTGATACAGTCTGATGATTTCCGCAATGTATGTCCTATCCATTTCCAACGTCGTTTCCTGATTTCCTCTTCAGCTGTAAGTTGGTTTGTTCACTTCCATAGTAGGTTGTTGCTGATGGTTTCCGGCCAATGGTTATTCAATATTCTTAATAGACAATTGTTAATAAATATCTGTACTCTCCTGAGGATGTTTGTAGTAGTTCTCTACGTTTCAGCTCCATACAGAAGAACTGACTTGACGTTCGAATTGAAGAGTCTAACTATGAGGTTGGTAGACAGTTGTTTGGAGTCCCATATATTTTTCAGCTGTAGGAATGCTGCTCTTGCTTTGCCGATCCTTGCCCTTACATCTGCATCGGATCCTTCTTGTTCATCGATGATGCTCCCCAGGTATGTGAAGGTATCTACTTCTTCCAGGGTTTCACCATCACGTTCAACTAGGTCGTTGCTCTTTGTGTTGAATTTGAGGATCTTGCTCTTTCCCTTATGTATGTTCAGGCCTATTACATAAGGTAAAGAGCATAATACATGACTACTAAGTTGTCATCCTACATTACATACATTAATCATAGAATGTTATGACCAAAAGATTGTTATTCTAATTGGTTAGTTGTGTCGCAGATTGATGTTGGTGTGGTATCATTAAAAACTAGAGAGGACTAAACAGTTGTTTCGTTCTAGTGTGGAACTTTTCAAAAGTGCCTACACCATTCATTTGAAAGCACATATCAAACTATGTTGTTGGAAACAAATCGAGATTCATTGGTTGAATACGTCACAGATTGATGTAGACAGGGTACAAATGAAAGTCAAGGAGCAGTAAGTAGTCGTTTCGTTCTAGTGTGAAACTCCACAACAGTGTTTACTCTAGATTCCTCCTCATAGGCTTCAGATTGCGAACACCTAAGCTTCTGCACCACTGGGTTGGCATTCAATAGTAGAATTCCCACTTCCATCAATTTGTGATATATACTGCGCGACGATCATACATTGTCATTGGTGGTAATTGTCTCCGAATTCCACTACTTATATCTTCTCACTAGAGTTACGGGAGCATCCTGAAGGTAGTCACTAGTTAGCTGATTATTAGAGTTCAGTTGAGATGGTCTGTGAAGATTGGTATTAAGTTTAGTTGATTGAATATGTCACAGATTGATATCAACAGAAAACCACTGAAATCAGGGAGCACTGGACAGCTGTTATTTTCAAGTGAGGTGGAGGTTGTTGAATTTAAATTTTTATATCATCAGCAGACTGAATTCCATAAGGATAGATCGAGTTCTTACAAAATCGCAACATTATGGGTTATTATTAAACAATCAGTTAGATGAAACACATTATTTTAAATCAACCTCCTTCACTATGGGAAGACATTTAACATTTTGTATAGAAGAACGATGTAGAGCCTTTTTCGATACTATGATGTGCCTGAGAAGAGAGACAGTCAATATCATGCGGAATTCTTATGACGGGTTCGACAAAAATGTCGTGTATGGATGAAAGCTCAAAAATTTATTCAAAGTGAAGACCGGTGTCAGATAGGGCTGCTTACTCTCGCCCATTTTCTTTCTTTCTATGTCTTTTGGCGGTTAAATGGATAAATATGGAAATCACATCTCAAGGGCGATTGGACAACTTGGACACAGCTAGATAACTTAGACTTCCAGATGATCAACTAAGCTTTTCTATCCCACACACAGCAATAAATGCAAGTGAATATGGACAATGTAGCAGCAGCGTCTGCAGCAGTAGGCCTCAGTATACACAATGGAAAAAACAACAATCCAACTGCACTTAAAAGAGAAGATTCAAGAGATGGGAACACTTTCACATACCTCGACAGCAGTACCGAAAAACAAAGAGGATCTAATCTGCGACAGATGTGATGACATGAATTGTGAAGTCAGGTTAAGACGATGACGGCATTCCTACTACTATATTAGAACATTTCCGACTCAACACAACGTCAAAGTCATAATTTTCAGTACAACCTTCAAGACCGTTCTATTCTGTGGGGCTGAAACTTGGAGAACTACGAAGACCATCACTCAAAAGACCAACGTTTTTATTAACAGTTGTCTACTCACATTATCTACACCATATTTGTTAACCAGACATTAATAGTAACTTTCTATGGCGAAGAACGAGCCAACCGAAATCCAGTTGAGGAAAAAATAAGAAACAACACTGGAGAGTAAGTAAGACACACATTGAGGAAATCATCAAACTACGTCAAAAAACAGGCACGAAATTGGAATCCTCAAGGCCAAATAAAAAGTCGAATACAACAAGACACCTTGGTTTGGGAATTAGAGGCAGACATGAATAGCAGGAAGAGTAGGACTTGTTAAGAACTGGAAGAAATTGAAGTACAGAGTTGACTGGAAGATGGTGGTCGCTAACCCATGCTCCACTTGGAGTAACAGGTATCGACTGATTGAATAATTGATTGACAAAGTGATTAATTAGTTAATCATAGGCTCTGCAGGTGTTCAGTTATCAACCTTACTATGAATGAAACCTTGTAGCTTTAAGTTTCATATGAAGAGTTCAACAACTCAACTTTTCTTTAGTATCCATCTAACTAATGAATACATTTGTACCATTCGTGACAGTTAGCATTCACAATATCATCATTTGATTTTCTTCTGGAAATTACTTCAAACATTCAAGTTGAAGAGATTTACTTACAACATTTACAATATCACAGTAATGAATTCATTATCATAATAAATTCATATCAATTCGAATATCTCATCAAGATATAATCACAGTCAACATGAGCTTACTTCAGTGGATATTGTTAGTAGTATAATGATTAGATGTGAATTATAGATTTCAATGAAGTCAGTTATGTAATAGTCATTCATGAATGAAGAAAAAAAATGAAAACAACATGTGGAACTAGTTGAAGTTATGAACGTCTGTTATCAGATGACTGTCCAACAATCGAAGTGTTGGTAGTTAGATGAAAAAATCTGATGATTGATAGATTCAATCATAGATGTTCACCATAATACAAAGAAACTTTGTAATATCACAGAACTTCAACAAGGAAATAATCAATTAGCAACATGTCATGTCATGTGAAATCATATTTTCTGTTCATTTTTATTCATTCAATCTAATAATATTGAAGCGTTCCCCGGATATATGACCAAGTTGCGCTTGTCGTATAACCAAAGATACTTTTATCGAATGGACCCCACTCTTACGAATGAGAAATCAGAAGGCAATAAAGGAGGGAAACGAAATTATATTTGATTGTAAAGAGAGCTTCAATCGAATAGCAACGTCTAGGCTGGCAAACTAGAGAGAGATGCTACCCACGGTGTTTCGAGTCGTGATCTGGTGAAGATGCGTGACTGCGCGCCTTCAACTAGTAGTGTCCACTAAAACAAACATGGTCAGCATCAATGTCGAGAGCTTATGCAACTATTTATTTTGGGGATTATTTACCGCTACAATATGAATATATAAAAGTTACAAATAAAATAGGTTTTATGAGGTTGTTCTTTTCTTCTTTTCATTAATTTTCATCGCCTTTTACTTGTATCCATCTACATGATGAGATACTACTGAATTGTATAGTTTTTATTAACCACCCCCCCCTGCTTCCCTTACCTGTTTGTTTTATTATTTTAGAAGTGTATGGTTGCTGGGTTGATTTATGTACCATTAATTCATAAATTAAAGTGGAATTTCTAATGATACTACTTAAAACAACTTCAATTATTAAAAGTTGATGTGAAAAAACTTCAATAGTATTTATATACTTTTACATTTTAGTTGTACAAATTAATGTAATTTGTGAATTAATGTATTTCATAATCATAGATTATGCAGTTATTAGTAGAATGAATTTGTATATTCCCATTGATTTGTTATAGACTGAAACTGGTCAGTCACTGTTGCTATATGTGCATCCTGTGCGGATCGCCTCGATATAGCGATTATTCATAGTTATCATTGAATTTGTATTGTGACTGGCAAGTGGAATCCAGGACGCGCGTTTCCTCCTATTTGGGACTCGTCGGCTCGATGTACCTGCATCCCAATGTTGATGTTCACAGCTTCAGTCTATAACAAATCAATGGGAATATACAAATTCATTCTACTACCAATTCGCCCATTGCACAAACGTGACTGTCTGGACTCAGTAGTCTAGTGGTGTACGCGGTGGCGTATGACACGAACCGGACTGAGTTCGAATCCCAGTGTGAACATCAACATTGGGATGCAGGTACATCCAGCCGATGAGTCCCAAATAGGACGAAACGCGCGTCCTGTATTCCACTTGCCAGTCACAATACAAATTAAATGATAATTATGCAGTTATGTTGAAACGACTCTCAAAAACCTTAAAGCAGTCTCCAGGAACATTGAAATAGCCGGCAACATTCCATCCAATCACTAATCGACAGAACTCTCCAGAATCTCGGCGTGGCGTATTCAGAAATTTCTTACTCCGGATTATGTGCATTATAATCATAAAACTATAAATATACGACTATTTTGTTCATGACTCATTTACATTTCTACTTGGATAAAGATTCCTGCGTACTTAATTTTTTTCTTTTGAGGAGGGTTGAAAGGTGTTCGAGTGTGAAGTGATCCTGCGATAGGTCAAGTTATCAAATACAAGTTATAACAATCTAATAGAAATATCAACCGTTCAACACCGGGTTAATCATTTATTAGTTAAGAGTTCACTGAGATGACTAAAGGTCGTGCACTCAATTCTCTGGTGAAATCGTGGATGTTTACTGCTGAATAGTCCTATACTAGAGTGCAGTGGCTAATGTATCTTAATTTTAAATGATTATCCTACTAAGATCAATTCGTGTTCTTAAGTTCGATTTCAAGCCGTCTGTATCACATTCAATAGAAATCAGTTTCAATCTAAAACAATTTATCAGTTTTATCAAAAATGTCAAAGATGCCTTATTAATAAGTACCAATTAACACTGTATATTAGATCAAACAAGATCATCTGATAACTACTAATGACCACATTCAATCTAAATAAGTTCATACCTAACGATCTTAACAACTTCATTCACTTGTAAATACTTGAGAGTGATTACTGACAGAGTTACATTCATAAGTTAGTTATCAACAAAATTTCATGTTACTAAGGTGGGAGAATGTAAGTAGTTTCAATTGTTTGTACCAATATACTGATTTCATTATACATAAAGAACAATACATTAATTTGATAGTGTACATAACTTGAACAGTTGATGAAGATCGCTATTAAATTGCATCAATACGAACAATGTTGTATGAAAATAATGAAAATCTCCGTATTAAGGCTTACATATATGATTGAATCCATCAATTATCGCACTTTCCATTAAACTATTAACAGTCAACTAACTTCACAATATCCAAATATAATTAATATATTAGCTCACTAGTGACTAACTCCTTGAGGTAATTCCTGGAGTCCGAGTGTGAAGACGTGATAGGTTGAGTTCAACCGTGTTGGGTGTGAGGCAGTTATCTACCGATGACAAGGATGAGGTCACGCAAACTTCTCACAAATTGAATGAATTCGAAATATCAACCGTTAGAAACCAACTTAGTGGTCTAATGGCAAAGCGTTTACCACAGAGTCCACAGGGTCCTGGGTTCGACCTCCTATGGAGTCATGGATGCACACTGCTGAAGAGTTCTATACTAGGACTGAAACAGTTGTCCAGTGCTTCCATGTGATCAAAGGTTGTCAAATTCAAATCAATTCGTGATATCAAAAAATAAACTATCAGCACTTAGACTATTCAACAATCATCCAACAACATACATTCATAGCTTCAACAGATTCCAGATGGTTCACTAATAAAAATAACAGAAATCAATTGATCTTACTGAATGTTCTACTTGTCAAGAGTTTCAACTAGATCACTCAGTTGATATCTTAAAAATGTTTCTAGAAAAGTGAACATTGACCATAGATACAAATACATTTTGGATTGTAACGATTCGATTTACACATGCCTCCTTATAATATATTACTCATAGTTACAAATGAAATATTCCAGAAGACAGTGAAATTGTTTAAGGAGTCATCGTCGAACACTTTACTATCAAACAATTTCAACAAGGTACTATGAAGAAATGTCACTTTTTCCCGGGAATTCCATACAATGAGTGCAGGTGATATACCTAGTGAAAATTTTGATGCTAAGCTTCAGATAATGTTCCACCTTTGAAATACTTCAATTATTTTAGGTGAACAACTGCAATATTGAGACAGATATCTCATGATATTCAACAAAGACTGACTAACTTCAGTCCATAACAAATCAACCAGTTGAACTTGATAGTGAAACTCTGGAAGAAGTAGATACCTTCACATACCTGGGGAGCATTATCGATGAACAAGAAGGATCCGATGTAGATGTAAGAGCAAGGATCGGCAAAGCAAGGGCAGCATTTCTACAGATAAAAAATATTTGAGACTTCAAACAACTATCAATCAACCTCAAAGTTAGACTCTCCAATTCGAACGTCGAGACAGTTGTGCTGTATGGAGCTGAAACGTGAAGAACTACTGCAAACATCCTCAGGAGGGTACAGGTATCTTTAAATAACTGTCTTTGCAAGATACTGAATGTCTGTTGGTCGGAAACCATCAGCAACAGCCTACTACGGGAGAGAACAAACGAATTTCCAGCCGAAGACGAAATCAGGAAACGACGTTGGAATTGGATAGGACATACATTCCCGAAATCATTAGACTGCATCACGAGACAAGCATTAACTTGGAATCCTGTTGGGAAACAGAAAAGTGGATGGCCAAAGAACATACTGAGTCGAGAATCGGAAGCAGACATAAAAAGGATGAACAGTAACTGGATACAGCTGGAAAGGATTGCTCAGGACAGAGTTGAATGGAGAAGACTGGTGAGCGGCCTATGCTCCTCCGAGAAGGGTAACAGGCGTAAGTAAGTAAGTATAACAAATCAACGGTAGCATATAAATGTCTTAAGACTATACTACAATTTATGTTTTTTTCGCGTCACTTAGTGATATTAAAATTGCAATTACGTAATCAAACTATTCACTATTTTGATCGAATCAAGTAAGACTGTTTATTTCATCCTGCCTTCTAATGATGCTTATTCATGATTAGTATGTGACAAATACGAACCATAGAGTATTAAATTTTCAACGGAACACCTTTTATTGCAAAATGAATGGATATATAAATTATTTATTGCATTAGTATGATTATCTATTCATCAATCACTAGAACTTGAACCGATCACGAAATGGTATGAATTAGACAACCATTAATTACCAAGAATCACTGGACAGCTGTTTTATTTCTGCTATGGGGCTGTTCAGAAGTATATATCCATGATCCCGTTAGAGGCCGAACCCAGAACCCTCTGGCTCCGTGGCAAAAAACGCTTTACCATTAGACCAATTAGTTGGCTCCCAACGGTTGATATTTCGAATTCAGTCAATATGCGATAGGTTTACGTGATCTCACTCATTGCTATCAGTGAGTAACTGCCTCACATCTGACACTGTCGAATTATACTAGTCAGATCTTCTCTTCAGAACTCTAGGAATTACCTCAAGAAGTTAGTCACAAGTGGTTTGGTGGACACTACCAAAGAGTCCTATACTAGGACGAAACCGCTGTCCAGTACTTCTAGGCAATCAATAGTTGTCTAATCCAGACCGATTCATGATATAAAATTGAAATTCAACATCTTCAGCAAAAACGAATTAAATCTTTTAGTTATGTATCAGTATTAATGCTACAATAACGGTTTCTATAGCGTACTACTACAATTTTATACATATGGATGCATTATAGAGATATTGTTATACTGCTATAATACTCCTGACACTTCTAATCACATATCATATGTATCATTCTTATTAATGTTGATGAAGACTGCATAGCGTGTTTTTGACAAAGTTGTTGGGGTTGGTAACCCCATTCCCTACCCTCCTTTATACGGGCTTGGGACCGGCAGTAACCCTAGAGCGGCTTCAGACGGAGTTTGATGAAGACTACAAACGATTAATTTATATTGTCATTTATGCAACCTGAGTGAATTGTCTTAGTAGAGTGTTACATAATGTGCATCCTTTTTCTATATTAAACGCGTCAACGTGAATACATTTCTGAATATATTCATTATTAATCGTACAAGGAAGTGACCATCATAATTCAATAGCTCAATTAATAACCGCTATAGTGAATGAATTGAAGTTATAGTGTTTGTATTAACACAGATATGATGATGCTTTAGATGATATACGCATAGAATTTGCTAACAGAAATGAAAGTGAAAGAAAAATGAATTGAGAAATTAGTTGCATTGAAGTGACTTTTATAGAGATGGGCATTAAGTTTAGCTGAATTTACACATCACAAGTTGATATCGGTTGAGTACCACTGAAAATAATGGAACACTGGACATGTGTTTCATTCAGTATGGGATTTCTCAACAGTGAGCATTTTCACTTTTACCTGGACATTTAAGTTTAACAATGGACTCTTACTCATGCGTACCACTGACAGTGTCAGCATCGAATGGTAGAATTCTTACTTCTATCAATTTTTGAGATAACATGGCGATAAACTAATGTCATTAGTAATAACTGTCTCAATCTCGACATGTTTGAATTCCAACAGTTGCAATTTTTTAATAGAACTTGAGGAACATCCTAAACTAAGTCGTTAGTTAACTAATTACTTTAGGTGAATTGAAATGGTTTTTGTGGAATTTAGTTCTTCCATACTAAGATAAAACAGCTGTCTAGAACTCCTTAGTTTCCGCTTTTATTCACCCACATCAATCTGTGATAATACAAATAATCTTAAATGATTACAATGTATAACTGATTAAATTCGTCGCTTGCTTACTTACTTAATCCCGTTACCCCTCACATAGGAGCATAGGCCACTCACCAGTATTCTCCGTTGAACTCTATCCTCAGCAATCCTTTCCAGCTGTTTCCAGTTGCTGTTCGTCCTTTTAATGTCCTCTTCTAAGTCTCGTCAACGAATGATGTTTTTTGAGGTACCAGTGAAAATCGTCGAGCACTGGACAACTGTTTTGTCTTAGTAAGGGACTTTTCAGCAGTGCTCACTCTAGATTCCACACTAGGGGTTTTAGGTTGGCTAGTACCTAACCCTCTGGACCACGGCACCGGAATCCAATCGTTGAATTACCACTTCAACACTAGGACGGAAAAGTTGTCCAATGCTTCATGCTTTTCGATTATACCCTAATGACATCAATCTGCGATGAATTCGATCAACTAAACTTAATACCAGTCTCCTTAAATCATCTCAATTCATTATGTTGTATATTGAAATGTTCAATGGATAGATGATGCATAAAATTTGATAATGAAATAAGAAGATGAAGTTTATCAGAGTTATGCAATATAGTTACGCAATACATTTCGAACAATCTGCACATATATACACTTGTTAAGCCATTTATATATGAAAAATAAAAGAGTCTAGTAGAGGCTTTATTTAGTAGGATCAATCGTATTTGTACTAATGATACCATTGAGGAAAATAAAAATCTACTGATAGAAACTTTAATGCTGAACGGTAATTCAAAACAAAGTTCATAAATCGATGGAAATATTACAGTATGGTAAAACCTACTGTATTTCTAGCACCTAAAAAGGCCAATCTATATCATGTTACCTTTCAGAGGTGACACAAAGAGCCTTGTGTTAAAACAAACACTTAAGTTGATTGTCAACAGGACATTTTATACAGCCAAGGTAGGTATAATTGAAACGTCTATCGGGATTGATTCACAACAAACCTAAACAGCATGTAAACGAATATATCACATCCCACTAGTGTCTTACAATTTACATGTATATGTGAACACACATACATAGAGAGGAGAAATCGTGATCTGCATGTTAGGGTAACTGAACACATACCTAAATGGCTTCCAGAAACAAATGAACTTGAATGACAAGATTGAAGTTTAGGATAAACAACCTTCATCGACTATTTCTAAACATTCAGTTGAGACAAGCTACATAAATTAATTGTTTAAAAATTCCCATGTTTATCAAAAACAAAGATGTTTGAACGAAGAATAGTCTTCTTTTCGATAGATGCTCATTATATTATAGATTGATTATTCAGTTGGATAGACTGGCTGATCAGTGCTATTGGTATCTTGCATCGCCTCGAGATAGCCTTATTCAGAAGTATAGTTAATTGTAGTGTGACTGCAATGGAACCAACGTTTCGCCCTATTGGACTCATCGTGGATGTACCGCATCCCAATGTTGAGTTTACAGGGGGTTGAACTCAGTCCGTTGGGACTCACATACACAACAGTGACTGACAGCTTCATCTATCAATCAATGTAGAATATACAAATCCTCCTACTACCGATTGCCCATTGCACAACGTGACTGTCTGGATCAGTAGTCTAGTGGTTACCGTGCTATGACCGACCGGCTATTCGATCATGTGCATCAAATTGGATGCAGGTACATCACCGATGAGTCCCAAACAGACAAACGCGAATCCTGATTCCACTTGCCAGTCACATAAATTAAATCTACATTTACTAGTTGAAAATTCCTAGTCACAAAAAGAAGTCAGTTCTGAGGCAGATACACAACATCATTTAGATATCAAGGAGAATTGGATATAAAGTTATTCCTCGTAGGGTAATTTATAAAATACGAGTGTTAATGTTCAGATCATCATCATCATAATGTAACTTATAAAACGTGAATGGCAACTGAGATAAACAAGATTATTCTTAATCAAATATGTGTATATAGGTATCTCTGTATGAATGAGTGACATAGGAGATAGGGTGGTAGCAAAATACGATTAGACAAAGGCTGAATCCTACTTAAAATGAAACTGAATGGGTAAGAGTTTGTAAAATGGAGTGAACGATAATCAAAATTCGTCACATAGCAACAAATAACAATAATAGACATAATTATGATCATTTAATTTGTATTGTGACTGGCAAGTGGAATCCAGGACGCGCTTATTGTCCTATTTGGGACTCGTCGGCTGGATGTACCTGCATCCCAATGTTGATGTTCACACTGGGATTCGAACTCAGTCCGGTTCGTGTCATACGCCACCGCGTACACCACTAGACTACTGAGTCCAGACAGTCACGTTTGTGCAATGGGCGAATTGGTAGTAGAATGAATTTGTATATTCCCGTTGATTTGTTATAGACTGAAACTGGTCAGTCACTGTTGCTATATGTGCATCCTGTGCGGATCGCCTCGATATAGCGATTATTCGTAATTATCATTTAATTTGTATTGTGACTGGCAAGTGGAATCCAGGACGCGCGTTACGTCCTATTTGGGACTCGTCGGTTGGATGTACCTGCATCCCAATGTTGATGTTCACAGTGGGATTATGATCAGTTCATTTGTTTGATCTTCAAATGTTACAAAGACAATAAAATTAGGTGAGAAGATTGAGCGATATTCAAATTCATTCTGTGTACTTTGATTAATAATAATAATAATAATAATAATAAAATAATAATAATAATAATAATAATAATAATAATAATAATAATAATAATATGGAAATACACATTCATAGGGGGCAATATATGCGCGAATCAAATTAATTCGTCGTATGATTAAGGTGGTGATTGGTTTAGTGGATCTTGCTTCAGCCATGGCAGGAGAAGGGGTTGAACGTACTTCTTCTGTATGTACAGGTCTGGCTTCTTGACTCGTATAGCTATCGCCTCTGTCGTTTTAAGGACTTTGAGTCTAACCGATCTTGGCAGATAACTGTTTACCTGCCGCATGACCTATTTTAATTAGGTATTGAACTGTTGACACTTCTGACAGCTCCTTTGGTTAACCAGACCAGAAGGTGCTACTGAGGACAGAGGAGTAAATTTCTCGAGCATCTGCCAATGTAACTTGCTCCACAGGAGCAGTTGAACTGATAGATACAAAGTGAAGTGGCAAGCTTAGGTAATTTATCCTTTATTCTCGATATCACCATAGGACGGGTATTGTATAAAAGTGCTTTAAGACGTATGCTAAGGTATGTTGAAGCCTTAGCTATACGGAAGTTCAACTCTTCCCCCACCCACCTTGTATGTTCAAAAAGAATTTATACTTTCACACAACCTACCTTGGCAGAGTATGATATACGTTGTTTGTTGTATTAGCCTTGTTTACTTAGTTTATACTCTAATTTGTCTAGTGACCAAATCTATGAATGATCAGATTATTCTAGATGTATTGCGCAACTATTTCACATAACTCTGATAAACTTTGTCTTCTTATTACATCATCAAGATGAAATGATGATTTACTTCTATGTAAATAACTACAATGAATATAAACAAAGCTGGAAACATCACAGAATGTTTACATTATTGAAATAATGAATAAATAAATACAATGCAAATAGTTTAATAAAACAATGAAGCGAAAAACACAATTCACCTGTTATCTTTCACATAATAAAATAAAGAGAATTATTGTAATTGACAACTTCTAAGTGATAAATAATCATGTATACATTGATAGGCTACTTACTAGTAAGCTATTTAATACTTAACTAGTCCCTTATAGTAATGAATAGTTTTGTATTGACTACATCTACTACAATATATCTATTAATCATAACTGATCTGATATTGTGAATATCATGATGTAATAGAAGGCACTTTGGTTATAATCGGGTAAAGAACCTTGTTCAACTTAGGTTACATGCCTTATGAAATTTATTAGACAAATATGCTTGTAATGCTGACGGAACTGATACTTGACAACAGCCTAGTTATGCAGTCTGAGACAATTAACATTAAACTATTTTTATGGCGTTTTGTTTGCGGTAGTATTAGGATCTATGTATTCATTGATCACACAGTAGTGAGTGATATCATGTTTATTCAATCTTTTATAGTAGTGATAGTATTCTGTGCATCAGGTTTCAATGTGGCTACTAGTTACTATCCATCTAAACATAGTCAATCAATCTATACATCATAGTCCTAAACAGAGTCTGTTGGGACCAAATTAGCTTAATAGTGTCCGTCTTTGACGATAAAACTAAGTAAACCAGACTCAAATTGGCAAAACTTCCCCAGTTTCCTCAATATTGACGGTACGCGATGACAACCAGTGACTACTGCCGTAAAGTCTAAGTTTAGGATCTCCAGCCAACTATTTCCAAACTAATTTGTACCTAAAAATGATGTTTAAGATAATAAAAAGAATACACTCAAAACTTTGTACTAAAGGGCATTCAGAGACGATGATTTTCAGTTGTTAAACTCTACATATAATAGATAACTAAAACGAATATTATTACATCATTCGAACAATTTACCAACAAATTATGAAAACACTTCCATCGGACATTGCACTGTGCATCATGCACTCATTGAAGACCTTTCAGTTAAACTAATCCTTAGATGATTTAAACAATGTAACCAATAACAAGGAGATATTTATCGTAATCTACTAAACATCAATTTACTTTCAGGATGTCTGAAGTATGACTCAGGTCTTGATGAAACAACGATATTTTTTTTCAAAATGGACTCGAACTTAGGTTGATACATGTGTTGACAAATATCAAAAGGTGAGTATTAAGTCAAAATTGTTTTAAAAATATCAACTGTCAAGTAGAGGTTACTTGATGACTAGTGGATGTAAAGCTTGCTGGTGGTCGACTGGATTATGAAAACTCTATCATCTCAAGTGAATACAGTGGGCAACATGGATGCAACAAAATAGTGCGACTAGACATCTGTTTCGTCCTAGTATGCCACTCTTCAGTAGTGCACATCCATGACCTCACTGGGGATCGAAACCAGGACCTTCCGGTTTCGCGGCGAACGCTTTTACGTCTATACCAAGGAGTTTTATGACAACCAGACTATTTAGTCATTGAATAGTGACTACTGTCATATTTGTTTATCTATTTATAGCGTTAATGGAATTCTCTTCAGGATCCCATAAAGTTGATATGGATAAATTTTATCAGAAATGGCCAAAACCGATACAAAGTAAACCAGTTAATGTTTATTTACCCATCAATGTTGAGATAATCGATAATGAGGCTGCAAAAATCTACAGTGTAAATTAGGAAGGGAGGACATCACTCATAGATTTGTAAGTAAAGTACCTTGATTGTTTGAAGACGAATAACACCAAAGATTGAAGTCATTTAGATAACTATTCAAAATCCATTAGTCAAGTACTAGACAAGTAGATTCATCTTAGTATTAGATTTTCATGTGTTACAAGGCTTCATCCACCATTATATCATAGGTGCACACTCTAATGAGGTTCCATACTAGAAGAAGATATCAGTATAAAGCAAGAATGACATTTGATGAATCCATTTTTATTATGTAGTCATAGCCATTGATAATGGAAAACAATGAATTGTAGTCACATGGGATATCCGTTCAACGTACATATAACTATCCAAATGTATGCTTAACGTCATTTTAAGATAAAGATTAAAGATTCTTAACGTAATAATGAGAATATGATTGTCTAGAGTTAAAAAATAGATAAGATAAGTAGCTTAGTAACTAAAGGTTATAAAAGTTCACATAAGGTTTAAACAGTTGAGTGAGTGAAAATTATGAATGACGTAATAAGAAACTTTCAACTGATTGCATAACATAATACAAATAAAAATAATTCGAATGACAAGATATACCATTGTAGTGAAAATGAGGGAACTACCTCATTTACTGAATGCACAGATTTCGTTGAAGTTTCCTTTGACTACTAATGTTTCAGTAAACCGTAATAAAGTTACATTCTTTTGAAAAGATTAAAGAATGCCGACACTATGATTAGTATCAATGAAGTATCCAGTTATTGGTCATTTAATCTTGAACTCTTTAAAATCTACTTGCAAGTATGAACTTGTGTTGTTCTCTTTTCCCTTCCAATAAAAGCGCTTCGATACTTACATGTAAATAGGTTATAATCAAAATATTCCAAGCATGTGGAAGAGGCAGTTGTCAGATGTATCACTACCACGATTGGTGTGATTAAATCTTCGCCTCCTTTAACTATTATTTTTATTGTAATTAGGTGTTGTGAAGATTTTTAAATTCTAATTAATATCACGAATTTGTCTGAATTAGACAAACAAGTGGTCACCAAGGTTCGATCTTCTATAGAAGTCATAGATGCGGACTGTTGAAGAGCCCTATTACTAGGACGAAACGACTATCCAGTGCTTCCGAGGGATTGTCTAATTCAGATAAATTGACAATATCGAGTTAGTTTTATTATTAAAGATTAGATAATAGGAAAAGCAATACTGATGCTAGACAGAGCACAAAGAAAAAATACATTCGTTGGAAGGTCCTACATGTTTATCTACTGAGATGGTTGGGACATGTGCTGCATATGCCCAACCACCGCCGACCTCATCGCGTGATGTTGACTGAAGTAGGAGTAAGATTATTGAGAAGCGAGGCATGGAGAACAAAAACTGACATCAGTCCATAAAGTCTTTGACTATTAGCCTAAGCCATTTTGGCAGATTCAGACTACATAGTCAATGTTAATAATTATGAGTAATAGCTTGAGACACTGGGTGACATGGCTCATATTGGTCAAAGTAGAGCAGATGTATTCACTGTTTGTGTTCTTTTCAACCTTAAGTTAGACTTTCTTACGTGCATATGTTTACTTCATTTTTTCCTTTTGAATATTTCCGTGTTAACCATGTATATTTGATGTGACTGTGTTGATGTGGTACGGCAAGCTGGACCTATGCACACATATTCCAGTTTCTACGTTCTTCGAGACTGAGTAAAATGTTTTACAACTTATTATTATCCTTATTCGGTTCTTTGTTATGTAATTAACTAATAGGTAGTGTTTGTGTGGACTTTTAATTCAATCTGTCGTTAGCATACACTTCATTTTATCAGTTTTCAATGCAATCACCACCATTATTTTCACCTTATTATGGCACATATACATGCAAATTTAATATCTTATGTGACTTCAATTGAATGTTTTCCATTATCAATCAATAAACCAATCTATGTTTGTTACATCACATAGACCACAGACTACCATTCTACAACCATCTCTGATCTCCGCCCTTCTTTTCACTTCTTTACAAGTCCTATTCATGCTTCCCTTCAGTTCCCAAATCAATGTGAACTTTCGTTTTTCTTTTCTTTGGTCTACAGAACTCCAAGTTAGTACTTCATTTATGATACAGTTTGATAATTTTATTAACGTGTATGCCATCTACCTCCAGAATCATTTCATAAGTTCCTACCCCTCAGTCAACCGTTGGTTGGTTCTCAGCCACAGAATGTTGTTACTGATGGTGTCTGCCCAACGGAACTAAAGTATCCTGCACAAACAAATGTTTACAAACACTCGTATCTTTTGAATGATGTTCTTCATAGTTCTCAACACATGTTTCGCCTCCATACAATGGAACCGCCTTCACGTTTGCATTGAGAATTGTGACTTTGATATTAGTTGACAGGTGGTTTTAGAAATGGTGTCGTTGCCTTGTTGTGACAATTCATGCTTTGATATCTGTGACTGATCAGTTTCTCCTTAATTATCGATGATGCTGCTCAGGTATTACTAATGATTATGACTATTTATTAGTAGGTTACAATTTAGTAAAACCAATGAAATGAGAAATGAATTCATATTATTCAGCGTCAATTAGTTGTTCCTGTTCTTTGGTATGTTTCCAGCACGAAATAAAAAGTACTGTGATCAAATTTATCAGTAATAATGAAAGTAGTAATAAGAAACACTTTAACTACAAGGAATATATGAATTATGGGAATTATCCAATACATTAAATGCAATTAATCAGTAATCAATGCCTGTTACCCCATGTAAAACATAGGCCGCCGACCAATATTCTCTAACCAACTCTGTCCTGAGCTTTCCTTTCCAGCTCTTACCAAGAGCTCTTCCCTCTCTTTATGTCTGTCTCCAATTCCCAACTCAGCCTGGAGACCCTCTAGAGTTGCTGCTGGTCCCAAATCCGGATAAAGTAGGAGGATTGGGCATGGGGTTAGCGACCTCATCCCATAAAACAACAACGTTGCTAAATAAACGCTATCAGTAAAAACCTTTATAACCACATTAAATGAAAGCTAACATTGACAACATCTCAACTTCCAAAAGAAGTAATCGTTAAATTGACACTACAAATTGGTCTGATTTATATAACCATTAACCACTAAGATGCACTGGATGGTTGTTTCGTCCTAGTAAAAGACTCTTCGATATTGCGCATCCACGACTCCATCAGAGGTCAAACCTAAAACCTTCTGGTTCCGTATTGAACGTCTTACCATTAGATCACTTAACCGATTTCCAACGGTTAATATTTGCAATTCAATCAATAAATTATCACTGTTCCACATTCTTTCACCATGAGATCCAATTGCAAGAAACAAAACAAAACAATCGATGAATCTGAAATGAAATTTTTTTGTTAAAATTTCTTTTCATTTATTACAGATTTAACAGAATAACTGATTATTATTATTATTAATTTCATTAGTAACAATAATAATTAACATTATTATTATTATTATTTATGAAAATGGCACACAGCTCTGCAAAAATATGTATTTTTATGCATTATGATATAATTTTGTAATGTGTACAATTGAGATTACGTAATCGATATTGGATCATGTGTGTGTGTGTGTATCCGTGTGTACGTTGAATCAACCTACATTTCATTTTAAGAAACTCATGTTTAATAAACAGCGGCAATTTTAATCAATTTCTATTATTATCATTATTATTATTAATCACTTAGCAACATATTGTTCTGTGTAGATAAATAAGTGATTACTGATGAATGCATGTTTCCAGTTATCAAATTATCCTATAACAATGCCATTACTACTAATAATAGTAACATCGAATTGGTTATCAGCAACTCACACACACATACACACACGTACACAAACATTTCAATTTCTATGAGAGTAAAATATTTCTTCAAAGAACAAAAATAGAAGGTAAGATAAAATAAAAGTGGAGAACCAACAAGAAATATAACTAAGTATAGATTAATTGAATGAATGAAGAGAAATAAGGATTGTTGGGCACAAATTCATTTCATTGATTTCCTTTACCTTTTTCTTTTGTAATCAACTGTGTATGAAATTAGTGAATGAATGAAGAAGAATAAGAAGAAGGAGAACTCATCTTTATGACGTCATAGTAACATACCCAATGAAACGATAGAATCTAATGATTGAATTAAACATTACAACTAAATAGATTTTTTCTTTATATAAAGAACAAGAATCTATTTTCTTTTACTTATATGATTATTTTAAAGTGATTAAATATAAAATAAAATGAAAATAAAACATGATTATATATTTAAGAGGAAAATTAAACAATAAACAAGATTTAAAAAAAAAAAAGAAACAATAACCGAGAGATAATACTACACACATTTACATATAATCAATCATACAAATACATAAAACTAGTATGTTAACTATACATGAAATAGTCATAAGTGAGTGGAGAGTAAGGAAAGGGTAGAGTAGATGAATAACTGAAGAATAGTTATGAAGAACTATTCCAAATGGAATAATTTTTGTTAAGAAATTCAATTTCAACAATGAACAATAAACAAATATGATCACAGTAGAATGAGCAATAAGATAAATTAATTAATTCAGAATTAAAAAAAATCACATAGATCTTAAATATACCGCTAAATTAAAGTAAAGCATTAAACAAACATAATTTCTAGGCATTAATAAGCATTGAATGTTTAGTATACATTAAAGTAAATTGAAACAACTAATAACTATTTATGATTTATTAGACTGTAACATTTTTTTGTTTTTTTTGATGAATAAATTACTTAAATTATTCACTTAGTAACAAGTAAGGAATGCATTCTATTTAGCTTATTATGAATTCAAGTTATATATTGTACATTATATCATTTGTTATATTGCTCAGGACAGAGTTGAATGGAGAAGACTGGTGAGCGGCCTATGCTCCTCCGAGAGGGGTAACAGGCGTAAGTAAGTAAGTAAGTATATCATTTGTTATACATTCTATAAAGTAAATGATAAGAAATTAAACTAATAAATAATCATTATTAATGGTTTGTTATGTAATCAATAACTTATTATTTCAATAGGTTATCCCATAATAAACAATATTGAAATGATAATTTCAAGTTGAAAATTATTACATGGTTTATAGTATAACTGAAGTGAATAATCTGTAGCTATGATCATAATGAATGGATTGTTTATTATAAAAGTAAATGTACATTTTGAATAAGAAGAGTTTATCAGAGTGTGTTGACTGATGTGGTTCCGAAATCAAACATTTTATTGACCCAACTATTAACATCATCACAATTTACGGGGGGACAATAGATGAAAAACAGAGGATTGGGACAGTGGATGGGGGTAAAGCAGTAAACCAGTATAAAAGTTAAATAACTTGAAAACAAAACAAAACAATTACTTCTGTATGATACAGATTACACATACTTTTAATGAATCTAATCACATTGTAATTAGACAATAAGCAAATTAATCATATTCAATGACTTAGATAAATTGAGCAGAAAGGCAAGTCAACATAAAAGAATTGTCAATATTATGATAAGTTACATAATGTGAAATAAATGAAAAAAAATAAAATAAATGCTGAAAGTATTAGTATACATAACAATAACAGTGATATTTGATTCATTCACTTATTGACTAGAAATAAAGTAGTAATATCATCTTTGTATGTATTAAATGTCAAAGTACCGAGAAATAGGAATAAACAGATTGATTAGCATTTATGACAATAGTAATCAGTAGTAGAAAGCAGAAAAGATAAGAAGGAGGAAGAAGAAGAAGAAGAACTAAAACAGAACGAAGAAATAATGACAGAGGAGAGGAGGGCTGTGGAGGGCGGGAATAGAAAAATGATTATGTAACTGATCTTTCCTTCATAATATTACTTACTGTATACAAAGAAATAATCTATTCTTCAACGAAAAAGGAAAGACTATTTATTTAATTATTCATAAATTAAATAAACAATATTACAGAAGAAACTACAGAAGTAACTATCACACATTTACTATACGTACAAATATAGAAATAAATGACATTGAATATAAATGACACTGATTGTGTATACTTTCTGCACAAACATTCTTTTGGTGGGTTGTAAACAACCGATTACTACGTAAATCGAAGACTTCTTGTTCATATACACAATCATCATTCAGTATTCATAGTTAAATATATTTGTGTATTTAGTATAGAAACTAAAACAATGTCTATCAGCATGTTATGTTATCCATGAAGGATAATTTGGAAGAATATTTGAATGTTTGATTACATTATTCGTCAAATAGGCATATGACTATTCTTTTTTTTTTTTTTTATCTAAGAATCATATTCAGATCAGAATAACTATTGAAGTATAATTAATCAGATTATATGACAAAACAGATGGAATGTGATTATATTTAAAAGCTAGACAAATGAACAAAAGAAAAGAAAAGAAGCATAATTATACTGATGAAATGAAAAAGTTAATAATAAGTAAACTATCTAAAAGGACTTTCTATTCACTAACCAGAGAAATTAGTAATAAATTCATTATTTAGTTGATTGAATTTATCACAGATTTATGTTGGTAGGGTACCATTGAAAACCAAGGAGCACTGAACATTTGATTCGTCTTACTATGGGATTCCTCAGCAGTGGATCCCATACTTAGACGAAATAGCTAGTCAGTGCTCCCTGGTTTTCAATAATGCTCTACTAACATCAATTCGTGATGAATCCAATCAATTAAAGTGAATACCGATATTCGAATAAACCATTCTTATTCAATTACAATAATCATCCCACTACTGACTAACTCCAAATTGTTTCTGGTGCTCTAGTGAGGAATCACTGACTGCTGGAGTTCAGACTCATCGTAAGTGTGACAGCGATCACCGTTGACAATCGATGTTCACTATGCTATATCACAAATCGATAGAAGTAGTAATTCTACCATTGGATGTCGGCCTAGTGGTGCAGAGAGTTATGCGTTGGTCAACCCGCAGCCCCTAGGGTGGAATCCATGGTGCGCAACACTGAGTAGTCCTATACTGAGACTAAACAACTGTCCATTCTCCCCTGGTTATGCTTATGCTTGTAAATAAATGCAATCGACGAGTTACAAACAAAACGAAACCTGAGTCTTACTTTCAACTTGTATCCACAATCTAACATAATGTATTTACTTCTAGATGTCAACTTTCTAGATTAATCTCCATAATCGTGTCTGATATTCATTTCATCAAAATTTCTAGACAGAAGCATTTCAATGATCATAATTCATTCACATCAAAATCCACTGTTAGTTTATAAGATTTACACTAATTTCGTTTATGTATTCCCGTTTCTTATGTCGGACCACTAAAGAACAGTGAATAACTTCCAGAACTGTGTTTTAGAGAACTAATTCATTTATTCTGGTCGTGAGTGGTGTAAAAATTACATTTCTATCATTGTTACCTTCCTCTTACCTTATCCTCCCGTTAGCGTATTCGCTCTTATTATATCGTCTCTTGTTATGGACTACAGTTAATTACTTGTGTACAAGTTGCCCGTAATCACTACCACTATTTTCTTAGTTCTGTATTAATGTTAGTTTCTTAATTGGTTGACTGTGTGGTCCGATTTTGTGTATATATAAAGGCATGATTGAAACACAATTCGATTCGATTTTGTCCGTTTGGCTCATCGATCGTTGTTTTTCTTCTGTTCAGGCTTGGGGACTGGTAGTCGCGGGGCAGACGCGTCTGTACACCTATCGGCAATTATCGAGGGCACTGTGTATTTTCACAATACATAATACCATTTGAAACGGTTACACTATCATGCAGTATTGTGGCATTATCATAAGTAAGAAGTAATTGGATTTGTTTGTTTATCATGAAAGTTATTGGATAATTAAGATTCCTTATGAGCTATTTATGTCTTACGGGAATGTTTTTTGCATAGCTGCATTATGAATTCTTTGAACAGAGATCGCCATTTAATAATGTGCACACTTCTCCATTCATTTAGGTCAGCAGTACGAGTTGTTTACGTGTAAAACAGTGAGACATAATGTCCAGGGCACAAACGTAATAGATCGGTATTTAGCAAGTATTATTTATCCAACTATCATAGCAATTGAAATAGATATCTTCTGCTTCACAGTTTTTGAGAGAACTTTATTAAGCTTTGTCGCAGGACCAAGAAAGACAAAATATCAAATAAAATACAACTTACTTAAATCAACTAGGAGAACTTCGTAGGGACAAATGAATTGTGCAGTTAATCTAATTTCTTTTTATTAGTTGGCGAGCCGGATTCACTAATCGAAGCTGATGGTGTTGAGCTTTTTATACTTTGAATAACAAATGTTTGTTGAACTGATGTTGAAAGTATGTTGTTAGGTGTATGTTGTTTCACACGTGTTGATTTAGAAAGACATAAGGCTGGTGTTTCGTCGAAGTCATCATTATCAAGTGCTTCTCTTGGCGATCTACACGTTTCTGATGGCGCCGATGGTACCGCAACTAATATAGGTTTTGGCAAACGACGTCCCTTTCTTTTAGCATACGCTGGTCGTCCTGGTTTATAAAGTCTAGGATATGAGTCACCTGTGTTCACAGTTGTTAGATCACTTGAAAGATAAGCATCATTTATGTTTCGTTCTTCTAAGTCAATCTTTGCAATATCAGATTCAAGTTGTTTTGTAGTTGTACTACCACAATCTAAAGAATTAGCACTTTCAGGTGGAGGTGGTCCACTTGCGCCGAATACAGCACTACTTAATGGATCTTCAGTGCTACCATGTATAGGATTTGTACCAGTAACATTAGAATTTCCTGATCCACCCAAACCAGGCTCTGTATGACGACGATTAACTTTGCGTCGTTTGCGTTTTTTCAGCATAGTTGCCTTAAAATATAAGAATGCGACTCATGATTAGCTTAGTACATTTCGTAATTCCACATGTTCTATCTTTACGAAAATCATAATATGAAATATTTTGTATTGTTCTAAGATTTACTAGTCAACTTATTTCTTAAGCACACACATCAATTTCAATTCAGCACATTCCATTTAGTGCAAAAATATTCCTAGCTCGCCGTCAACCTGAAGCCCCTGGTGCGGAATATGGGGTGCGCACTGCTGAGGAGTTCCATACTAGAACAAAACAGCTATCTAGTGCTCCCCGGTTTTCAATGGTAACCTATCAACATCAATCTGCGTCATATTAAATCAACTAAATAACCAATCGCCACAAAAATAATCATCTACATTGAATTATTTAGAAGAACCAATAAACTAATAACATCAGATGATGATAAGCAAAGTGAATACACAAATGTAATTAGCATCTTATAATTTAATAATCTTCCAATGAATATTATTAACAATATACGAAAACGAAACGACCCTATTATTGACTAATAATAAGTTGACTGAAATGTCATGAATTAAGTACCGTCGCTCTACCTTATCGCTATTATACAACAGAAGAATTGCAAGAAATTCTAAAACAACATACAATTCAAGCATTCTAAAAAACTACCAACACTCTTCGAGGTGCATTAGTTAAAGTAAAAACAAGATCCCTTTCACGTCTACACAGAATTATTTCTGTAGGCTAGGTTGTGTTGAATGTGATGCTTTTTATGTTGGAGAGTATTCTCGAGAAATCAGAACTTGTACCAAAGAACAGGAGAGCTACACTAAACGATCTTCTGATAATTTTGCTGAACTAAAAAAATTGCAAATCACATCAATACATGCTATTTATTACAACCATAAAATCGATGATAAAAATATCCAAATTATTTGAATAGGCTTTTCTAATTATAAAGAAGGGCGAACAGCTGAGACGTTCCACATATTGTTAAATTCAACTGTACTTAACCAAAAGGAAGGCTTTACTATTCATCCAACATGAACTTACTATTCAGCAATCATAATTGAAGTATATCAAATTTCTTTCATGTGAACAAACATACAATTTTACTCTCATTTCACATCACACTAACATATACAGGCATGTCTCACTTAAAATCACCTTGACCTAAATGACATGACATGACACGATCAAACTCGCATTTTGATTGTACAAACTTTTGATTTGTTTAAGTTAGATTGTGACTGGCAAGCGGAATCCAGAACTCCCATTTCGTCCTATTTGGGGCTCATCGGCTGGATGTATCTGCATCCGAATGTCAATGTTTACACTGGGATTCGGACTCAGTTCGGTTTGTGCCAAACGTTCACCACTAGGCTACTGTATCGAGACAGTCATATTTGTGTAACGGATATATATGTAATTAGGATGAACTTGTAGCTTCCCGTTGATTTGTGTACTATCGCTACATCGAGGAAATTTCCCTAAGGATGCATATATAGTAACAGACGCTGACCAGTTCCAGTCCATTACGAATAAACGGGAAGATACAAGTGTATTCTAATTATTTTGACGTGTTTCATTATATTATTTAGTCTTGTGTTAATTCAATTCGGTTATCAATTTTCTCTGAAGAAGCGACTTACACCAAGCCACGATACGTCAGAAAATTTAATTTCTACTCATTGGAACAATACAAATTTATGCATATCACTCATTTTTATTTAAGCATACATACTTGTAATTACAGGTTTGTTATTTAGTTTGTTAAGTTAAGTGATTATTGCAAAGTTCTCTATGAATATAAAGAAAAAATTTACGAAACATTTTACTAAAACCGAAGGTGGATAAAAAAAAAAGTTCAGATTAAAAGAAAAACTATGCAAGAATCGATAGCTAGTATCATAAAACCAGATGACTGACGACAACTATTTAGATAGTACCAAATATGAGTTTTTTTTTAAACAACCGTAAATAATGTAAACCTTAGGACAATTATTTGTTAGTTCAACGTGACAAACGGTGGTTATGCCCGCTTAATACATGACGTAACAGCTTCATTGCATAAAAACACGTGAGATAATTTTATTTTAGCACGGGAAACTTCAGTAATGTAAATTCATGATCTACCAGTTATCTTCTAAATCTGCTTCCCCTCCTATGATGAGAATAGTGTTTTTACATAGCTGCTTTAAAATCTGACTGTTCAAAATCACCAATGTACTTATGTGATAACTTCAAGGCGGGGTGGGAGGTGACTTTCATATTGCGATTTATCTGAGACCAGGCTAATGTAAAAAATGGCAGTAATAAGTAAAGTTGATCAATTGTGATATAATTAGATACATTTAAATAGTGAAATATGCCAGACTATTCAAATTGGTGTAAAACAATATATATAAAATATTTACATCAAGTATATGATGTCAATTAATTAGTTATCAGGGTACCATTGAAAACCAGGTTACACTGAACAGCTGTCTTGTCCTATAATGGGACTCCTCAACAGTGTGCACCCTAGATTCTACACCATGGGGCTTTAGGTTGTCTAACACCTAACCCTTTGTACAACTGGGTCAGCATCCGATGGTAGAATTTCTACTTCCATCAATTCAGCTAATTAATTAACTAATTTCAAAAATTAATACTTTAGAAAAATATTTCGTTTACTTTTAAAGCCGAGCGTAAAACTATTATTTGACCAGGAGGTTGAATCCATGGTTCACCGTCAACTTGTACTGGAATATCGCATTTCACTGTGATTCGTATCTACAAAGAACATAAACAATTTTTTTCAATCAGATGAGTAATCAACAAAATCATGGAAATTAGTTTAGTGCGATGATATTTTCGTCTTTTTAAACTGGTAGTAGTTCCGTTATCACAGAAAACTGAAGATTATCAAACATCTACTTGAAAATAAATTAGGGTTATATGACCGAATATTTTTAGACTTTCATGGATTCAATTATTTGATATGTTAGTAAGCTACTCAAATGTATTGAGTCTCCAGGGTCTAAATTTTAAATGGAGTGAATTCTTATTATGTTTAAATCACTTGATTACATTCTTAATAACTGGAGCCGACTTCTACTTATCCATCTCACAGTTTACTTTTGATATTCACTACATCTGTTGAGTAATTTGTAGTTATTTGATTTAGTAACTATATAAGCACATATTCCGCCATTCTGAGTTTCTAAGTTTCATTACTTCTCCTCTCATACCTATGTATATTCACGCATACATATAAACTGGTATATGAAATGTGCTGTAATGCAATCGATAATGTAATGTTGAAGTTAATGAAGAATCCTGATTTTTAGCTTCTCAATAAATGTTCAATTTAACAGTACATTATACTTTTCAACAGATGTTTTCAATCTGTTTGACAATTACACTATTCATTCACCCGTATATAGAAACGCAATAGAAACACTTTCCACTAACGTAATTAAATAAGTATCTGTGTTAAATGACTTCTACATGGATTTACAAATTTCAGTAGATATCTATTCTAAAACAGTGTCTTACTTATTAGTTGCTTACGTTTTTCGACTGTATCTACCATGCATATTCATTAAATTGAGCATCACTTGTGTTTCAACGTCAAAATCTATGATAGTTTGAGTTTTGATTAGTCCTAGTATAACCTCTTAGATCTAGGAATATGTTTATGAATGATGACTGATGTTTAGTTTCTTTTTTATCAGTTGATACAGTGTCATTATGCAACATGCTAAATCTATCTTGAAAATGGGTCATAACAATTCCTAGTTGCATATTATAAATGTAGCATCCACCTATCTTGATGAGTTTATTCGTCGTATTTTCAACACAAAACATGAAAATCATCCATGAGCTGTTCCGATGGACTATCTGTAAGCACAACAATCTATCAGAAGTGTTCACCGTTAGATATCAAGTAGACTTTTTCAGTGTATAGTAAAAGTAATACCTTCATGTATTCAAAGTGTATGAGAAACGAAGAAAAATGAAATGTTATATATTACATGAAATATTGATAGTCGTACTTAAAGAAACACAGTGAATGGAAAGTTTTTCGTAAAAAAAAGAGAACATATACTTGTCCTGATTATTAGTGTCGTGAAAAAGAACTATTAATTTAAAAGTATCTTTCAAAGGGAAAAAATATACCTGATTTGTGGTTAGAACGTATTTGGATCTTTCAACTGATTTGTTATGGACTGGAACTTGTCAGTCTCTGTTGCCATATGTGTGTCCTGAGTAAATTGTCATGATATAGAGGTAGATCAAAAGCACTTGTTTATGTTGGATTGTGACTGTCGAGCGGGATCCAGGACGCACATTTCGTCCGATTTGACACTCGTCAGCCGGATGTACTTGTATCCCAGCGTTGGTGTCAACATCAAGACATGAACTCAGTCCGTTTCGTATCAAACGACACCGCATTCACCACTAGGCTACTTAGTCCAGACAGCTACACATGTGCAATGGGTATGTACATATGATTTAGATGTATTTGTATCTTCCCACTGATTTGTCATAAACTGAAACTGGTCAGTCTCTGTTGTTGCAGGTGCACTCAGCTGACGAATCCCGGATAAGACAAAACGTGCATCCTAAATTCCGCTAGCCAATCACAATCCAATTTAAATAACTATTTAATTTGTAGTAGATTAGAATGAATCATTTTGGTACTTTATGTGTTGGTGAAAACAGTACAATAATAATATGGGTTTTAAAAGATTATCTTTAATATTTAAGCTCTACCAGTCAAATATATACGGATGCTACTGATTTTCTACTTATTTTGTGTTTCGAACATATTTGATATTAAATGATGAGTAGTGCATATCCTTATTTTACAAATAATGTATTAAGCCAATAAGGGATAAACAACATGAAATAAATTAATCAAACTTGTTAAATGTTGATATATGATGGCTTCATTCACATTTGTAAGAGAGATCAATTTCAGAATTACTTAGCAATAATATTGTTATGTTGAGGTGGTTTTGTAGAGACAGATACTAATTTATTATTTGTATTTGTTACAGATTGATTTCTTTTGGGTACCAGTGAAAGAACTAATTAGACTAAATATGGAACAACATTTCAGTAGCACCCACTGGTAATCTACAAATCTCCCTGCGGACGCTTACTCATCAGCATAACTGGTTTAGAGTCCAATAGTAAGATTCGTACTTCGATCGATTTGTGAAATCATTCGATGACTGTCCAATATAATTGATTATTAATGTTTCCCAATAAAATTTGAAATGTCTTGAAGTAAGTCAACAGTAACTTGATGATTATGGTTTAGTTGAGGTGGTTATGTGAAAGATAGTTTTAACTTGTTGCGTGTAGTTGAGTTCCGAAGATCTTGGGTTCTATCTCTGGTGTGGTTGTAGATTCATACTGCAATGAAATGTCACAAACGAATAAGAAACAACTACCTAATGCCCCCCCCTACCTGATTTCCGACATTTTTTCAAATTCCCTATTGCTGAATTTCAGCGATACCACACATTTTTCATAAAAAGTTTAAGAAATTTTTTCAAGATAACGTTGACGTGATACAGAAAATTGGTGAGCATCTCCAGCTGAGAGATGTTAGGTTTAAACATGTGCATGATGCACCTAAACAAGCCAAATGATTTTACAATACAGGCAAATAAAAGTGCAATAAAATAGTGTATTAGCTAAAAGAGTCTCAAAAAATATTTTAAAAATTGAGTTCCAGATTACCTAGTTCTTCCATAGGAGGACATTATAATGTACACAAGTCACTCAATGAATCCTGGTGCTACCTTCAAGTATTAAGTAGGCAGAATAATCCCAGACTTCTATGTTATACAAAAACAGTCTCTATTCATCGCATAAACCTGAATTTATGCACACAAAAGAAATTCATGGTTCATCTAGCATTACCATGGTGACTTCTTTGTGTCATTTCGTTTTTCTTTCAATCTTTCGCTTTCTCATTTTGCCATCTCCTACTACTATGTATACTTATTCATAATAGAACCTTCAATGATTCGCTTAAGTTTTGTGTCAACATTTAGTACACAACACATTGATTTTATGAATTTAGTGATTGTTTGAAGTGCAAACTAATTTCTTTGGTGAGTAGAGATTTTCTAGGCTGTTCAAAGCTTATTATTGAGATCTGATTAGTTGAAAATTTTACTGTTTCATACCATCACATAATAATCGACCAGGTTTGTATTCAGCATAGATTTACTTATTCCACTAATTACGTTTATCGTTTCAACTGACATGAAGTCACAAACTGTTGGTTCTCTTTGTCTTATATTATATCACTCATTAGGGTTAATAGTTAATTTTGATTTCTATGTGCATAACTTGAATAGAGTTTGTAATAAAGAATGTTCTGCATTGCCTTGACTACCTGACTGACAGAATTACAATTCAAATAATGAATAAGTACCATTCCGATAATGTTAAGTAATACGATTTGTACTGTGTTAATTCCCTTACGATTCCTTATCTGTCTAGTGTGATACATAGAAAACAGTAATGCGGAATCACCTGACCATAGAGACTACTACGATATCTCTATAATTATTAGCATCAGTGACTAGGAAATGTGACCATGACACATCATGATTATACAATATACACCATTCGAAAACATAAAGAAATGCTACATTTTGTTAGTCGAAGCAGTGTTTCGAATCTTCGTAAATAACAATCATATTTCATCATAACATCATAAACTGTTCACTGTTGTCGTCAACAGTGAATCAATCACCAATATTCATCAATACTTTAAAACGTGTTAGTTGAATGCAGGAAATATTCACATGTATTGTAAATACTTAAAAAAATTTTATTCTCACCCCCCTTTCCCTCTGTGTTGGTTCATATGATGTGGTGCGATTTACGGTCCTAGAAAGTTTACTTGATGAGAAGGTATGAAATGCACACTTGTGACATTTTAATACGACACTTTGTTTACCCATAAATCACATAATTATAAGCATAGTTTCAGATAATTATCACTAGAAGCCAATAACTACGATGACTAAGCAGACAACATTAACTTATTTTGGAATAAACTCTTAGCAAAAGGGGATGAGAACAAAATTTTATCAAACCTCACTCCCAATTTTTATAGTCTATTTCCCCTGTCTCGATTTGTCCAATGAGAAATTAGCAATAATTGTATTCTGTTCAAAAGTTTCAGGAAGGTATACGAACTAGTAATTCCTGGAAAACATCGCCTTATTTCCTAATAACAAACAATAATAATCATGAAAGTAGTGTTATAGGATTCGGTACACGTGTAGTTATGTCTTCTGTAAATTCACTCCAAAAAAAGTTAACGTTGGTTGCGTATTCATCGTAGTCATTGACTTCTAATGATGAGTAGCCAAAACTATGCTTGTGGTATATATATAGTGGAATATAAGATATACGGTGAAAGATTCGGTCCATATTGAGTCTAAGTAATTCATTTGGCAATTAATTGCAATAACAGTTAACATTTTAAAGAATTATGGAATATTAGAATGAACCCAACAAAGATCATCAGTATGTGATGATATCCATAAAGTTGAATGTCATAAAACGATGCAACGCGTTTTAAGCACTTTAAGTAGGCATCATATTTGAGTGCCTGCTAAGTAGTATATTTGGAACAAGTTATGTATTGTAAAGATATTTATGAGTAGATGTTGTAAAGAATATTGACAACTGGCTTTAAAAATTAGATGATGTCATGTAATTTGTTTTAAAACAGTGGTGTGTTGTAAATTTGTCACGGAACTGTTATTGCAGTTAGCAATTACCTACAATTTGGTGTTTGTAGTCAAGAAAGTATACAGAGTAATTTACATTAATAATTGGTAATTACAAAGGAAAATATCTTATGAAAGATTGTTGTTATGAATTATGTTCGCTGTGAACTATGTAAAGATTGTAGTTTAATTATTTTAATGTTTAGTTAAATGATCGAAACAGACAGTTTCAATGCTTCAATGCTTACCACATGTAATTGTGATTATTGTTTTAAATGAATTAAATGAGATTCCATAATGTATGAAGATTCAATTAGCCTATTTAATAATAAGAATCTTATAACTGATTACATCAGTAAACCAATGGGGTAAGTGAATGTAATAAATGAAACCGAATGGAATTTCGTTTACTATAAAAAAAAAGGATATTCACCGTCAATCTTGTCAAGAATCTTTGAAAATTTGTATAAGTAGGAGTAGAAATGTAACTAAAGTTTCTATTAGTCTCATTTTGATTAAACAATACCCAGCAATCAGGTAAAAAAATTTTTGGGATTATATCAAGATAATGACATTAAAATGAAGCTCGTAAATATCTAACAACATTTATTAACCTACAAATAATCAGGTAGGTCAGCTTGTTAACTTGAACTTTCAATGAGCTCAGCTCCTATTGGTTTAGGGTATCAAAACGAAAGACAACAAATTTCATATGGAATGATATATTTCTTAATTTTTTTTATTTTACATCAACATTGTAGTGACAACATCCAAAATTCATTTGACATATCGTGTTTCATACAAACTTATAACGATTCAGTGTCATTATACTGCATAACACAAGCCATCAAATGCCTACTGAGTAAACCCATTTCGTACCCGAATAAACAGTTATACTCCATACCGGTTTGAGTGGTATACCCACCAGTATGATCTGACACTGTAAACGTATTATCTGGTAGATAATAGTTGGTCGGCTGAAGTACACATATCCTTTCGTACAAGCTGGTATACTCTTTAAATGATACGACAAAGTTGTTATAACAAATCCCCGTCATAACACTATTGCGAACGGAAGCTAGAAATGTACCGATTAACTCTGTATTTTCTCGAGCTGCAAACCCGAAAGCTACTGGTATTGCTTTCACTGACGTATCCAAAACAACCAACTAGTAAAGTGATATGCGTTCCTTGTTACGCATGTAGCTACCATCAATACATAAAAATATCTGAGAAACGGTAAGCCAAATTGTTCTGATCACGTAATGAGAAAAAATAACACTAAGACTCATTGCCTACATTACGTGTGGTTATTGCTTGTCCCTCCCAAGTCCAACGATATGGGTTGAGATTTCAAAACTGCCTATTAAGTAAGATGAATAATAAAAATAAATAAACAGACGCATACTAAAGACACTCTATGTGATTATTTTCTTTCCGTAAGTTTTATACGTAAAAGTCAATTACGGCAAATGCCAGAGCTCCGGGTATCCATAATGGACGGATACTCCTTGTCTGATTTTAAATCAACTGATGAAATCATGGTCTTCTGTCTTAAACAACAGGCAGTAAATCGTGATTATGGTTGATTGACCACTTTGTTACTGTATACATCCCCTTTACCAATATAGGCAAGCACAAAGGATCCAGAACCACATCAATCATTTGTCTATATTATTACATACTAGGTATTTGGAGGAACTAACCTTCTTAATGACGGGGATGTTGTCGGTTGCTGCATTTTCATCCTGCACACGTACTTAGTGTAAAAGTTATTCACTTTACGACGACTGTCACGAATAATAAAATGACAGAACGTTTCATTCTCATGCACTATTAATTGTCTAACTTTTCCGTTCGAAACCCGACACCCAAGAACACTATCCATAAAATATTACGAGCCTCATTGTTTGACATACAAACCAACTTTAATATGTTGATAAAAGTTGTAAATTGGCAAGCAGACCTAGAAGCCGCTTATTTTTTTATTGAGTTGAAATTAAATTCTTGATTGGACATTTGTGAATACGCTTTCAATTAGTTACAGTAGGGAGAGGGGGAAGGTAATGGTGGGAGGGAAAGAGGTGAGGGGAAAAGGATAGTAATCGAATAAATTTCACACCATTAAAAATTTAAGTAGTCTGTATGATACGTGAAATTCTGGTAATGAATGTTGATTTTGTCTAGTTTAAAACAATTGTGTCCCTTTGATAGATTTTTATAATGCAATAAGAAGACGAAGATAAATTCTATCTATTGTTTACGTAACAATTAGTATGTATTTTTTTCATATTAGATCACATCATAACCTCCGTCTCTCATTTAAAGAAACAAATAAATTTTATAAAGATTTGTAATCAATGAAAAGATGTTATGCTTACATGACCACCTTGTGCTAAACGTATACCTGTTCTAAGACCAGAAAATATTTGTCCCATATGTACAACTCCTGTAACACCAACAACTTCTAATTGCCCGTCAAAATGTGTCGGTGTTGTAAATGCTTCATCTTTTTCAACACCCCATGGATTTGCACCAGCACCCCATGATAAAATATTCAAAATAATTACACCTTCTAATGGTGGCAAATCCAGTTGACGACCATCTACTTCAACAATAATATTTTGATGTAAATCTTTACATTTTGTACGATTGACCATTTTACGTAATCCCATTTTTAAATATACACTTTTGTTATGAATTCTAATTGATGTTAAGAAATAGAATGAAAGAAATCAATTGGACACATTTGATTAAACAGTTAATTGATCATTAAAAAATATGTACAAGAATACATGGAGATAATGGTCAGCAGTAGAATAGAAGCGATTGTTACACTTCTATTTTGGACTCGTCAACTGAATATATCTCTATCTTGATACTAATGTTTACAATGAAATTCTAATCCAGTCGAGATTTCAATGAATTCAATGAATTGAAAATATTCATGTTTGATGAGTGGTGATGATACTTGGCAACGACTGTGTTTAAAATCAGCCTATCACTCTTCGTAATCGCACAGTGAACACAGTAAAAAAGTGATTTCGCCTTAGACAAACTGCTAATTACTATTTATTGCGTTTTCTTGAATATATAAAATAGAATTATTTGCAGAAAAAACGGTTTCAAGAACTATTAGAAGTATTACAATAATTGATATACAGAAATAGTCGATAGAATACGTTGGATACAGGTTTCGTACTATTTTTCACTTGTCAGTAAGACGTACTGTCACTCAAGAGATAACTTATATTCTTTATGGGATCGAACGTATGCATCACTCAAATTCATAGTCTAAGCTATTTGTGTCGAGGCTAAAATATGACTAATTGTTATGCTGACAACAATAGTTACACCTTTTATGGTCATTTTGAATTATAATGCTTATAATATTCATTTATTTAGACTAATAACGGTAAAGTAACCTTAACCATAGGATTCTATTATTAAGAAGAGTAAGTTGAACATGGAATCGATTACTACTTAGGAATTTTTCAATTTAAAAATCTCAAGTTATATTTAAGTTAGATTATGACTGGCAAGTGGAATCCAGGACGCGCGTTTCGTCCTATTTGGGACTCATCGGTTGGATGTACCTGCATCCCGAATGTTGATGTTCACACTGGGATTCGAACTCAGTCCGCTTCGTGTCAAACGCCACCGCGTTCACCACTAGGCTACTGTGTCCAGATAGTCACACTTGTGCAACGGGTACATATGTAATTCAGAATATATAGAGGCAATCCGCTCAGGATGCACATATGGCAACAGAGGCTGGCCAGTTTCAGTCCATTACAAATCAACGGGAAGGTACAAGCCTATTCTGAATTAAAAATCTCAGTCTAATAGACAATCAACTGAAGGCTCTATTAACTTGTAGAGGAACATTAAGCAGCTGACTTCCTTTAGTTTCTACTGGTAAGGATACCGTTTAGATGGAAATTTGAGGAACAAATTATCCGATTGGAAAGTTACAAAACAGTGAGTATCATCATAATGAATTTAAAAAAATTTCTCTTTGATCACAGTACTGAAATAAATCAAATACGAAATACGTTGTAATATAGACACATATAAAGTGAATAATAAAACTAAAATTATGTAGCCAATACAAATGGAATTCAGCTTATTTACCTGCTATTAAATTTTGCTGGATTCTCTTCACGTGCCATATGAAAATCTAAATTTAAATCAGCGTCAATACCAAGACCAAAATAATTATTCATAACAAATATTCGACTAGAATCTTCATTTGTATTAGATGAATTTGCTTCAATCTGTAACTGTTTCTTTTGTGCATCTTTTTCAGCCTGATCTGGTTTAATTACAACAGTCCAACGATCTAAACGAATATTTTCAGCTTCAACAACATCCCTAAGAAAAATAAAAGAGTCGAAAGTAATAAAATTACGTTAACAAATTAACTTGAGATATTCATGCTTTTCAGAAGATGCTTAATCTTGAGTCCTTAAACTGACTTCCAGTCAGTGTGATCTCCAGTTGGAATGTAGGTGTAAACTACTAATAAGTCTTGTGCTAAGACTAAACACGTGCTGTGTACTTCCTAGATTTTAAAAGTTCTATGATCCAAACAGATCCACAATATCAAATCAAAAATTAAAATTATTCTCGAAATTCCCATGTTTATCAAAATAAAGAAATTTGACCGAAGAATATTCTTTTTGATAAATTCTCATCGGGTTCTACAATAACGAGTTCAAAATTATCGATCACAAAAATAGCTAATTCTGAAGCAAATACATGATTTACATACCAAGGATAATTGGATATAAATGTTATATATCTATCAGTTTAACTGCTCCTATGGAGCAAGTAACATTGGCACATACTCAAAGAATTCATTTCTCCGTGCTCCTGAGCACCTCCAATTACGGTTAACCACGGGTATTGTCAAAAATATCAACAGTTCACTATTATAATTCGGTGTTGTGGGGGGGGGGGTTACTGGATGTCAAAATAATATCACGAATTGGTCTGAATTAGACAAGTGGGCATCCATGACCCTATCAGTGGTCTAACGGTAATGCATTTACCGCCAAGCTGATGATATATATATATATATATACATTTGCAAAAATATGTTATATATATATAATATAATATATATATATATATATATATATATATATATATATATAACATATTATTGTAAATGATTGGTTTATACTGTCCACGTAACCTGTGTGAATTAAGTGAGGTTAATATTGAACTTCATCGCGATATCACGAATTGGTCTGAATTAGACAACCATTGATCACCAGGATCTGGCACTGAACAGCTGTTTCGTGCTAGCATTTGACTCCTCAGCGATTGTACGGCACGATAATGAATTCGCTGAATAAACTTGTTTTGACTTTGCAAGTATAATTAATCTATTTTCTTTATTCTTAATTCTCCATGCTATCACAGTTATTATTATTAATATTATTATTATTATTATTATTATTCAAGTAAACACAGTGAATTCGGACATCGCTTAATCTTCTCAGTTAATTTTTATTTACTTTGTAACCTTTTAAAATCAAGCAAATGAACTAAGTACAATTCCTTTCTACTATTTTTATTGTTACTATGTGACGCATTTCCATTATACCTCACCCCATTGTACAAAATTTTACTTAGTCGATATCATTTTGAGTAGAATTCAACCTCTGACTAGCAACACTTGATCTAATTGTAATTTGTTCACCCATCTAATATGTTGCCCACAAATGGATAGCTATATCTATTTGATCTTAATCTTATCATTTCAATTGTTATTTAAATTCAACAAGATACATAATGATTATTATTTCAAATAAGGTATTACGTCATTTAATACATTAGTCAGAAATTATAAAAAGTTAAGTTGACATGTGTAACAATAACAGCCAAAAAGTGGTAGTAAATCATAAATATTGGATGAGGTCGCGCAAACGTAACACGAATTGACTGAATTAGAAATATCAACCATTAGCAGCCGACTCAGTGGTCCAATGGTAAGGCGCTCGTCGCGGCAGCCAGAGGGTCCTGGGTTCGATCCACATCAGGGTCGTGGATGCGCACTGCTGAGGAGTCCCATACTAGGACGAAACAGCTGTCCAGTGCTTCCAGGTGATCAATAGGTTGTCTGGTTCAGATCAATTCGTGATATCAGCATTAATAAATAACAATTATCAAGAAAAGGATAATCAGTGAGTCATATGCTTCTGCATATGGTAGACACAGCTAGAGGTAATACGTGGAAGAAATTTGTCTAATTTTGGATGTCAAATCGAGCAAAACCTAGGTAGACAAGTTGTTTCTATGTTACCTCTCGGTCTAAATCCAACTTTCTAGCAATTTGAAGACACCATTCCATTTGTCAGTATCTTTTTGCATTTGCCACTTTACGAAAATCCACTTACCACCCCCTTTCCTCCCATCCGAGGAATTTTGATTCTTTCCTTTTAACATAATTTCTGAGCAACTTCCCAACTATAACTCGTGTATGGCTTATTATGATAATGCCATTAAAGTTCAAACAAAATTGTTGCTATGTGAATATATCATTAGATTCTCTCATTTTTATTACTTTTGATAACAATATCGAGAAAAAGTAACGTGTTGTCACGTTCATGCTTTATTGTGAATAACATATTCGAGAGGTCTTAATTGATACAGTTAACATAACTTACGTGCATAAATTGTCAAATTTATCTTTGTTTAAGATTAGCCATAAAAACACCTAAGACTAGGACAGAGAGACTACACATGGCTATTTAATTGTGATATACAAGGTGTTTTTAAGCTGAAGTGGTACACATTTAATACACAGGTTTCAACACCGTTGCTAATTGGAAAGTGTCGTTTAAATTTTGAACAACTATCTTCAAGCAGATCAATCCCAAGTGTCTCTCTGACTTTCAATAGCATATGAGAAACGAAGAATGGTTAATCGTTAACATTAATCTTGACGGAATATCAAGTTTGTGCAATTTAGGTAAGTCACACTTATAGACTAGCCTGAATCCTTTAAGTATGATATCATTTAGGTGCTGTATCTACACAATAGCTTTATGAAAAGTCACTTAACCGCTTTATGACTTATTGTTCAGTTGATTCATTCATTTTATTCATTCGCCTGCTATTCCTTATGAAGCATCAACCACCTAGCACCATATTCTAACCATCTCTATCCTGGCTTCACGTTACTAGTTCTTCCCACGTGCTTCTCATCCTTTACATATCTGTCTCCAGCTCCTGGGTCAATGCGCTATCTGGTCTTCCTCATTTTCCTTATCCTTTAACGTTTCATGTCAGTGCTTGCTCACGACTGCAGTTCGGTTACCTTAACGTGTATCCTACTCACCTCCAGCGTTACTTCCTAATTTTATCCTCAACCAACAGTTGACTTTTTGGCTACTACACTCGGTTGCTGCTGATGGTGTCTGGTCAATGGATATAGGAGTATCCTACGTAAAAAACTATTTATAACTACCTGTATCATTTGAAAGATGGTTTTGGTAGTTCTTCAAGTTACATCAACATACAACAAAACTATCTTGATGTTTGTTTTGAGAAGTTCAACTGTTCAGTTGATTCAGTAATTTTTTCGAATGATTATTCAAGTGTTCGATAGATATTCGACAAGTCATTTAATCTTGTTTACATAATTGTCTTTGGCCATCAAAGAACTAAGGGGAACAGTGAACTGACTGCTAATTTCATTGTGTATTCAATTTCTTACAACGAATTATTGATGCTTAGATAGAACTATCAACTGAGACAATTTTTGTCTTTAATAAAGATTTATAGGAATATACATTTCAAAATTTCATATAATTTAAAGAAAAACACTATTAGTTCCGTTGGAATATAGGCATTCAACCTCAAGATCAATCAAAAACACTGTGATGAATGTCTATTATTTAGAATGTACACATGTACTTCTCAATTTTACATTCAAATTGATAAATACAGACTGAAAGTGTGAAAAATGTATCTTTTCACTATGGGTGAATAACCCTCCAGAAAATGCCGGACAGACTTCTGATGTAGGAGATAATGATCACAGAATATGCAATAAACAATAAAACAGTTGCTACTCATAAGTAATAATAGTTAGAGAACATTTCTATTTAGTCGAAAATGTGATTCATTATCAACTTATTTTACTTACTTTAATATAGTTAATGGTTCTTCACCGCCAGTATAACCTGAACCCCAGCGTAAAACTCGAGCTAAATCATTCCCAGTACCTAATGGCAATATAGCCATTGGAGGTGTTTGGCATGCAGCATCTTGACCAACATTATCTAAACATGATAAAGCCCAACCAACTGTACCATCACCACCGCAGACAAGTATTTTAAATTGTTTTAAATGACGAAAACAATGCAAACCTGGTAGTGGACCACCATAATCTAAATTGAAGACTTGGTGAGGATTTAACAATTTACGAAACGAAGTGATTAAATCAGGCACCCTTTTTAAAAAAAAATATGAAAAAGAAACATTTTTAATGATGAATAATGAAATGTTAAGGTTCAGATTTTGCATAAGACACTCCATACTTTTTTGTTTTCTACATATAGGTACAGTACAAATACTCTCTTAGACTATAATGCGAACAATATGCATGTAGTAGGATATAATTTCAATACTACTTCATATAGATATTTTCATAAGTCTAATTGATTCTTCTATCTTCAAATGTTTCTTATTCCATCCTACTACATAGTATTATTCAGCAATCTACAATATCAATTTTTCCATCAATCGGCTTATAAAACCAATGATGAAGAAGGTAACAGAGCTGGATAACTGTTTCGTCCAAGTACAGACTCTATAGAGCCGCATACTCATATTCAACCAGGGATCAAACGTAGAACACTTAGACCGATGACCTGGCACCCAATAGTTATTTGGTCATGATTTCCTACAAATTTCTTCGCTCAGTTTGTGTTCTGAAATCCAAATCCAATTACCTCAGCAGTAAGTAGATATATGTAATCACTGAAATCGTGTGCTTTTGTTTATTAATACTTTATATTCATATACATTCCTTGAACTTTTGTTTACTTGTATTTAGTTTACTTATTATGTTTGTGATTATCATTTTCACCGCAAATGGCATTTTTAGATCTTAACGCAACTTCCCTCTATCTATTTTTTTCTTCATTGTATCTTTACTATGTCATTGTTGTAGAAAGGTCCTTCTCTTTTCAAAGAGTTATTTGCATCCTTTAACGCCCAATTACCTTACGAATTGAAGTGTATTATACAAATTCAAACCAAAGAAATCCTTTGTTTTTGATATTGGATTTTGTACCTTTCGAAAATTTTTCGCCTTTTGATCTCTATGTTATGGTCCAAATATATCGTAAGAAGTTGAATTTATGAAGACGAGAAACGATGTATTCAATAAAAACGTTACTCATCGAAGATTTCAACAGAAGGGACAATTATGTTGATACAATGTGTAAGTCGAAGAGTTAAAAAACTAATGTACCAAAGAGTTCTATAAAGTGGGGTTTTTATGATGTCAGTTCATGGGCTTACAGAAGAGAAACAAAATAGCAAGGAATGAAATCTTTAAGCTGACTAATGATATAAAAATTTAGCAAAATCTAAGATAAGTTACTTACTTGACAGCCACCTGATTTAACATTAACTAACACTAATAAAGGTTTGATATCATCTGGTAATTTACTGGGTTTCAGTCTAGGCAGTATCATAGCTAGAATTGGTCGATCTTCAAATGTACTTTGTTTGAGTATATGATATGCTTCATCAGCACGTTCTGCATTCAAATATACTAATACTAAGCTGCCAAAATCATAATAGATCACTTCTGCATCGAGAATAATATGAAAATGAAACAATTTGAATGGAATTAAGTGGAAATGATAAGTGGCATGAATAATGTAAATACTTTTAAGTGAAATTATATCATTACATGAAGCAAACGATGAAGTGTTGATTACACTAACTCCGACATCATTCATTCTCCATTCGGTTCTAAGTATACACGACATAGTAACGAGACCTACTTGACGCATCTTATAGACTAATTGAATCAAATCGATTTCGTCTTAATGTGGCAACAAGTTCTGGAAAATATGACACTGGTTGCTAGAGAACAACTACCTACACCTTAACCTTCACTGCATAGCTCAGAAGTAGTGTTTCTGAGTGTTAATCACAATGATGAGCATCATTTACCTTAGGAATGTAGACTATCCTTACTTAAGAATAATGACGGAAACAGAATGTTAGTTACTTTCAATCCCCTAACACGGTGTTTTGTTTTCAAGCGGAATGTGCAAACAGGAGGTATGTTAAAATGACATACAGAGAGATGACAATTTCCTGAAGACTATTTGTTAAGAAGTCGTATTTCAGAATCGTCAAGTAGCACCAATAGCTGGACTAAGGAGAATATTCAGGGCATCACACATGACTTAGATACGCGAAATGTATTCCAAATATTCACCACGTGCTTCACCATAACTTTAAGCGAATTCACTTGAAAACAATAATTACCATTGTATAAATTACTTAGTCCCACGGAGGGTCAGTGTCGAACAAATATGTTATGCAGGTAACAGTCACAGACTGTGAAATTGGGTAACGATGGATTGAACTAACCATGGAGCTTAAGTTTAATCAAAACTGAAAAACGCCTAGCTGACAAGGATGAGTACAAAGAAGTCTAGTTTAAGCATGCTTCCTGACTGATTACAACCTAAAAGCACCTTCCTTATATATGGTATACATAAGCAAATGTAAAGCAGACTACTTTCAACAAACCTATCCTTCATCCAGATTAACAAGAATTACTTAACCAATGTATATTAATGATACGACTGGCGTTTCGAAAATGCTAAGAACATTAGCGAGTGTACGCCATAGGATTTATGTTATACTTTCTAATTACATTTAACCTAGATCCCGACTTTAAGAAAACAAAAATGCAAAAAGGTTTTTCACTGTTCCAATTATCCATAAAACACTGTAAACATAAATGGGAATTTATACATTTTTAATTGTATCTGAAAATCAAACCTTCAGATTGCAAGTTTAGGGAGTGCAATTTAAAATATTTAAAGTAGTGATTACTAGAAACACATTCATGACTGATTCCAATCGAATTTATGAAAGATAACTTGTTTTCTAACAATGTATTTCTATATAGTTGCATGATTTTAGATATGGTCATCCGTAAAACATTGAATATAATGACTACATACTTGAAAAATACACAGTTAAGATTAAAAGTAGGATTATGGCTGAAAAGTGAAAACACTGATATACGATCCATTCCATTTGAGACTTGTCGGCTGGATGCACACTAGTCGCAGTGTTGTTATTCACAATGGAACTCGAAAATCATCACTCAAATGCAGGCATATCCAGCTAACGATTCCCGAATAAGAATAAATATGCATCCAGGGTTCCACTTGGGAACCTCACTCCAATTTCGATCATACTTGTGCATTAACGCTGTATCTAGGCAATTTAGTAAGGATGAACTTATGACAACATATAATGATCAAGCCTATAACAACAACGATTCCAACATATGCGAACTAGTACCTAACTAACATTATCTATTTCTAATAGTAGTTATTATTGAAGTCAATATTACCAGGAACAAAATTACTGAAATAACTCACCAATGAAGTCCCATTTATTTTCTATACCAAGTCGTTCAAGTAAAATTCTTTCATACAAACGTTGACTTAAACCTTTCTTCAAATTTCCAACAAACAATGTAACAACAGGACCTTTAGATTCTTCAATTGGTTGTAAGTAAAATCGTGTTAAACGTAATGCACGAACAGATTCACGTTTAACACGTTCTAATATTGTCCACAAACGTTCACCTGGTGACATAACACGTTCAACAAGTCCACGATCAAGATTAGTTTCAACCAGTTGAAATCTACCTGAATCCAAATGCTAGAAAAAACCAAGTTGGATAAACGAAAACTACTGTTTAAGGTAATTTATCAGAGTTCGTAGATTAAATGGAACTCCGGAGATTATTCGCATGACTGAAATAACAAGTATCAAACATATAATGATGTAAGATGAAGATCATTCGAAACGTTTTCAGCTTTATCATCAAGTATGTCTTATCAAACTATGCTGATCAACTTACTAATGACTTAGTGGGTCAGCTTTTCATATTATAAAGTGACTTTAATCTAACTCTTTATTTCAAACCATAATTTTCATAATAATTGCATTATCATCTAGCATGAACTGCTGTTCAACTCCGGACGATATTCATAAAGGAGAGTTGGGAATAAAAATAGATATAAAGGTAAGAAAACATTTTCATTTCAACAATATTATCTCTTTCAGCTACACAATTTAGTAAAATTACAATCCATAGATAGTATACAACGATTCTTAGAATATCTGCAACAAATTCAGAAACCTGTGAATCAAAGCCAGCTAAGAAATCTAAAAGTGACAATTCAGAATCCAACAACTACTACTCAACAACAGTAAGCCTTTCCATAGAAAAACAACTTTTGAATAAATAGACTGCTATTTATAGTTACGTCACAAATGTTGGTAGAGTACCATTAAAAACTATGGAACACGGGACAGCTGTTTCGTTCTAGCGTGGAATTCCTCAGAAGTGGGCACACCTGGGGCAGAATCTAAAGTAATTTAAATAACCGGAAGAAAATGTAAGTTAATGAACTTAATTACGAATTTATAATATTTATTTGTTGTATTCCTGAACAATACACTTTATTAATTCACAACACAAAATATGTTTATATAAAGAAATTCAATCAACCGAATGTATAATGAATGTATAATGAATATTTCTATTACTTGAAACTTATCAAGAAAATTGCCAAGAAATATGACATTACCTCAAGTCCAAATCTTTTCAATGCTTGTATAATAATGTCATGTACTGTAGTATCACGTGTTACAGAGATTTGTATTGGTAGCAGTTCAACATCTGTGAATTGACTAGTAATGAAAACAAAGGAAATGTGGATAGAAAACCTAAATCAATTTATTGTGTTAAGTGTAGTATGAAAATAATGAACAGAATACATCTGTACTATGATAGTAAACTTGAAATTTCACGATAACGCTAAATTTTAGCTAGTAAATAAAAACATGCTTGTCCCTCATTGCTACTCGTTAGTTGGATGTACCTACATTGCAGTGTGTAGGCTCGCTTAACTGGCGTGCCTCGTATAAAGTGAAACGGGCATTTTCGATTCTGTCTGATAACTTTAATGCTACTTTAATAAACCTTATAACCTAACACTCTACCGCGACAACATACATGGAATGTACATAAATCAACAATGATTAGTCAATTTCAGTCCATAGCACACAACGTCAGAGAGATACAGACTCTCATTAATGACATTGTATTCATTGAACAATAAGTCTTATCACGGTTATATTTATTTCGTTTTATTGACTAGAAATAACGAATTCAAGGACTCTAGGAACCATAAAAATTGTAACGGAATAGAATAAATAGATTTCACTTTTTTCAGTTTTCATCACTTAATGTGGTGAAATTAGCTGAGAATCAATCGCAGGTCAAAGATTCCAGTAAAGTTAGCAGAGCATCAAAAATAAAAGTCGACAATAATAGCATTAAATATTTTAAATGATTACGTAATGGTGATCGACATTAATGTGAGATAGACAGGTTGAAAATAAGATTACGAAGAAGATGCAATCAAATTAAGAACAACGCTAGCGTTATTAACGAATTGAAAGATTCACCAATCGACTATCATAAATGCTTATATCTGGTTTAAGATAGTTGATTTCTATGGCTTCAGGAAATTTTATAACAGTAGAACTTGATTACTTACTGTTTACTTTGAATGATATTAATATATCAAGCTGGTACTGGGTGTGAAGAATGATATTCTGAAATAGTGCAACATAAGGTTTGCAATCCGAATTCTATTTTATTGCATTCACTTCATCTACCATCAAACGATCCATTCTTTTACTTTTAGAATCAAGTGAAGTTGCGTATCATTAACTATCACGTGAATGCCTCGCATAACAATGAATAAAGATGATATTAAAACCACCACAATAACCATGAGTTTGCTTAAGGTCAGTATCTTGCTTCAGGAGGCCTGTTTGCAAAATTTACAGTCATTTAGAACTAAGACATTCGTTATCTAATTGCTTTCAGTTACGTCAATAGCAAATAGTGTCCTCAATAATACAAACATGATCAAATATTCATACAACAGTAGGTAGACTTACTCTAATGTTCCAGGAAATGTTTGAATATATTCACGATCTTGATTACGATCACGAGAACGTAATAAAATCTGTGGTCTTCGAGTTTCAAATTGTAACTGAGATTTAAAACAACCAGAGCTATGCAGCCTATGTTCACTTCCATCTAAATTAAGTAGTAATATCAATAATATATATATAATAAGGATATAAAATTAAAAGAATTCAATGATTTCGACATTATGTGAAAGATTTAGTGAAAGTACCATTGTTTTTTTAATGATTTAATTGAGTTCGCAAATCATACTGTCAATTCGTAAACAAATTCAAGAAAGATTTCCAATTGTTGGAATCAAGTACTTGTGGAAGTTCTAGTGACCAGGTTCAAAATGAATTTTCCTACTTTCTGTGTTATCAGTTGATATTAAAAGGAAGACTGTAACTCATACGAATGACATCAGTGTTTAAAATTTAGATTAGTGAACTTTCAACTCGGTGATTACAACGTAATTATCATAGGTGTAGATTTTCCAAGACTCTAAAGAACTTGTATGAGACAGATCTCTGGCTTAAATTATTTGGCCTTTTGTTTTACAGCTGTTATCAAGTTGTAATCTAAAACTATCTCTTAACAATAAAGGATATCTTTGTAAATATTCATATGATTGTTATCAACTCCAATAATGAATATGTAATTTTAATGTACGATTAGATGAAAAAATAAATATAAGACCATGGTAAAGTGATAGCCAGTGTGTATCGCTTACTTACACAACGTACAAAGGTGAAACTGTAAATTATTAACATCTCCACAACTCAGAAGTTAATAATTTTTTGCTTCTTTTGAGCTAAATCATTTGACCATGTAGATGATTTTGAAAGAATGTTTCAAATGGTAGTGAGGAGGAGTAGAAGGTGATGAGCAACGGTAGGATGTACTAAAATTGAGCTAGTGATTAACAAACACTTTCGTCTTTAAAATACATTTGCAAGCCGTTACCTACGTGTACCTGATATACCATGCTCCACGCAATTAAGTAAACTTACAGATAGAACCAGATGTAGTTCCATGTACGAATTTATGCTTTATACAACGACGAATTAGAAGCTAGTCGAAAAGTAGAGGAGGAGGTGGAAGATATAAGACAATACCCAGTTTATACGTGCAGAAAGTTTCCCTTTGAGATTTTGGCGGTCAGCTTCTTAAATGTCAGCTAACTAATCATTTTTTAAGTCAAGGTTCTTAAAAAACTTTTTTTTGTAACAGTAGTCATTATTTTTGGTTGCAGTTTTAATTGCAAGTTTCTGTTAGTGATCCTGGGCAAGATAGTCATTGAAGATGACTACTTATCAGGGTCGCAGTAATCTGTAACGCAGTATTTTTTTTAACAATCATTATTTACGTACATCAATTGAACTCATATTTATTAACACCAATTTTACCTACTTAATTTTATATTTGTGGTTTTATAAACCCAGGTTCTCGCCGCATATTACTAACTGTACGTTTTCTGTAAATTTTTACTACCTTGTTAATGTAGAAAACTCTTACTGTGCTAGTTTTTCTACCACTAAATATCTAATTAACATTCAACAATCTCAACAACACCTAATTTCAATGAATATCAGCTCACTATTGACTAACTTCTCTAAAGATCCAGTGAGATGTGATCAGTGGAGTTTAACAATACCGGGTGAGGTAGTTATCCACCGATAACAATGGATAACATCTCGCAAATATATTGCAGATTGAGTTGGAATTTTTAAAAATACTACTGTGTTCGACCTCAGTTAGTTAATGTTGATTTCATGTAGGTCACTGCTGATTTGAAAATCTTCAGTGTTTCTTGTATACTTCTATTATAGTTACATAGATTGGTGTGATTTGAAAATTAATTTACTCCACAGTTACAAATTTTGAATTTAATGTAGATATCAACCGTTGAAAGTCGATTTAGTGATCAAATAATTAAATGTTTGCCACGAAGCCTGAAGTTCTTTGGTTTGATCTCTGCTGGATGCACACTGCTGAAGAGTCCCATTCTAAGATAAAATGGCTGTCTAGTGCTTGCTAGTTGTCAGTGGTTGTTTAATTCTGATCAATTCATGATATCAAATTAACATGCTAAATATCGCACAAACTGAATTTTGTCATAGAAATTCTAGCGTCTAAATAAATAATACGGATTATTACGTTACTGAGAACCTTTTTCTTCTGATATTGAATTGTACGTGTATCTCCGTCTTAATCTAACAAACATAATCAACATATGTGATTTCGTATGTTATTCAATCGTTTGGTCCGAAATCCTTTATTGATTTAAAATCCATTAGTTACATCGATATTTGTGTTTTGCGCAGATTGGTCTCAGATTGATATGGTTGAATATCATGGAACACCCGATAGTCATTCTTCCTAGTATTCAACCTAATAGTGACAATGTAAAACAATGGCCAGTGCTATCTATTTTTAAATTGTATCAAACTGAGATCAATCTGTGAAGAATACAAGCAGAAATTTCTAACCAATCTACACAAAACAGCATCAACGTAATTATCACAATAAACAGATGATTAGTATCCGACTATTTTGAAGTGGTGAACTGGTGTAGTTTAGACAAATCGGTATGTGTGGAGTGTAAACGTGCCACATGTGAGGTAATCATCACTAATAACACTGGATGATCGTCGCTCTATCACACGTTGATGGAAGTGGGAATCGTACTATCAGGTGCTGACGAAGTGGTGCCAATAACTAGGCGTTTGCTAGCAGATCTGCTGGTTTTATATTCGGTTTATGGAAGGATCATGTGTAAACATTGTTAACTAGTCATCATAATAAATTAATTAAATATAATATAGCTTATTGGTTGTATGAAATCGTTAAACACATGAACTAATTCTTTTGTATTGACTTCTATGAAAAATAATTATAAGTATACAGAATAGTCAGTATTAATGAGTACTGATTTCTTTTACCTTTTTCATTTACTTCTACAAGATAATAATCTCTTGCTTCATCTGGAGGTAATTGAAAAGCTTTCAAAGAAAGTTCAATCACTTTGAACACTGACACACTACGACCAAGACTGAGATATCGGCACTGCTTTTTACGGAAGCGCCCCCAGCCATCATAAACCCGAACGTAATCTGTTAAAAAAATTTTTTTAAACAAAAAAAGAATTGAAGTTAGTTATATTGAAATCGACATTTGATTCCATTGTTGTCACAGAAGTGATTCCAATGCAAATCTTTTTCAAGATAACATTTTTACAAAACAAGAACGATAAGCGAAGTAGGAAGAAGTGAATACGAATCGTTTTCCGTGCACTAATTCATCTACAAGTACACAAATTAAGAAAATATGTAATTCTGAATGTAATAAATATGCAGTCATTTGATTGGATAGTGAATAATAAACATAGTTACAAGTTCGTTTTACAGCAGTAAGGAATATGTAAAAGATAGAGGTCAGATCGTCATCAACTGTGAGAAACAGAATAATAAAGAACCATTATACCGTCAGACTTCAACATTTTCAAAATCAGAGGCTAATCACCTTATTTACGGAAATTTACATGCACAAAAGAAGTTCTATTTCACTTGGCACGATGATCTTAAGTGATTTCTTTCTAATTTTTCCATCTAATTTTCTGTTCATGATATTTTTAAAGTGTGTATCAGGAAGTCTTTGATTTTTTTATTTACTTTACTTATAACCATTGCAAACATTTACCATCTTTCACTACAACTCTTATGTATCTTTTTGGATTTCTAGCTTAGTTTTACATTTTCATACATTGTTCACTAAAATGCTTGACCTCGTTATCAAGTAAAAATTTCATTTAATAGCATTTTCCATCATCATCATGATCATCAATTATTACTATCGTCATCCTGACCGTAATTAATTTACTCCTGATTTCGACAGTTAATATTAATTTTAATCATTTTACCTACTGTATGATAACAATTAACACATGGTTCTAATATTCGATTACATCACAAACACTCTCCCTCATATATTTCATGTTCTTGCAAAATAAACTTATAATTATGATTCTTATTCACCATTCAATCAGATAACTACACGTTTGATACATTCAACATTACACTTGTAAAACAGTACTTTACATATATTTACAGAATTCTTTGTACTTGTAGATGAATTAGAGTATAGGAAATGGATTGTATTCACCTCATCCTACAATACTTATTGGTCTTGCTTCGAGAAAAATGGTGCTTTAATGGCTTGTATCCTAAAGGTAAGTACATTTAGGTAAGTTGGTAAATATGTAAGACCTAATACATATCACAAAAATTGTGTCGGAATTAAAGATCACAATAAACCTTTAGAAAATTATATATTTTAATGTTACTACTTATTAGTCATATAAGTAGGTCAAATGGATATGTAAAGATTCGGAGATTTTAACGTACCATCAAAGTCACGATCAGTCTTGTCTTTTGTTGATTTTCCTTTCAATTCCTGATTCTTCTGGGCTATCACCATTACTTGAAAATTCATCTGTCAGAGCTTGAACTTAAAATTATTGCATAAAAAGATAGAAAAATCACTCAAAACAAAAAAAGCTGTTATAAAAATTCATCTACACCTAGAAAAATAAGTAAATATATCACTAGTTATTGGTATGTGTCACCTATTCATCTCGGTTGAATACAATTAAAAATCAGGGGAATAAGTGGCTATTCTATCCTAGTATCAAACGTCTCAGGAGTTATTGTCCACCACTACATCATGGTTAGTACTGAAGACTCACTAGTCTAGCCGGAATTCTACGGTTGGATACTGGTTCAACGATAAAATTGGCTAATTATTCTCTGACAGACTTAAAGATGCTGGGTTTGATACATCATTGCAGTCGTGCGTTTACACTGATGGAAAATCTCATCTTAGAATGAAATAATTACCTTCCGTTCTGATTGGTTTTATCAAGTTCGCCAGAAAAGCTTAGTTTCACACCCTTCTCCACAAGTCTTATCTTCAGTATAACAAATCAGGGATTCCTCAAATGTGCATCTCTATATTGGATATTGAGTGAAATGACAGCCAGAATATGAACCGGGAAAACTCAAGAGAAATACACTGAAGGTACTTGACAGAGATAATATCATTTATAATGACTGTTCCATTGAACAACAAAGAATGGAGTTTAGATGTATCTGATATCTATGCGGACGGAAAAGCAATGTGAATCTAAGGATTCTTACACTATTGCATTAAATGAATACCTAGTGAAGCCGAAATTTGATTAAACAATCAGCACCCTAATAGACCAACCGTGACGGGATATCTACGCAGTACTTTATGTATTGCGATTAAGTGCTAACAGTAATTAGATAAACATTCGGAATATAATTTACAAAATGAGGAATTCGAACAAAATTTCGAAAAAAAATACTTGAACTCAGTATCTAGAGGAAGAAAGTTATAGATGTCGTGACACATTTGGAGCCTACACCATTCAACATCAATAACCATTTTTCACAGTTACTGCATGACTTACACCTCTTGCACTAGCATTGGTCACACGAGCAGTCACTAAATTATGGACTTATGATTCACTGTGGATTGACTGTCTTTTCTCTCAACTAACTTTTACGATGTCCAGTATTGCACCTTGAGATATGAGGTGCTTTAAGATATTCAATATACATCTAGGTCACTTCGGTCGATAATGAACTTTATTAAGTACACTAATGCTGACCTTACTATTGTACACTCGACCACTCCACATTAAGAGAGTAATGCCTCATATAAATGCTTTCTTATTACTAACCACATGTTACATATTCTATGGTTAGCAAATAGGCATCTTGTTTTCAATCAGACTTTTATTAATGTAAAATATTCAAGAAATATAAATCTACCTTCTATCATACAAGTAACTCAGTAGTAATGTCTATAGTTAAGTAGAATAATGTACAATGTGAAGAAACAATTAAGCTATCATTAATTAAACTTACCACCCATTAATGTCTCTGGTTGTGGTCTACACATACCAATAATTTGTTCAACTAATAAACTTGTCCGAGGCACTGATACACAATATGGGGGTAGCATAATATTTCTCAGTACACCGAAATCACATTCTACTGAAATATTTTTGTAGCATGAATAATGGGCCTAAAAAAGAAATTATTTAGAAATAGCTTTAGAAAATCACTGGTTATGAAGTTGATCTTTGAAATACTATACAAATACTATAACAAAAATGAATATGATCCCTGTGTAGAGAAGAGATATTACTAATCCTTTGTTCTTATGTACCATAATTTTATAGAACAAGTAGTTTTATATGTTTTATATTGTGCTCAAGAAGAAATAATCACAATTGATAAACAAATAAAGAGCGGAGAGTAGTGAGTAGACATTTCGTCCTCATTCATTAACTGATCAGAAATCGAAAAGCAGGGCCAACAGGTTTGAATTTGATATCACGAATTGATCTGAGTTAGACAACCACTAAAAATCAGGAAGAACTAGACTCATAAGAAATATTGATATGATTCAATCTTTCAGTAAATTGATGAGTGTCTTTTGAGGTATTTACAACTAGTCGGTGATGAACTAGTTGCAACATTTTTTCTAGCAATCATATAATCTTATACTCTAACTCACGATTCCATATACTAAAGAGCTACAAATATTATTCTAAAAAATGAATATAGCAATCTCTCAACTAGTTGTGCTCCATTATATTTTCGTTTCCTAATCAATACTGCATCAATTTCATCTATTTTTCTTGCTCCTCCATAGTGTATTTGCAGCGTGACTAATACGCCGTAAAATGTCCCACGGAAGTATTCACGTCACTGAATTGTAGCTTTTCCATAAACGTCTGCAAGTGAAACAGTCGTCGTTACTTTAGTTCAAATGATTCATTTGATGACTGATATAGGAATTTGTTTCAGTTCTAACTTGGAATGAGCAAACAGGAATCTGTCCTGATGGATAGATTACAGCAGCATTTGGTACACCGACAGCAATATCCAGTTTGTGTTCCGTGGGGGTTGAAATGACAGTTATTTTCTTTCCACAATCATAATTAATGTTTTTATTAGGAATCCTGTGGTTTGTACACTATTCATATGGTTCCTATCACTAAACAGATTTAGGAGACGCTTTATTGTTCACAGGATGTTTTAAAGTGTCTGCCATGACCTTGAAATATATTGTTTGGTCCTTATTAATCCGCCCGCTATGTTATATCCACAGAATTATTAATCATAAGAAACTAATTGTTCTTCTTAATTTCGAAGCCTGTCAAGTCCTATTTAGTGTTCGTGAAATTTTAGTGATGAAGACTAGGTTCACTGCCTTGACATCAAGAGGGGGAACTGCGTTGTGTTAGAAGGTAGTTTGGGCATAGTCTGTAGGAAATTGTGGATCTAGGCTTAGTATTATTTAAATTTATTAGTATGGCGGTAACTACGATCTTGAGGCTACTGACCAAGCCTAGCTTGTTTAGTCCCTGGTCAACCAGCCTCACAGTTCATGACTAATTATCAGTGGAATATCCGTGCCCCAGTTAAATATATCGAATAACGTCAGTTCCATCTGGATTAAAGGTATTCCTTACTGAAGACCCCAGAATAACAAGAAACTTAGGTCCATAGTTTTCTACTGACTATCTTCAAAATATCACCCTTCAAAGTCCCCATACCCCGCTATTTTCGAATGATAGATTCGGAAATCATCCGTTGGTGTTAGTAAGTTAAGGTGTTAACTGACCACACAGATCATGTAAATATGTATAAAACACTCTTCAAATAACTAGAAACTCACTGTCAAACAACACCATTCGCATCGTATACCGGTTAAACATTCAGCAGACCAACATGTTTTACGACATGAAGCACATTTTGAATTCACAGGTAAATTACCTTCACGCCAATGATGTGATTGTTGAACATGTGTAGTTAATGAAGATGTGGCGGAAATGGGAGAAGTACCGGTTATTGTTTTTGTTGTACATAATGTTTGTTCATCATTAGTTCCTAAAGTTATTTGTGATGATGTCGACAGTACTGATGATGCTTTGACGGTTTCTAATAAATCAAGACAATTAACTTCTGACGTGAATTGTGATGACGTCTTAGGTGTATTTGTTGAAGAAGACTGAGGAATCAATGTTGTTTGCGCATTACTACTGCTAGTAGTAGTGATATTAGTATATGTGGTGTCAATAATTGTACTGGTGATGGCTGAATTAGCAATAGTGACAGTATTACTACTATTGATACATTTGCCATTTGATTCATTATCAGTAAGATCAATGAGTGAAGTTTCATTAGTATCATTTGATGTATGTGATTTCGAGAAGTTCTTCAATGAACGTGACATCATATAGGAATTTCGTGTTTCAATGGTTCCAGGTATACTTGCTGGCGACTAAAGAAATACAAGAAAACTTTATACACTTGAACGTATACGTCATTAGAGGTCATACTAAATATATGATGAGTGTAGTAAAACAAGTATATACAAGCTTATACCGACTTGGACTACCTTCACAGGTAAAATATATGAGATAAATAAGAATATTAAATTAGTTTTTGTCTGTATTTATAGCAGAATCATTTCAGTTGGGCTCAGCTTAAAACAAGGGATCACTGGACAACTTTTTCACCTTAGTAAGGAACAAATAGGACAGTATCTAATGGTACGATCCCAACTTATAACATCTACCGAATCGCTATCTCCCCGGCTCTCTTTGTAATCCTTCACTTGACTTTTCAAAATAGTAAGAAGATTGTAACAATCTACTGACTGATTGAAGAAAGTTTTAAAAGCAACTAGATTTGTTTGAATCATCTAGCAGTGAGTGCAAAAGAGGGAGAATAAGGTGGCAGTGAACAAAATTAGTAATTTACCTTAGGCATTGAAGTTAATGTAGATATGGCACATTGTTTGCAATCAGCTGATACAAAATCCAAGCATTCATAATGGGAATAATATTCACAAACTACGGAATATAAAATAAAGGAAATAAACGAAAGAAAAGTTATATCAGGTCAAATCATATTAAATTTAAATGCCATTTGGTTACTAACTATTACTACGCCTATGTCAATAAAAAGTAAGTAATTGTAGATTTTATAAATGTATGACTGCATAATTTAAAACTCTTAAAAGTCACGGTGAACTAAACAGCCGTTTTGTTCTAGTATGAAATTCGTTTGTGAGATTGAGTACCCACGACCCAATCACGGATCGAACCTAGCAGAGAATATAAACCACCGAAACCATTGGTAAGGCTGTGGTTCAACGACAGAATTCCAAGCTCCATCAATTTGAGACATAAAACGACTATTATTTGATGTCTTTGGTGATAATTGTCACACTATTTGCTCGTCTGAATTTCACTAATCACCCTTTTTCCCTAAAATGAAGTAGGTCACTAGTGAACTGATCATTGTAACTGTCAAGTTGGTGTGGATTTGTAGATATTATTTTCAATCAATTACCTTAATTTATTCACACCGAAATCCATTATTAGTCCATTGATATTACCCTACATTCCATTCAACTGCCTCCACTTAAAAATGATAAACAACGTTATATTATAGTTAGGGTGTATTTAGATCTTTCTTTGAATTTTTCTTGAACTGAAATTGATCTCTGTTGCTATATGTGCATCTTGAGTGGATTGCCTCGATATAGCGATAAATCACAAGTATTGTTTACGTTGGGTCGTCACTGGCAAGTGGAATCCAAATAGAACGTAACGCGCATCCTGGATTTCGCTTGTAAGTCACAATGCAATCTAAACAACGTTGTATTGCCTTATAAACTGAATAACTAGATTGATCTGTGTAATTTTTAATCTTTCTAGTGGATTAGTATTCTGTTTACTAGACTGTATGTTTCTTGAAAAATTTCCATACGCATTATTGTATAGCTTGTTGCAAAGAGATAATTTTGCCGAAAAATCGTTGTTTCTGGATATGGTGAAATGCACGTTCTGAATTCCATTTACTAGCCACACTCCTATTCTAATCAATTACATATATTTACACTTATTTTGAATTTTGTTGTTATGTCCGATTCATCGTTGTCGTTAGGGATGAAGTTGAGTTCATCGAAGAGGTACCTCATCACGTAGCCATATTCCTGTTTTTTCACTGTATAAATGACACATGAAAACGTTTTCACGTGTATACTTACTTAAACGTAAACTGCAGTTTATACTCATTTAATGACGTATATTGATGAATAGCATTGTATGAATGGACCTCATTCGATAAGTAAATGCATAAATAAGCGTTAATTATTAATCAGAAACGATTTATATTTGATGTTTCAAACTAAATACGTTGTTGCGAATTTGTCTAGGTTAGACAATCATTGAAAACCAGGAAGCACTGGACGAGGTTGAACAAATATATCGCGAATTGACTAAGTTTGAAATATCAACCCGTTGAAAGCCGGCTCACAGGTAACTAATTGTTAAACGCTCAACGTGATGCCTGAAGATTGTGAACACGATCCTCGGTGGGGTTTTTCATGCGTACTGCTGAAACGTTCTACATCAGGATGAAACAGATTTCCAGTAATATCTGGGTACTAGTGGTTGTCTAACTTACACCGATTCGTGATATCAAGTTCAGATTTAACAATCTCTACAACACTCAGTTATTACGCAATAAATGTGTTATACTAAATCTTTTAACTGATGTGTTAAGAGTTTAGAATTTTAGTAATTATTATTCCTAAGTGATTTCATTGAACAATCATTCGATGCTTCAAAATAGCATCACGTAACAATAAGATGCTAATATGATGCATGATTTATCTAATAGCATATTTAAAACAAACGAAGATAACTTTTAATTTAATGAGTAAAGATGAATGCACCACAGCATAAAGCTACATTCAACTGAAGCTTATCGAGAAAACGTACTAAGAGATTTATGCAACAAAATCTAAATTTAGTCAATCTCTGTTCTAAAATGAAACAATCTCTGTTAGATACAAATAAATAACTTAAGGCTGAATATATCATCTTGGATAAATAAAACAGATGAATAGAAGTACTAAACGTAAACTCATGTACTCGATCTACTGATGCCACTTGCTTAAAAGGTTCAAATGCCTTAACTAATTGGTAACCCAACACAGTATAATTAAAATGTCTTGACAAAAATGCTGAATCAAAATAAGTTAAGAAAAGCCTATGCATATAAAGTTAATAAAAATGAATCCAAGAAAATTCAATGATGATCTTCAAAAATATGACAATCCAAGAACTCATCATTTAGTAGAGTTAAATAATGAAAGCATCTAACAAATTCGTAGAGAAACAAATATATTTTGTAAATAAATATTCAGAAGATTAATGAATAAGAAACTATGAATAATAAAGGAATATATCAATGCGAAGTTATACAGCATACACTGACTATGGGTAGAAAAACAGTAAAAATCAAGAAGCACTGTATAGCAGTTTCTTTCTATTATTGGACTCTTCTGTAACAGTGTATACACATAATCTCATTTGAACTAGAACCTATGATCGTAAAACCTCCTGGAAGGCGATTAAGCTTAGAATCGTGGAGATGGTATACAGTGGTTACAACTTTGAAAAGTAACCAAACTGTGTTATCATCATTTATTGTCATCTGTAACGTTTGTCTTACTCATTCACATGATTGGGGTCAGCTAGTTAAAAGTTCTTCCTAGAACTCACAAAGATTATTACCTGAGTTATGTCACAAATAAGCACAAGAAGTTTAGTTAATAATACTAGCAAGCCCTAATTTGGAATCTCCATGACCAAAGGACATATGGGGCAGGGAATCGGAGGTAGAATACGAAAAGAGTGAATAGCACTTGAGAAGTAGTAGAAAACAGAGCTCAGAACAGAGTTGGTTGAAGAATCGTAGTCGGCGGCCTATGTTACACCTGGGGTAACAAGCATTGATTGGTTGACTAGCATTAATCAATAGGAGTTTCATTCACGAACCTAACAAGTTTAAGTAGAAAAATGACTGGTAGGATAGAAATATATTTTGAAGGTAGACAGTGAGTAAGAAGAGTGAGAGGATAGTAATTTTCTTTTCTTTATTTTTTCTCTTTTCACCCACTTTCCGATAGTTACTCGAATATTCGTTACTAAACTATGCTTGTTCATCTGTTTAGTTTCGAACATAATTATTACAATCATATGGGCATCGAGTTTCACAGTTCATATATATGCATACACAAAGAGAGATATACTTTGGAAGATAAGACAAATACATCCATCTATGTAGACATATCTAAATGACCAATGACCAAATACATTTATATTGAATAAGGCAATAAAATAGAAATTAGGAAATTTTCTCCCTTTTCTTTTTTCTTGTTTTTTTTACCATTTGTGATCTAGAGGACAAGTATGTCACTACGTTTGTTGACCACAGTAAGACAAATTTACAACGGTATACGAAACAAATGAAACGACCGTATAAATAAAGTCATATGGATAGATTGATAAGCAGAGAGAAAAAATTCGGTTAATACAATTTAGCTACATACACTTAATCTATATCTTTTCACTCGACGAAAAACGTAATTACCCTTACATATATATACACATTATATACATAGCAGTGAATCAAGAGAGTATACAGATGTATAAAGAGGGAGAAAGACAGTTATATACAAGCACATGACATGATAATATCGATTATTGATACAGCTTTGAAGGAGCTACATGTGTACTAACCTTTGATAAGTAGATTTCAAACAGGTAAGGAATACATCATTACAAAAGTAAATATGTTAGATCAAGTGACATTAAGAACATCATAGTAGGTTAGACCGACTACATAATGAAGCATATATAAGTTATTGAAATAGTCAGTTTATCTAAAGCAAATGACCTTGACTCCATGGGAAAGGAAAGAGAATAAACAACCCTAAATACTACTTATAACACCGTAAACAATTAAACAGTGAAAAACTTTTTTTCTATAAATAGATTTTTTTCAAGTAGAACTGAGAAGGAAACTGAAGACTAAATAATCTAGGCCAAAAAAGAAATATAAGTGGAGGAAGGAAATAAAGACATTAATTAATTAAAAATATGGTATAAACTAACTAATATCCATTATATAGGTTGGGAAAATATTGAGATCGCTTTGTGATGTTTACAATTTTCGCAATCCTATCTTCGAAGCACCACTTGCATCCCATGCAACAACTGAGTAAGTAATCCTGAGGTAAGACCTAAAGTACTGAGCAAAATGGCGAATCGACCGATGAGAATGAGAAGCTTTATCGACTGAGATGGTTAGGATATGCCTTAGTAAGGTCTAATCGTTTCCAACCTTGTCACACAATGTTGGTGAGTGTAAAAATAGGTTGAAAGAGAAACAGGTATGATAAAATCAAAACATGACGTCACCACATAGTCACTGAATATTAGTCCAGACAAGGCCAATAGATACAAACTATCTGTCTGGAGTCACGTGATAATAGCAACCAGTGGTTGGGGACATCAAGCGGTAACAAGACTAAGAATCGAACACAGTGGCTCATGTATATTCATCTTATATCTCCAAGATCTAAGGTCCCGTTATTTCTTCGAATATGCATTTATTTCACCCTTTCTTCTTAAACGATATTCTTTTACGTTTCACAAGTTACATGATGAATGAGTATTTCAACATTAACATTCGTATTTTATAAATAACTCGATGAGAAAAAACTTCTAATTAACCAATTCTTCTTGATATCTAAATAATGTTTAACCTGCCTCAGAACTGGCTATTTTTGTGACTAATAATTTTGAACTAATAAATGTAGAACCTGATGAGCATTTATCGAAAAGAAGACTATTCTTCGTTCAAACGTCTTTGTTTTTGATATTCTAATACTCATTTTTTTAATTTGACGTGGTGTCGTGACTTATGCTGACTTAATGGTAATATGCATTACTAGGAAGTAATCCATAACTGTCATTTATGAAAACATACACTATGGAGCAGTTCGATATACCAGATGAGAAACACGAATAATGGTGGGCCTTAGGTCTTAAAATGAAACAATTAATAAAACTTTTAATGTAATGTTCGGCACTAGCCTAGTGAAATGAGTGAAAAAATGACCCAAAATTTCTAAGCACAACACAATGGGCATCGATAACGCTGAGATTAAGCCTCAACTGTAAACAATCATACCCCTCGTTCCTCTCGCTTAATTTTCACATGTAAATTCACTGTAATATTTACTAACTACCATGATACTTAAGCGCATTGGAAGAGATTCAAAAATGTAGAAAGTACTTATTTCTGTGATAGAATATTTAAGGTGGTATAATTTCCCCTACTGCGAAATACTCACTTTACTGTCCGCTGACGGATACTATTGTTGTTATTTTCATATCATTTGTGCAGCTTCACAATATAATTATTAACTTGTGGTTTGTATCCACCACAGATTAATGCCCCGTGGTACTAGTAGAAATTAAGAAGCCCTGAACTACTGTTTTGCTTTGATGGTGAATTACTCGAAGGTAAGAAGTCGTGCCTGACCAAATTGTTACGAATATAAACAACAAATAAAAACCAGTCTTCATAAAACTCGTTCAAATTAACTACTCAATTGTTAATTTTCTATATTTTCTCTGTTGCACAGTATTTAGGAAATCTTTGGTCTTTTTATATGACAACATGTTCAATATGTAAGTGCTCATCAGTCTTAAGTAGCATGTTCAGTATCTTACACTGTGTCTTCATATAATTCATACAATTTTCTGTTCAGTATCGAATATTAATCCGAAATTGATTAACCAAAGTGGAGCAACGCCTTAATTATTAAAGCATCCGACTTTCAAACACTGAGGCTCAAGTATGAGTCTGGATTCATCTACCTTAATAAAAGTAGTCGAGCAGTATGTCTAGCCATCACAGAATATTGTAAAGCAAATCCTTGTGGTAAATAAGTGAGATGCATCATCATCATTGACTAAAGTAAATAATACCAACATTTTATAACTATATTAATAGCTAGCTGAGAAACTTTGAAGTATAATAATGAACTTCTCTAGATTTTGAGTGACTAGAAGTAGTGAAGTAGCATTATTCATATAATGATACAATAATACATGAGTAATGCTTCGAAAATATTTATATACAAATACTAATGCATGTCTTCTACCTTCAAGTGGTACATTTTACAACGTTTGCTAATACTTTTCTTGATTTATCAAGTATTTTACATAATAGACTGACTATAACTAGACAGCCATTGGAAACTATGAAGGAGAGGAGGGGGTGTCAAATTTTTCGTAGAACCTCTAAAATATAGACATCCATAATTTTTATTTGAGATTAATTCAAGACAACAAGGTCTGTTGATGAGTGCTTAGTTCACATAAATGTAAAGGTGTTGTTATTGTTAACTTTTCACAATTTATATTGCTACATGACTCGCATCCAATACCATTAGTGGGTATCTGCTTCATATGTAAAATGACCCAACTTTACTAATCACTGCTTCTTAGTAGATTTATAGGAATTGCCTCTTAATTTAATTATTATAAATATAAAGGAATTGTGAAGATTTAGTTTTCTTTGTATTTTAAAACTTGTACAATGCAAATTAACCTTAATATGAAAACAATACAATGGAAAACATACTTTCACATTTTAATGCTAATAAATCATCAACACGTTTACGGCAAACATTACAAAATTTCCGTTTAAAATGTCCAATTTCTGACCAACAATGAGGTACAGGATCCTTTGAAAAAAAGAAGAAGAACACGAAGAAAAGTAAGAACATATCTTTTTTAGAATGAATTAATAAGTGATAACACAATCTAATAATATTAATAATACTAATACTCGTTTGTTTCTATTAACCACCTTATTGATATAAAAAAAAACAGAAGTACAGTTATTGGCTATCCAAGTTAGTTATATAATCATAGTAGAACTACTAATAAGTGAATGAATTGATAATTAAATGATCACTGTACAAGGGGAGAGAAAGGATACACTGAAAATAAAATTGCCCATGAACTTAACCACTCAATACATAAAGCATTTGTCACTTCATGAGATGAAATTGATGAATTTCATGATATTTGTTTAACATCAAATTTGTAATGATTATACATGCGTATTATACATCAGAATTGTCTCTTCAATAAATTCCTTAGATCATCGCAGATTCACTTCATTCTTTACACTTTACATGATGGCTCAATTATAAACTACTCTGAAACTATAATTAAACGTTTTGTGATATCTTGTGATTGGTATCAAACCCCTAGATAACAGTGGATTAGAGGGAATGCACATGTCTAATAACTATGTGGAATCTGTTCCCTTCAATAAATCAAAAACTCTCTTAATGTATCAAGAAGTTATACAGTAGACTGGTTGACAACCATTTATTTCATATTTAGAGAATTCAATATCATATAACTGCTACTGAAACTGTTGAAACTTACTATGGAAACAAACACTTATCCTAATAGATGGAAAACCATATCTAAAGTTGAATTTGGAAACAGGACTAGCTTGCACAATTACAGACCCATAAATACCACTCAAGTTATCTTTGAAAAAATATGATGAATTATGTGACGAAATTTCAAATCATTTACTAACTAAAAGATAATTTCTAAATCCCAACATGATTTTCTTTAAATAGGATCTTGTATGACATCAAACTCCTTAACTTTGTCTTTACTAAACGTAGCCCAAGGTATCTAGTTTAAATGTTGTACTTCTTTACAACTACATCATATGGCATTGCTATCTACCAGCGTCTTATATATAAGTTTCCATCTTATGAGATCAGAGATCCTTTAGTGGCTTGATTAGATTCTTTACTCAGTTACCAAGATGGAACAGTCAAAATAAACTTTTCTCTGTCGAATGCTTAACTTGTTACATGTAGTATTACCAATTATCGACATAGTTCCTTCAGTGCTAGATTTTTCATGAATTGTTGCATTGAATTGTCTAGCTTTGTCTTTACTAAATGCAGTCTTGCACATTGAAGTGTTCTAATTGTAAATATATATAAAGCAACCCCATCCCGTAAAACAATAACGTTGCTAAAAAAAAGCTAACCAGTAAAACCTTTATAATCACTTTAACTCTGCCTAGAGAGTTAAAAGGTTTGTTATGACGCCTCATGGTGAAAGCGGAGTTACTTCGGAAGCCACAAGGCCGATGTTGCTTCTGACAACCAGAGCAACCATTAATATAGGTACATGGAACATCTGCATGATGTGGGAGACAGGAAGAAGCATGCAAATTGCTGAAGAAGTAAAAACATACAACCTGAAGATAATTGGAATAAGTGAAATCCATTGGCTACAAGCTGGACAGCAAAGATTATCCTCAGGAGAAGTGCTTTTATACTCCGGTCAGGAAAATGAAAACGCCTCACACACACATACAAGGAGTGGCTCTGATGTTGTCCCAAGAAGCACGGAAAGCCCTTATAGGATAGGAGCCTCATGGGCCTAGGATCATTAAAGCATCATTCAAGACAAAGAAGGTGGTGATTACAATAAATGTCATCCAATGCTATGCACCCACCAACGACAGCCACGAAGACGATGAAGATCAGTTCTACGCAAGGTTGCAGTCAATCATCGATAAATGCTCAGCCAAGGACCTGACCATTCTGATGGAAGACTTCAATGCCAAGGTTGGAATGGACAACACCGGATATGAGGAAATCATAGGACGACATGGACTGGGAGAAAGAAACGAAAACGGTGGGAGGTTTGCAAACCTATGTGTCTTCAATAAAATGATTATAGGTGGCGCCGTATTTTTCCACAAACGCTTACATAAAACTACATGGGTTTCACTGGACCACATTACGAAGAACCAAATGGACCACATCTGCATCAACTAGAAGTTTAGAAGGACCATGGAAGACGTAAGAGCAAGGAGAGGAGCTGACATAGTTTCAGATCATCATCTAGGAGTGGTGCCTAAAATAAAATTGAAGCTTAAGAAGTACTAGACAAATGGAGCAGCAGCATTACAAAAGTTTGACACAGCCCGTTCTCCGGGATACTAACAAACAACGAATTCAAAATAACTCACAACAATAAGTTCCAAGCATTTCATGATTCACTAAAAAAAGGTAGGACCAATATGAAGGGCAATTGAAAAGAGATTAAAGAAACAATAACTTCAACATGTCACGAGATTTCGGGTCGCATGAAACAACACCATAAAGAATGGATTTCTGTCGGTACTCTGGATAAGATCCGAGAAAGGAGCAAAAAATTAGCAATAAATAACAGCCGGACAAGAACAAAGAAAGCCAAAGCATAGACCAAATACGCAGAGGTCAGTAAGCAAGTAAAGAAGAGCATCAGGTTGGATAAACGGAAATATGTTGAGGACTTAGCAATGACGGGGGAAAAAGCTGCAAGAGAAGGAAACATGAGGCAACTATACGATACAACGAAGATGTTAGCTGGGAAATTCAGTAAACCAGAACAGCCAATCAAGAACAAAACTGGCAAACTAATCAAGAAAGTGAATGAACAACGAAACAGGTGGGTAGAACGCTTCGAACAGCTGTTAAATATACCAGCACCACTGAACCCACCAGTCATCGAAGCAGAAGCCACGGATCTTCTCATAAACACTAACCCACCAACAGCTGAAGAAATCTAAATGGCCATCCGATAAATCAAGAGTGGCAAGTCAGCAGGGGCAGACAACATACCAGATGAGGCACTGAAGGCAGATATAGAAACAACTCCAAAGATACTCCACATTCTCTTCAGAAAGATTTGGGAGGAAAAACAAGTGCCAACAGACTGGAAAGAAGGATACCTCATCAAGATACCAAAGAATGAAGACTTCAGCAACTGCGAAAACTACAGAGGCATCACTCTTCTTTCGATACTAGGAAAAGCCTACAATAGAGTATTATTGAACCGAATAAAAGACCAAGTCGACGCAAAACTTCGAGACCAACAGGCCGGATTTCGTAAGGGCCTATCATGTATCGACCAAATCGCTACCCTACGGTTCATTGTTGAGCAGTCAATTGAATGAAATTCACTTCTATATATTAACCTTCTCGACTACGAAAAAGCATTTGACAGCGTGGATAGGAGAGTATTATGGAGCCTTCTACGACGGATTGGAAAGACAAGAGCAGCATTTCTATAAGTGTAGGACATCTGGAACTCAAACCAATTGTCAGTCAACATTAAGGTTAGAATTTTCAATACAAATGTGATGACAGTTCTGTTGTATGGAGCTGAAACTTAGAGAACTACGAAAAGCATCCTTCATAAGATACAAGTATTTATTAACAACTGTCTGCTTAAGATACTTCGGATCCGTTGGCCGGATACCATCAACAACAATCTCCTATGGCAGAGAACAAATCAACTTCCAGCCAAGGAAGAAATTAGGAGAAGACGCTGGAGGTGGATAGGACACACACTGAGGAAACCACCGAATTGTGTCACAGGACAAGCATTAACATGGAACCCTGGAGGTCAAAGGAAAAGAGGGAGACCCAAGAATACTTTGCATCGGAAATCGGAGACAGACGTGAAGAGACTAAAGAGCTCTTGGGAAGGGCTGGAAAGGAAAGCTCAGAACAGAGTTGGTTAGAGAATACTGGTCGGTGGCTTATTCTCCAAATGGGGTAACAAGCAATGATCGATTGTTATTACTTAGTGAAAACTTAAAACTTTGTTTTTGGTAATATTATAGCCCAACTTTATTACAAGCTTAAGTAGGGTGACAATTGATTTCAACCAAAACATGGCAGAAATCGATGAAGTCACTGACAAGTGGACTAAGTCATGTTGGCAGACGTAGGCTGCGTGGTTGGGGTCCGCGAGACGAAAGTCACCAATGGTTAGAGACCTTGAACGACATGGCTCAGAATCGTTCGCAATGGCGCAGGTGCATCCACTCTTTGTGTTCTCTCAAAATCTAACCTCCCGAATTCTCTATCTTTCTCCTTTCAAATTTATCTCACTAAATTATACTTTTCGAATCATATCTTCGCTCCCTAATTTTCTGCATTACTGCTAATACTTCTACTATCGCTATTACTCTTCGATTTGAACTGACAGTTGCGTCTCTGTGCTGATGTGGTGTGGCAACCTGAACTAATGTACGTACGTACGAAGTTCTGTGTTGTATCTGTCTGTCTGTCTTATTACAAGCTTAATGCTTAAATCCTATGAAGGAGTGCATGTTAGAGCTCATATTCTGTCTAGTCATATTATTTACTTTATTATTCATCCGTTGTCTTCACTGTTGTCATGCGATCTCTGTTTTCATATTCGTCTATCTAGCTGTAAATGATTATGTATAGAATGTGAGTGGAATTTTCTTGTGCTACGCTGTTTTCCCTATTCGCACACGCAGCATCTTGGTTCTCCTACTAAGAAAACATTAGTTTAAATTTCTACATCCTAAGCCATATCCACCACTCAAAAACGCCCGCTTATGATGAATCACTACCACGCTTGATATGGACTAAACATTACTAAAGACAACCATCTATTTACAGAATTATTTCCGACAATAATTATTTAATTTGATATCACTAATTGGACTGAATTAAACAATCACTGATCATCTATAAGCACTAGAGAGTTGTTTTGTCCTAGAATGGGACTCTTTAGCAGTGGGGATCCACGACTCCATCAGGGATCAAAACCGGGATTCTTTAGTTTCTCTGCGAACACTTTACCAGTAGACCCAATTACAATCAATATCAGCTCACTAGTGACTAACTCGTCTAGGTAAAGTCCTGGAGTTCTAGTGAGAAGACGTGACTGAATGTAAATATCAACCGGTGGAAACAGACCCGGTGATCTATTAGTAGAGCGTCCGTAGACTGAATGTAAATATCAACCGGTGGAAACAGACCCGGTGATCTATTAGTAGAGCGTCCGTCACGGAGCCGGAGGGGTCCTACATTCGACCCCTGATGGGATCGTGAGTGTACACTGCTGAAAAGTCCCATACTATGACGAAACAGCCGTGTAGTGTTTCTAGGTGATCAATGGTTGTCTAATTTAGACTACTTCATGATATTAAATTGACATTCAACAATCTCCATTACACCCAATGACAATAATTATTTAATTAATGCACTATCATATATGATTACGCATTTTTTTAATATCTTGTTTTTATCAATTAAAAAAAAACTTATTAAAAGCTTGAATGAGTTAATTAATGATTTACATCTTTTAGAATAATTTACTTATATCTATATTGGCAACTACAACAAGCCTGTAAATTGGTATGGATCTTGACACTAATTTAAGAATATATTATTATTAATACTACAAATTATTATTGTAGGGTCCTAAACAGACTGTTAATCTTGAAGTAACACATCATGAATTGATTTTAGGTAGGCAACCATTGAAACCTAAAAAATACCAGACAGCTATTTGGTCCTAGCAGCAGACATTTTAGAAGTGTGAGTACGCAACCCAATTAACGAATGGACCTAAAATATTTTGGCCTCACGGCAATAGACAAACTACCAGATCACTCAGTTGGCAAATATTGGTTTACATTTTTGAAAGTTATTCATTTTTGCGACGTCGTACAGTTCAAAAAATTGATTTCATCCAAATATCTGATCAGCACTTAGTTTCTTAAATGATGATCATATATCCTCTACTACAATATGTTGTATGAATACTGAGTAGTGACCAATGTTATGCTTATTTAAACATTGGTACAAATCGAATTATGCGGAACTTCGCCACTAATCAAAGTTTATTTTCATATCATAAACTACGCTGCTGATACTAAGTTTATTAGAGGTAATCAACAAGAAGCCTTGGACATATATATCATGCTTCTCAGTAGACGTCAGAAAAGTATACTTGTAATCTCCATCCACGGTTGTCTGAAGACTATCTTCCTTCAAATTAAAATCCCTTCGTAGTGAAATGTACTAATATCGTTAAACTGTCAATAACTACTCTTTATTTGTAAGGATAAGATGTAGTGGAAAAATATTATATATTTTGTTTGAACGAAATTAACTAAGTTCAAAAAACGAGTTGCATCATACATATGAACAAAGCATTATCTGGTCATAGTTTCAGTAGTATTATCTATTTAAGTTCTTCTTCATTACACTAGTAGTTGATTGAAATAAATGTGGAATGATTCAGAACTTTTATACAAGCAAACATTAATGAGAAAACTCTTTTGAACATGAACGCAATGTCAAATGCAAAAAACACTAGAGTTTGCTGTCTTAAGTTTTACTGCTCCTCAACCGACTTGCTAACATAAGTCATTCATGTAAGAAATAGAGAATTAATCTGATAACCATTTATGTTTATTTACTTTAACAAAACAGACTAATTCGAAACAGATGTCAATTAAACTATCACCCAGAATGATTGACAATTTGTAAATTCATAGACTAGGGAATGAGAACAAATTAATCAAGTCAACAAATCTTGCAAGAAGTAGCTACTAATTTGACAGCTCTATATCTTATAGGAATCCAAAACAAGAGGTTATAAATTTGAAGCATAAATGTTATTGCGCAGTACATTTGAAAGGATTTCAGAAATGGCGGTTAGTAAATACTATCAACTTTATGGTTTCCGTTGGCGTAAAAGAATTGAAGCTAATCAAATTTATTTTGATCCTCAATCACCCAAGTTTATAGAAAAATCAAAACTCCTTTCTTAGCAAACCTAGAGAAACTTGTTTAACTGTCACAGTTTTTAAATTTTACGATTTACAGTTACGTAGTGTTGTATTGGAATTTGGCAAAAAGTGTTTTGAGAAGCCAGAAAAGGCTACATACTGGTGGTAAATTTCAAAGGTGAAGTATTTGACCATTACAAGATATGTCGAAGTGAATTTAGATACTTCTAAATTCAGTCAATTTGTGATATACTATGTGACCACATCAATGACAATTGGTTAGTAACTGTCACGCTGGCATGGGTGGACTTTACTGATCACATCTTACTAGATTTCCAGAATTACCTCCTAATGTTGATCACTAGTGGGTTCTAACTATGTTGAGTACGCAACAGTTACTCATTAATGATAATAAATGAATTCGTGTAACACAGTGTGTATATCAGAAGTCAAGATTATGATAGTCAATAACGCTGACAGTATTTAGTCTATCAAAAACTATAGTGCGACAATCCCCATATATCTCCAATATGAAGCAGATACAGTATCTGTATGCCCACCAAATAGCAACTTCATTAATTCTAGTCATTTTCCAGTTAAATGACTTGACCAGTGATAGTATACGATATTATAATGCTGAAAGTACCTAATCACTGAAGTGCTGACCTTCGTGATGAACGAATCAGTCATAGTTGGGTAGATGTGTTCATTCTTCATTTCCTACAAAATTACTGTAATTGTAATTGTGTTTATCTTTTTATGTGAAAATTTCTCTCATGTAAGTACTTGAATGTCTTAACTTGCTGTGCTATTGTAAATCAAGCTGAAATAAATTAGCAAATATTAGGTACGTTTTATTTGAATGTGTTTAGCTACCAAATGTGCAACGAACTAAATGAAAACAAATACTACTGGTAAGTTGCATTCTAAACTCTCGTTTCGTCCTACTTGAGACTCATTGACTCAACATAGTGACATCAACAAGTTTTATAGTTTGGACTCAGTAGTCTAGTGTATAACATTGTAGCGTTTAATACAAACGGGATAAATTCAAGCCTCTGTATGGAAAACAACACTGGGATGTGATAGATAGCTTATTTACCAAGTACATATTCATATACTCATATTTGAGATAGACTGTTTATTTGAAGAGCTAATGATACTACCTAGATTCCTAGACAGAAGTAAGAGGAAGTGACGTTGATTGAAACCCAAATACTCTAACTATGGGGCGAATTGTTTCGCTGATTTTATTGATTTCATAATAAATAGACTTTGGCTAGTAAACCACAAACTGAAACAATTAATATCACTCATTCATTAAAGAGACTGATTACCAGAAACATAATATTATTTAGAAACCTTTAAAATTTCTCTAAAAGGAAAAAGAAATAGGAAAATTTAAAACTGTCATTAATGAATGCAATTAAATTAAACAATTGATTACTGACCTTGGTTAAAAAGGGTGCAATACAAGTACAAGCTGTTACAACAGCACGCATACATTTTTCATGAGCCAGAAAATTACAAACTTTTTTCGTTTAATGAAAAGAAAAGAAACATATAACTGGTAAGGAGATACCATGCGATAGCTTAAATTCAAGTATAAAATGTATCTGTAACTTAAAGGAATAATCATCAGACGTATTCATGTATTTAGAATCCCTTATTATCTTTAGCTAAGTGATAGAAACTATATGCTACTGGAATATTGTCTAAAGTATAAAATCTAAGATGAAATCTGGTCAGCCAGTTAACATAGAACTTTACATGTATGTATGTATGTATCGGTTTCAGTTTACGCACTAAATTCATAACATCAAGGTGAGCACGACAAGATTGGAGGAAATAGTAATATCAATGATAGTAAAAAATCGCTTAGACGCAGAGGATTCAATTCAGAAAAAAGAAATCAATTCGTGGAATAAACCGCATAAAACAAGTTTGAAAGCCAGGATTTAAGAAAGATAAAAAGTGAATGAACCTTCACCACTGCGACCAATTCTGAGTTATGTCACCCAGTAGTTATAGCATAAACCTCCATTAAGTAGTCGGCACCTACAAGCATTACCCAGATCATTAGTAAATGGCTTTATGAGTTGACCATATATTTTGCTTTGGCTTCCCATAGACTTTCTTCCAGTTAATTCTTGCACCAGACGAACAGTAGGTTTCAAGTTAGGCGGCAGTTGGGAAATACGTAATACATGTCAGAACAATCTCAGACAATCAAGACCTAACATTCTTATCAGTTCATTTATCATCGCTGCCTATTATTCTGCAACCAAACTCAACGTTGTTATAAAAACTTAGAAATACTCAAGTTTCTCAGCCACGTTAATAAAAAGACTACTGTGCGATAGTTATCAATATCTCAGTGCTGACTATTACTATGTTACTATAAAACATATAGTGAATATATAAAAATAAAGAATAGTGATTCTAACCCACATACATTTTAAAAGTATAAACTCATGAAACAAAAGCCATCATCAATCTAATTCACTAAGCTTTAAACACAACTAACCGTAAGTCCCAGGTTCGATGTATGTTCGATACCTGAATTCAATGGTGCTAAGAAACTCTAAACTAGGTTAAAATGGTTATTCAGTTAACCAGAGTTCTCAATGGTTTTTTAGATGGTAATTTCATGACAATAACTATTTAAGAATTAAACTGAACTTCAACAATGACAAGAATAGTTGTAAGTAGATGTATAGGTCAATAACTAGTTACATATGGCATACTAAAATGACTAAAAACAGTGTAGATATATTATTAGTTTTTAAATGACCTCACGATTGGTCCTAACAAAGATTCGAGTTATTCTGATGCCCAGAGACGTTTCAGTAGACTAGAACTAAAGTTTTAAACTTGTTTTCATTAACGACGTTATAGTTAGTTGTTAGAACATCATCTTATTGTTATAAATTTGTAAGATTTAAATAGTTCAATCGTTTCTAAAAAATTTAGTAAGTAATAATGCATAGATTAGGTAAATAGAATAAAAAAAGAATTTTCTGTGATGGCTTATCAACAGCATTATGTTCACATAAGGACACTGTAAAAGACAGTATAACTGACAATTCAGTAAATTGTAGTTATGTCATGAAGTCATTAAAAAGAGTTAATCGATGACGACATTTCAATCAATTCCGTGAGTGAATTAAATAACGTGAAAATCCACCTTTTGTAATATTGAAAGCTTCTCTTAAAATTAACATTACCTTCACAAACCATTCCCGTTGTTCCTAATATTCCCCACAAAAGATCTGAACAGTGATGACATGTAGCAGGTTTGTGAAGATTCTTCTTCACAAATGAGTGACCTTGAAACCAACCTTTTGGAATGGATGAACTTCTAAATTAGAAAAAAAATTAGTTTACGAAAACATATGGTGGTAACATATCAAGAAACAATAACACTCAGATTAGAATTCAAGCGTTTTATGACAAATGTCTACTAAATGTTAAGAGATTAATAGTGTCTTCGGTTTTATGACTATTTGCAACTGTCATTAGGATATGTTGACTAAGAACAGTTTCTAATGATGAAATTTTATCGTGCTTATATTCTTTTTTAGATAGCAAGTATAATGTGCGAATTGTGTATAGCAGAATAGAGGTCCCACGGTCCATGATAAAAATTGAATACATTGGTTTATTTCGAACAGTTAACAAGTAAGTGACGCTTATTAAATCGATTGATTTCAGTTGCATTACGCTGATTTGATTTCTCCAGTTAGAAATACCTAATCGCTTTGTCTTTTGACAAATTGTCAATCGACTCGTACCACTTAAACACTCATCTTTATGAGAATTGAATAACCAAACTAATTGAAAGTAAGTGATTTTGTTGACTAAATGTCAATTTTTGTTGTAGTCGATTGATAAGGTACATATTCCTAAGTTCCAAATAGAATGTTTTACTGGATAACAGAAATAAACTATGTGAATTAAGTAGTTTCGATTCACCACCCCTCACCCACCCATCTGCACTATTATCATTAATGATCGCTCAACGTAGAAGTTAACACATTCGTTATTGAATAGAACATAACCACTGAACTAAGCTGAATCATATCCATTTTCCACTTTGCCTGGAAATCTCCTAGGGTTACTGTCGGTTCAAAGCCTGAGTGAAGGGTGAAAGTTGAGCATGGGGTTAGTAATAAATCCTGTAAAATCAATCTTGCTAGAAAAACGCTAGCCAGAACAAACCAATTAAATACTGCCCCGGGAGTTAGTACGTTTTCATTTCGCTGAGAAAGCCACGGCACAGGCTTGATACACGGAGGAAAACAATAAAATTAAGTTAAGCAGCAGAGCTGATTAGCCTCAATATGCAGAAGACTTATCAATTATAGCAGGAAAGGTTGTAAGAGAAGGGAACATGAAACACCTATGTGATACAACAAAGAAGCTAGATAAAAAATACGGTAAATCGGAATGACCTGTGAAGGACGAGTAAGGCATACCAAACGTTAAAACCCAATTACAACAAAACATATAAAACACTTTAAAGAACTCTGGAGTAGATCAGCCACACTGAATCTACCAGCTATCGAAGCAGTGGCTATAGATCTTCCTATAGATGTCAACCCACCAAAAATCAAAGAAACCAACATAACCATCCAATTATCAAATCAAGAGTGGTGAATCAGAAGAGATAGACAATATACCAGCTGAGCCAGACCTTACATCATCTTCATTGACTACAGGAAATTATTTGACAGCGTGGGCAGAAAACACATTATAGAGACTTCTTCAACACTATGATTTACCTGTGGAGATAGTCATTATCATATGGAATTCTTATGACGGACTATACCGTAAAATCCATCATGATCGGCAGCTCACAGATTCACCCCAAGTGAAGGCCGCTATTACACAGAACTCCTCACACTTGTGGTTCACTGGATTATGAAAACCTTAAAATCTCAGCAGAATCACAGAATATAGTGGACAACTTGCGTGCAGCTAGACAATCTGAACTTTGGAGATAATCTAGCTACTTTGTCTCACATACAGCAACAAATGCAGGTGAAGATGGTCAGTAAAGTAGCAGCCGCTCCAGTACGCGGTAGGTCTCGGAATAAACAAAGGGTAAAGCAAGAACCTTAGATACAACGCAGACAGCACCAATTAAATTACACTTAACCTGACAAAGAGGCTCTGGAAGATGTTTAAACTTTTATATACATGTGTAGCGTCATCAATAAACAAGGAGAATTTTATGCAGATGTGAAGGCATGGATTAGCATAACAAGTCAAAAACAGCATTTTTACAAATGGAGAACACCTAGAACTTAAACCAGCTGCAAACCAACATTAAAGTCACACTTTTTAATACAAACATCACGACTTGAACGGAGAACTATGAAAAGCATCCTTTAAAAGATACAGTAATCTATAGACTGTTGTTTGCGTTTGATACTTCCAATCGGTTGGCTAGAAAACATCAGCGACAACAATCTGTGGCAGAGAACCAACCTAACAAAGTTTCAGCTGCGGAAGAAATTTGAAAAAAGACGCTGGAAGTAGATAGAACACACTGTGAGGAAATCACCAAAGTGCATCACAAGGCAAGCCCTTAAGTTCATAGTAAAAGTGGAGGACCAAAAAACACACTGTGTCGAGAATTAGAGGCAGAACGAAAATAATTAATCGCACTTGGAAAGAAGAGCGAAGGACAGAGTTGGTTGGAGAATTTCAGTTGCTTGTGATACTGACGCATCTAGCAGTGTAACACTTAATTTTTATCCCTAGCTAAAAGCCAATATAAAGTAGTCTAAACTATAAAATGCAGTTAAAGCTGATAATAAATATAATGAATTCATAAATATATTGAGCTTATAATCTGCATAACTTAAGCAAAGTTAAAATTATTTCAATCATTATAATGGCTGAAATTTATAAAGTAAGTCTTTACTGTTTTCAAATCTGTTATGCTATTGAAAAAATTAGCATAGAAAGAAGGGAACTTACTTATAACTAGATGATTGTTTAGCATCGTCCTCTGAAGCTGACCCACTCGATGCGACCAAATCCGCTTCAGTTTCTGATGCAAAACTATCCATTGTGATAATGTTTCATTAAATTTTTCATAAATACAGTAAACATAGTGCTTGACTGTCAGTGCGATAACAAATATCAAATAGGATATTCCTTTCGTTCGTAAGACTATATTTCTGTGAATTTCCCAACGATAAGTAAAAATAGTTTTTGTAAAGCTATTAGCTTCAAATTTGTATGAAGATAATTTTACATTTAAAAGGTGTTAAAACATATCTTAGTAATTTGTGTTGCCCGAATATATTTGCTTTTTGGAAAAGTATCTGCAAAAAAGGGTAACAAGTCTATTATAAATCACGTTACATAAAAAGCACTCAAATGAATTTATATTACACTCAGGTCACCTATAAAAAGATATTTGAGGCTAACTTAAGTCACCTACATTGGTGACTCACGGAGTGAGTGATCGCTCCTGTTCAAAAGCTTATGTTCTACGTAAAATTTGATGCCAATTAAATTTAATACACTTTAAAAGGCAAGTGTATAATAACATCAAGTAAACAATTAGAAACTGAGATTATTTTATGGTCGTTTGTTCAGGCTGCAAACAAAATTTGATTATAAAGTAAAATGAGCTTAAAGATTGTTGACCACAATATAAAATACTTAGTAAAAACTATACTTAATGTTAAATAATTTACATAGTCTATGCATTTAGATGTTCATTGCATGGATTATTCAACTTCTATCCATAATATTTATGCATATTCAAAGTCTGATGTAGAGTCAGGTCTAATTATGAGAACCATTATTAAGTACAAGTGTCTATTTTTATGTTCGTCGCTTTCAAGAGCAGCTGTAACGTTTCCAAATTCCTCCACTTATTAGAAAATAAAAATATTAATTGATCATAAAGAGGCAATTGCTGTCAGAGTTTATTTTATGTGGATGATTCTTTGTAATTTAACTTTTTGATATAGTTTACAATCGTTAACAGATTTATAATAGATTACTACATCACATAGTAACTCAGAGATGGGATCGTACAATAAAAGGGAATAAATATTCAAAGAACTTGATAAGGTTTCTACCTAGTTGGAAGACACAGAAGTCTCATGAGATACTTATTAGCAAACCAACATAATGATTTCATAAAGAATTTTTTCAGAATTTAATTTAGTGCTCCCATAAACGTAAGCTATTAGTGATAGTTAAACTTCAGTATAAATATTTTAGATGATAAAGCAATCACATTTCAATTTTTAACACTGAATTATTCCTTCAGTAAATCCATGCTCAGTGAATTCCCAATATAGTACAACACAGTACTTGACAACGTTTAACTGGAACGTTTATACGATCAATCCAAAAAAGACGATGATTTAGGAGAACTTCTACGACAGTACACGGGCAGTAAGCTGACTATGTTATTCTGAAAATGTCCATAAGCCCAGAACTTCTTATATAAAATTCAACGAGTAAAACTTTCTAGCTTAACACGTAGTTGCTGTCCAATCTGTTGACATATTCAAAACAGTCGAACCAACTAAGAGACTGTCATTAGCAGGACTAATATAAACAATTAAGGCTTTTGTCCAAACCTAAATGAAAGAGAAAACAATATTCTGAATCGCATAGATGTAGATTCATCTTCAGATAATAATCATGTGATACAATTTTTAGATCACTTATTATTAGTCAATTCGACTCCTAAAGCTAGTCTCAGAACACCAAACCATATAGTGGGAAAAACGACACGTTCGTAGTGTCTTGGCAAATTCTCAATATTTTGCAAGTTGCGGGATCCAGATGTTTAACGACAATGAGGTTAATTTCTAAATACACTTAATACTGCTATCATAATGATAAAGTCGTTTACATATTGTAAGACAGTATATCTTTAAAAGTTGTTAGTTAATGTTGCATTTAAATGCTAATATGCAGCCACGACTTTGCATTGCAAAAGCGCTCAATGTAATTGGGTGTGAATTCACACTTCGTAGGTGTACGCTCGTTATGTCAGACCATAACAACCTAGTATCTATCCAGTCATTGTGTTCTAGTACGCACAACTAGTTGATAGCTCACAGCCAAGTATCTACGTAATATTTTGGTACTCCATCAACCACACAATACACTCTACCAACTGTGTATTAAAAGCCTTTATCGTCGTTTGTATATAACGACGGCATAATATACTATTTAATTAAGATCAAAATTATCCTTCTCTGACTCAAAAATCTGGTGGGTAAATACACATCAATGGAGAGACCTAATGACAACTCCATCAAATTTGATCGTATACGATTACTTAACCAAACAGTGTTTTCGTATTTCTAAGAACAGAAATATGGTAATTGAGAATAGCTGCATTTTGATATGCGACTGGAAAGGTCTTTCAATTAAGTAAACACTAGTCATCAACTCTCAACAAGGCTGGACATCTATTTATTTCAACCAGCAGGAAATCATAATACTTACTTATCAGATTCAGCTGGGTCAGCACTTTCGGTTGAAAATTTTAGTAACATGACAATTTTTCGAATTACCAAGACTACAATAACCCAAATAGAAACAAAATAATGAGAAAACGTCAGGTGAAGCACTTTGTGTTTTGCTGCAAGCTTCAGTTGGACTTATATGTTGTAGATGTATGATATGGGATTTAACGTTTAGCTCCGAATTAACAATTCATGTTAACGTTACTAAGACTTAGTCGTGCAACATTATTCGTTACGATTAAAATAAAATTCGTCTACGAATGAGAAAGACTGCTGCTTTTTTAGTATTATAATTTAGTTTTTGGATTTGATGAAGAGAAAACATTTATAATCACTTAATAACGATTACCGATTAAATTTTCAAGCGGTTTCAAACCAACCGCCATCTGTCATGAGTCTAACACTTGATTAAATTTGTTATTTAAAACTGCTAATATAGTTCAAGCTATGACTTTTATAAAGTGCCAAATAAACTTTTTATATTATTACTTAAGCTACATGTTTTTATTCTGTGGCTGCTGCTCTCCACAGTAGCAAAGTTCATGGAAAGATTCATCGACCATTAAAAATGGCAACAACCCTACAACAGGCCTGGTATTCCAAATCGTACGCCTTACTGAGAGGATGAAAATCAGTGAAAGTAGGATTAGATTTTCGAGAATGTTGGACAGAGTAGCAAGATGGGCCAGTTCAACCCATTACGACTGGTACTAAGCCTCTCGATTACAATGATCATTCACCAAATTGTTACTACAATGTCAGATGACTCATTGGTACATCAAAATAAACTGAGATCTTCCATAAGTGAATCGTCCTTACGAAGTTAAAGGTTGCGGCTTCCTATGGGGGGTGTAAGGTCTCACTGATATCATGATTCTCTAGGAAGACTTGGTTAGGATACCTGGATGAGCATACAGCAGCTTACCAGTAATAATTGTTGCAAACGCTAGTAGTGAGCAATAAAGATACACTTTCTACAAACTTCGAGGGACTAGTATTACTTTCTCTACAGTAGAAAAGGGCATGGTCGTAACCCTATGCAATTCTCTGCATGTATCATCTTTTAACATTCCGTATCATGTAAAACCTATTCAAATGTAGGGTTTAAGACGGAAACTATCGGTAGTTTGACTCTCGAACTTTCGTACACTTTCATTGCATACCCAAGACATTAGTTTGAAACAATTTATATATCATGTCTCATTAAGCTGGGAAGGATACCGCTACATTAGAACTTGTCCAAAGGTAAATAACTTAAATACTATCAGGGCTAAAAAGCGAACCTTATGCAGCTAGACTCAAACCACTAAATTTGCAGTACAAACGGTCAATGGGTATATGACATCGATGTATCATATAGCCTATAACCCTTTTCAATCCTAATCATCGCTGGTAAGATTCCATTCTTAGCCAAACCGAGGAGGGCAAACTTATAAGATGATAAACGAAAATTTGTGCTAACTTTTATGTGTTCAGGGTTAGCAAACTATTAAACACCATAAGCTACTTCAAAGGAAGGTTTAATACATATCTGAACTCTGAAGTTATTGACGGGACAATATTATAGGAGTATGTTATGAAGCCAGAAATTTCGGTTGGTTGACCGGTTGCCAATAAGGTGTACCTAGTCGATGATTGGGCGTCTGCACTATGCACGCTTAGTCCCAAGCCGGAATAAGAAGAATACAAGACGATAAACCAACCAGACAGAATCGAAATATATTTTAGACTTTCCTTTATATATACGTGAAAACCAGACCACGCAGTCAACCAATTAGGGGATTAACAATAATACAGAACTAAGGAAATAGTGGCAGTTTATAGGAACAACTTGTACACTACCAATTAACTGTAGTTGATAGTAAAAGGCAATATCCTAAGAATATATATACTAAACGGGAGGATAGGGTAAAAGGAACTTAACAGTCATAAAAAATGAAATATTTACACTCTCCACAGTTAGAATAATTAAAATAGTGTTCGAAAACACAGTTCTGAGAGATTGTTACTCTTGATGAGTACCCCGGTTTATGACCAAGTTACGCCTGTCGTAAGACCAGAGAAACTTCTATCGATTGGACCCACTCTTACCAAAGAGAAGAAATCAGAAGGCACTAAAGAATAGAAGAGAAATTATATTTGATCGTCTCCAGACGGTCTAGAAAAAAAGTTTTGTATATGTGCATTTTGTATACGAAAAAATAATTGTTAGCTCAATGCGGCTACAAAAACGTATAGAATACCGACAACACCGAATAATCGAACTTTCGTTATTTAAACACACGAAAATTTATAATATGCATATCGCAAATTTTAAAAAATGAATAATACTAATGGTTTTATCAATTTTTTGTTTATTTTCTTTAAAACAAAAAGAATTATAATACGTACGTAGGTAGTGGGAACCGGAAGAAAATTAGTAGACATAGTATTCGTATGGGTGTTCTGGAAATCGTACATTTCTACCAGAACGCGTAGCTCTCGGCGTTACGGAGATCTTTGAAATTTCCACTTGATTGTTAGTCGTTGCTTGAGGAGTGATGACTTCGTTCATGTCAAGTTTTTCGGGTGATGTGGAGAATTCGACACTAAATGTTTTACCTTTTAGGTAGGCTGATATGAGGTGGTCGATGCTGACGTTATCTTCGTGGCCATTCTTGTCAGTCGTATAGTACTTTGTTTCACGTTTAAGAACCTTGTATGGGCCTTCATAAGTTGCGTCGAAAGGTCGGCGTAAAGCATCACAACGTACGAAAACGGGCGTACTATATTTTAAGGCAGGTTGGATAAAGGTGTCTGTCGATTGTTGTCGAGTTTGAACTGGCTTAACTAATGCGCATACCATTTGTAAGGCGGTTCACGTAAGAATTCATATCTAGGTTTGCCGAAGTAGAAGCGGTTTCCACAAACGAACCTAGTAGTCGAAGAGTCACTCCGTGGACTAATTCGGCAACACTGCATCCAACATCTTTTTTTACCTTGCTGCGAATCCCGAGTAACACTAATGGTAAGGCGTCGATCCACTGAGGGATGCTTGTAGCTGAAAGTGATTCTTTCAGTTGTCGATGGAATCTTCCTACCAAACCGTTAGATTGTTGGTGGTAGGCGGTTGTTTTGAAACGCGTTATTCCAAGGTGTTTGGTCAGAGAGTGGAACAGTTCAGATTCAAACTGACGCTCATGGTCTGTCGTTATTGTAGATGGAAGTTGGCTACCCATCAATCTACAAAAGCGCGTGCGATCCTATACTGGTGATGTCTTGGAGTGGAATCACTTCTGGCCAGCGTGTGAATCGGTCCACGCATGTCAGAAGATAAGAGAATCCGTTTGATTCTGGTAGATGTCCTACCAAATCAAGGTGGGCGTGGTCGAATCGAGCATCAGGGGTTGAGAAAGTGTTTAGAGAGCATTTTTTATGCTAAATTACTTTGTTCTTCTGGCATGCCACGTAAGTGCGTGCCCATTCTTTAGTATCCTTATTTATCTTCAGTCAGTAGAATCTCTGAATAATCTGCTTACTCGTATCACGTAGTCCACAATGAGAGTGGTTGTGCAACGTGTCAAATATGATTCATCAACAACTCTTGAGGACGATTGAACGAACTGTACTTGTAGAAAAAATCACAAATTAAAGTGTTCTAACCCTTACCAATCGTTTTAGTTTGGAGTTTAAGCGTTGTTGCGGCTAACTGGTGATGAAAATCATTTTCTTGATTTTGAAGTCGAGCTAGTTCAACAAGGTCTATCTTTGGATACGATTCAAGGAATATATTCGTGGTAACGAATCGACAACTACATTGTTAGCTCCATATAATATGTTGTATATCGGTAAAGAATTGGGAAATATAGTCTTAATCACAAGACTTTCATGAAGAGTATATATCTGAAGATGACTTCACTGAAAACATCAGTGGTTTATGGTCCGTTATTATTGTAAATTGCCGGACTTCGATGGAATGTTGAAAATGTCGTACAGCACAGTACATGGCTAGTAGTTTGCGTCCAAAGGTGCAGTATCTTGATTCAATGTCGTTTAATTATCTTGAGAATACTAAAGGTTGCCAATCTTGACTGATCCATTGTTGCAAAACTGCGCCAATGGCTGAGTCAGAAGCATCTACCGCAATTCTGAAGGAAGCTTTAGTATTGTGATGTGCCAGCATTGTTATATCGGTTATTGCCTCTTTATCTCTAATGATAGCTTTCCTTGATACTGTATCCGTTTATTTCCACAAGCTGATCCACTAGTGGTTTCATAATAGATGCACAGCTGAGGATAAATCGTCTGTAGAAACTAACCACCCTGTTAAAAGCTCATAAATGCTTAATAGTGGTTGGTTTTAGATATTCCAGAATAGCCACCACCTTGTGTTTTTGAGGTTTTATACCATTAGCATCAATAGTATGTCCTAGGAAAACCAACGAGATTGTTCCGATTCGGCTTTTCCATATATTAATGGTTACTTCGTATTGTTGCAGCCTTCAAAATATCTGTCTAGGTGTTTCATATATATTTCTTTGTCTGGGCTTGCTATCAAGCAGTCGTCGACATATGCATGAACATTGACGAGCGCGCGGAACACATCGTCGATAAAACGTTGAAATGTTTGTGCTGCATTTCTCAAACCGTAGGGCATTCGGAGGAATTCGTAAAGAACTAATGGGGTTACAATAGCCATTTTGGGTATGTCATTTTCGGCCATCGGTATTTGATTGTACGTCTTTACTAGGTCAATTTTCGAAAATACTATCATTCCCTTCAACGTGGTTGTTAGGTCGTGGGTGTGTGGTAAAGGGTAACGATCAGGCGTAGTTTGCGCGTCAAGACGACTGTAATCACCGGTGGGACGCCAATCAATGATATCTTTCTTTGGGACCATATGTAATGGAGACGATCATGGGCTGCTGGATGGACGGATTATTCCCAAGTCAATCATATGGTTCGAATTCGTTCTTAGCAATCCTTAATTTTTCGGGTGCTATCCGGCGTTCTTTGAAGAAAACAGGTTGACCTTCAGTGGTGATTTGATATGTTACATTCCTAGTTACACATGATAAATTCGTAGTCGCTGACTTCTGCGCCAGCATCGACGAGGTGGCAAAACTTCGTTATCACATCAGTGATGAATAACGGGTAGCTGTTTCTACCAGCTACGGTTGCTGAAAACGCGTGTCGGCGGGATAGTTTCCCAACAATTCAACGGTGGGTTTGTGCATAGGGAAACAGCGGGGGCCTCTACATTTCTTTGAGTTCTTGCCATAGGTGTTGTGGTACCGACACCAATGTGAATTCTCCCTTAGTCGAGGTCGAAATGAGGATCTTCTGTGTGATGAACTTCATCGTCAAGGTTTGCTTGGTTGGCATCGTTCCTGTAGATTGAGGAGACGAGAAAGAGTATTGCACAATTTGATTATTTTGTTTTAGGTCTCAAGATGTTTTTCTGTAACAGGATAAACCTCATTTTGGCGAATTCGGGTGATCTCCAGAATTCGATCAGCAGATGAAGCTAGTTCATCTACTGGGTGGTTATTAAATGTTACCGATACTGCTTGCGCTTGTTGTGGCAGTTTTGATAGAAAGAGTTGACGGACAGAGACCTTCATCAAAGTGCGTTGACCAATTACCTCTTTCATACGCGATAACATTTCGGTCTCTGAACCGCTACCAAGCTCAATGGTGTGAAACAACTCATCAAGACGTTGTCTGTAGGACAAGTCTCCTCGTTCGAGAATTGATCTTTTGAGCTGTTCGCACGGTTCTAGGCAGTCGGGACTGAAAAAAGAAGGAGTGCCGTACCTGTTCAATTCGCGCGGAAGTGAATTTACAACCGCCAAAAATTGAACGCGTGGATGTCACACCGTGGTTTCGAAATCCCGCTTCTGTGTAGCAGAACCAGGCTTCTACATTATCTGCTTAAAAAGAAATGAGCTGAAAGCTTGGAGGCGTAGGGGTTTTAATCTTAATTAGCTTAGGAGTCTGATCAAACATCATAAAAATAGTTTTGTGTGCGAATTTGAAAATACTGTGTAAAATCTTCGAAAAAACTTAAAACCACCAATAATACTCAGTTGAAAGCTATATAATTGAACAAACTCACAGTATTGATCGTGCCAAGATCACTTCGTGCTCGCCAATGATGTGTACCTCGGTATATTACCAAGTTACGCTTGTCGTATAACCAGAGCAACTTCTATCGATTGGACCCACTCTTACAAATGAGAAGAAATCAGGAAGCACTGAAGAAAGGAATAAAAATTATGTTTGATTGCATACACAGCATCAGTCGGAATAGCGCTGTCTAAGCTGGCAAACTAGAGGGAGAGGCTACCCACGATAGTTTGAGTCGTGATCTAGTGGTGATGCGTGACCGCGCGCATTCAATTAGTCGTGTTCGGTAAAACAAACATGGTCAACATTAATATCGAGAGCCTATACATCTATTTATTTCAGGGATTATGTACCGCTACACTCTTCTTTAATCGCCCGACATAACAGAGCAACACATTTGTCACTCCAATTTTTAACTAGTAACTTAAAACTTTTCTACTCAGTTTCAAAAGCAATATATTCAGTACCGTACTCTGTACAACCAAGAACACTCGTACTACTCAGACGTAGACCACAAGGAACGTCAGATCCCTAATCCTACCAAGGGAAGTTGGAGTAGAAGTTCAACTCCATTAATTCTCGACCCTAATAAACGACATCTACAGGGTCCATGGCAAACAGAAATCCTACGTGTAAACTAAAAGACTATATGTGTATTGGATAGTCCTTGGTTCTAACCAAGTATTACTACAAGTATTATCACTAAGGGAAGAAAGGATAGATAATCTGATGTCAAATGAATCAATCCAGTTCTTCAGAGTTATCGATTATTTCTAAGAACACACATAATGCGTCATGGACTCGAAAAATGACAGGCGTTGGTCACCATCCATCCATTCTCCTGCTTTATTGTCTTAGATTTGTTTTTGTCTAGTACTTCTTTCACCAATGAATGTAACAGGTAAACCTGGCCGTTATTGTGAGTGTAGGACAAGCTTAGGTTTCACTAGAGTGGTAGTGCTTCACAGAAAGACTATGCAAGCTAAAGAGACATACTATTGCAATAAAAGTGAGTGGAGTTGCACTATTAGAACTACAGTGATCCTAGCGCTACGTTATCTAATGAAAATTCGGGCATCTATTACGTAATGTGATAAAACATTTCAGTACTTAATGCCTACGTGTGAATAACGATATTCCATGAGAAGATCATTTAACGACATTCCTAACTTGATGGAAATATTCTAGATAATCAGTTGAGTAAAAAAAATCAAAAAGACGCATAATAACAAAATAAGCGTTCAGTACACGGTTGCACAGTTTAAAATCACCTTATATGCCTATATTATTTAACTTGAGAATGCAACAGGAATCTCAGGAGTGAGTATAAAATATTTGCAGAGGAAGAATCCCTTGACACTGATGTAGTTATGTGTCATATTCTAATATTGAACCAAAATTTATGAATGCATTCAATATTCATTCCTGCTCTTCTAACTTAGGCAATCGCTCTGAACTAGGGAGTATTAGCTAACATTACTGTGGCCATCATTACATGTTGATTGCTGTAAATGGAATTTTTCAGTCATTGAGATTGTCCGTAATACAGTAAACTTTGTTACGATTTCGCAGAACTGTTTTAAGAGGACACTCCTTCATAGTATAAACATAATAGCCTTGGAAAAGTAAAACTGGTTTTTATACTTCATGAGTGATTGGAGTATTACCAGCACTTTATCAGTTACGTCGTATTCATGCAGTCAATAAATAGCTAAATATCCATTCTCTGTTGACCAAATAATTTCATTTATACGTACACAATTATCCACTTTAGTCTACTGTACTTGTTCACTTTGCAAGGACACTGACTACCCTGACAGTTTCAAGTATGGCTCAGCGCCAGGACTAGTGTTGCTTACATGCAGCAGAAATATGATCCATTTGTAATGCAAGTTAGATTAAACTTTAGATATTTCTCATTTCAATAGTAGGCAATCATTAAACAATCTCAAATGCTTGCAGTCTAAATTAAAATTGAATAGCTATTCTCATGTTAATTTTAAATACATTTCTGCCAAGCAAGGAAAATAAGGTTCTCATTCGATTTCTAGTAGCCCAATTTAGAAATATTTGGAGTAGAGAGATCATGTTTTTTGATTTAAACAAATATGACGACGAAACGTATTAGTCTTTGAACTCAAAGATCACATCTGAATAATGACACGTACATTTTTGACTCACATTAAGATATGAATGTGGTGTTTACACAAAATGACAATATCATAGCTAAAAACTTTGGTCATGATTTTGACACTAAAGAATAGTAAATAAGACAATTTACATACTCTAGAATTAATCTAAAATGTGCTGTCTAAGTCGAATAATTGAAACCATGCAGTTCTCTCACGGAAGCAGCACGACAATTCATTGCTCTTTAGTAAAAATGAAAATATTTTATTCTATTTCATTTCAAGAGCGATCTGGCTATGCAGGTAAGATCAATAAATACATGAGACAATAAATTTTGCCAATCTGACGAGTTTACAAGTTCCCAAGTTTCAGGCAATAAAATTAAGTATAATTAACAAGCGTGTAGTGTATAAATGTAATGTAGTACAAAACACGGCATAGCAATATGTTATTTGATGTTATAACTAGATCACTTTAGCAGAAAAATATGTACGTGGTAATTATCTGAAGCATAATGATAGCATTTCATGACATTTAATATATTTGCAGAATAGTTTTTGTTGGATTTACTTGACATTGCGTTAGATTTTACTGAAATAATGTATCCAAAGTCAAAAAGTTGAAAGACTGTCTTGAGTTTTTGAAATATTTAGATATTGGAACAAATATATAATTGTCTGATATAGTTCTCCAACAGACACCCCTCCCCTTCCAATTAAGACAGTTATTAGTTTACTAGTCAAAGTAATTAAGCGACAACAACAAAACCGTTACAATAATCTGCACCTTGTACACACAGTCGTAAAAATCCTGTAAGGAAATGACTGACCAGATAAACAATGTTCCAACTAATAAAAAATAACATCTAGAACGTTCGTCGTAACTAATCAATAAAATGCAATTTACAAATTATACAATAAACACTCAACTACTAATGAGTAGTATGACAATTACAACTAAATCCAACAGCTTTTTGATCCAGTCAGGAATTTGCCAAAGTATGTTAACGTATCCACGGTACTTACTTCGAAGACAAGTGTGACTTTGTTTAAAGGACCTTCCTTAACAGTAACTTTAATCTTGACAACTTCCAAGAAGGTGAAAAGGACCATCTTTCCCTGATTATTAAAGAGATAGAAAGGACATGAGCTACCACAGACCTTTAGCACTGATTTACTACTATCAGTAGCACCAGAAAGCTTATTGAACAATTAAAAAATGGAGCAGTTTGGTATGAGTAACCAACTACGTAAAGTTCAACACAGCCTCCAGAAAAGAGGTCCTTTACCAGCCCTTCATTCTACTATTAGCGTGGAACAACTAAAGATCATGTACTGCTGTCAATATTCAATTACACGCTCATTCCTCGACTTCTGAAAACTGTTTAATGGAACACTTTGTAGCATCATCGTAAGTACAGTCCCATTATCTCAAGTGTTACTTCAAATAACTGATTCTGTCTACACTAACCCATCAATCTCCTTATTCAACTGTTCGATTGGAGCGAAATTACAATGACAGATGTTCAACGAATTTACTCCGTGTTCGTGAGCACCTTCAGTCGTGGTTAACCAAGGATATTTTCAGAAACATCAACAGTTCAATAATATCTCACTATATTCATACAAGTCATGTGGCGAGTAATAATCAGTCATTTGCAATAATATATCATTATCTGCCAAGACTAGTTAGACTGAAGGTCCTCAAAACTCTAGAGGCAATGGCCTTGCGAATTAAGAGGTCAGAACTGTGCGTACAAAAAAAATATGTGCAACCTTTTGCCTTGCTATGGCAGACCTAGGATCTATTGGATCGATTCCATTATTTGTTATAAGTAGACTTTATCGTACTAATGTACACAGAGCCTTCTCTTCATGCCTAATTCCCTAACTTAAGTCCATCTTATCTAAGTGTTCTTTTCTTGGTTCATATCACTCACGAATCTCCATACTAATCGTTATCAGGGTTATTATTATTAGCATTATTGCTATCAGTAATCATGTATGCACACAGCTGAATTTGAATTTCACTCATTTCACCTACTCTTCTATGTGGCTTATATAACTTGCTCTACAGGAAGGAGTAAACTTGTATGTACACATTATTGTGAACCAAACCTGTAGCTTGTCTTTAACATGATTATGAAGCAGGGTCCTGTTGGAGAAAGTAATACATAGTTTTAAGTTTTAGCCTTACATAATCTAATTTGAAATTTTATTTCAACTTCAATTCATAAAAATTAACCTTTAAGCTTATACTATTTCATTTTTATTTGATAAGTGATGTCATATGTTTTGAATTATTTTCCATTAAGTTACTAAATGATTATTAAGTAACTGTCAGTAGATTTATCTAAATATACCGTGACAATCATTTATTGTTATTGGCGGTAACTATCTTACTTCTGAGACATCTCAGCTTCACCAGTAGCGACTTATCACTAGAGATTCAAGATCATCTTGAAGTTAGTCACTAGTAAACTGATTATTGTAATTAAATCTAGTGTGCGTACTGATGAGAAGTCTCATACTGTAACGAAACAGCTGTTCCAGTGCTCTCTGGTTATTCATTGGTACGCTGCCAACATCAATTTGTAGCGAATTCAATTAACTTAACTTAATATCAATCCCAAGAAACCATCTCATTTTAATTACAATGGTCAGATTACTAGTGACTAACTTCAGGATGTTCTGGAAGCTTTCTTGAGAGGTGATGACTAGCTCATCCACCATTTACTTGATAACGATTTTACGATTAGTGAAAAATTATGTATATTAGTGCAAAGACTTGATGAAGAACTAATGGATAAGAAATATTTCTTCACTCCTAATTCATACTTAAAGTGTGCAAGTGTGTCATTCTATAGTTTTTGATCTGATAAGTGCATTATTAAGGAAGTTGTGCACTGATGTTAATGAACTGTGTTTGATCTGATCGAGATCTGTTATTGCCAGCCGACTAGTTCTAGAAACGACTGAGAAAATGTTCATGTTACACTGCGGGTTAACATTATACAGAAATAGACTTCCATTTATTGTGTATATTTATGGTATTATTCAGGGCGTTGCGTAAACTTATCAACATTGGTGTAGTAATTAGTCGTTTTGTGACTGTGTTATTATTTCAACTTAGGTTTTGAGAATAGTAATCAATGTCGATACTCTATTAGAAATAGATTTGTATTAGACTATAGAAGAATCATAGTAGTCTGCTGAAGCATTTAAAAGTTACCTAATTGGGGCAATAATCAGTAGATCTGAAGCAGTATAATAGATTTAATACATTTAACTATTAGAACTTAATCATGGCTGAATAAATACGTCAAAGATTGATGATGGACGAGTACCATACAGAACCAGGGATAACTGGACAGTTGTATTGTCTCTGCATAGGTATCCTAATAGACTTCGGCATGATGAATACCTAACCTTCTATACCACGAGGTTGGTATCTAATAGTTGATATTTTCACTTTCATCAATTTTTGATATATGGTGCGATAATCACTCATTGTCATTGGTGATAATTGTCTCACTCGTAACAAATCTAAACTTCATCAATCACCACTTCTTACTAAAGCATCAAGAACATCCTGAAGTTAGTCACCAGTGAGCTGAGATGGTTCCTAATGATTGACATTAAGCTTAATTGATTGAATTCATCACATAGTGGTGTTGTCAAGGTATCACGGAAAAATACTAATCTCTACAGACTGTAAGATCTTTTTTGATGGTTCTGTTAAAATCCCTCCAAGTAACATCTTTCTTTAATTGTAATTCGTTGTGTTTGCGTTCAAAATACATTTGTCCGCCCTCTTTTAATCCGTTTAGTTGTACATTCTAATAACCTTTAGTCTCTAAATGAGATAATTGCTATTTACTTTTATTGTGATATCTGTTTTTCCTTGTGTTTGTTCTGGATCTCTATTATTCTTATAAACTTTATATACTTTGTTTTACTGGACGTTTTGGCTTTGGCGGTAGCCATATTGATCTGTTCCTCTTTATGATCGTATTGCTTGATTTGACTAGATTTGTGCATTTCCAGATTGTGGGTTGACGTACATTTTCAGAAATTGAAATATTGTGTTGTAACAAAGTTAGATCTTACTTTCTGGACAGGCAACACATAATCTCTCCCGAAAAGGATACAGCAACATTTTTATTTATTCCTTAAAACTTAATTGATTCTTCCAATGTATGGGATAAACTTTGCTTGAGTAACTGATGGTGACATTTGTTTACGTAATAATGTACATTTGTATAATTAATTTTACAGAGAACCGTTTCTCATCCAACCATTTGTTTTTGAATTTCAACTAGTCAAAAGTACGTGTATCTAAACCAACCTCGACAGTTATTCTTCAATCTAAACTGCTTCATTTAATTTGTATTGTGACTGGCAAGTGGAATCCAGGAGGCGCGTTTCGTCCTATTTGGGACTTATCGGCTGGATGTACCTGCGTCCCAATGTTATTGTTCACAGTCACAATACAAATTAAATGATACTTGTGAATAATCGCTATATCGAGGCAATCCGCTCAGGATGCACATATAGTAACAATGACTGACCAGCTTCAGTCTATAACAAGTCAATGGGAATATACAAATTCATCCTACTAAACTGATTCAGTTTGGATCCTACACAGACTATGTCAATTCAATTATTGACAATGATTTTATGTGAGTTTATATTTTCTTTCTATTCTACTACATTTCAAGTTGAAATATTATTATTATTACCGTCTTTTTTTTCTTGTTAAATTTTTACTGACACTATTGATTCAAAAGTCAAACGGTACTCCTTCATGAGAGTGTTGTGAATACCGAATTGGTTTTTCTTTTTTAATTTTTATCTAATAAGAGAAAAAGACAAAAGAAGAAACTATGCTCAATGTTAAGTTCACTACACTTTACAGTGTTCTGTCTCTTAATCTCTCTCTTTCGGTAAACTAAATTCTAATCAAATTTCATTTATTTAAACTAATTAGTGTATTTTTTTTCAATGTTCATTAGATGATAACAAATTTTTGATGAAACCAATTTTCATGACTGATAATTGATCAATATTGTAATGATTAAATATTCAATATTCAAATTCATATTACTTACTTACTTACTTACTTACTTACCTGTTAATCCTTCTCGGAGGAGCATAGGCCGCTTACCAGTATTCTCCATTCAACTCGGTCCTGAGAAATCCTTTCCAGCTGTTTCCAGTTTCTGTTCTTCCTTTTTATGTCTGCTTCCAATTATCGACAGGATGTGTTCTTTGGTCTTCCTTTTTTCTGTTTCCAGCAGGATCCCAAGTTAGTACTTGTCTCGTGATGCAGTCAAATGATTTCCTCAATGTATGTTCTATCCATTTCCAACGTCGTTTCCTGATTTTCTCTCTAGCTAAAAGTTGGTTTGTTCTCTTCCATAGTAGGCTGTTGCTGATGGTTTCCGGCCAACAGACATTCAATATTCTGCGTAGACAGTTGTTGATAAATACCTGTACTCTCCTGAGGATGTTTGCAGTAGTTCTTCTCGTTTCAGCTCCATACAGCACAACTGTCTTGACGTTTGAATTGAAGAGTTTAACTTTGAGGTTGGTTGACAGTTGTTTGTAGTACCATATATTTTTCAGCTGTAGGAATGCTGCCCTTGCTTTGCCGATCCTTGCCCGTACATCTGCATCGAATCCTCCTTGTTCATCGATGATGCTCCCCAGGTATGTAAAGGTATCCACTCCTTCCAGAGTTACACTATCAAGTTGAATTGGGTCGGTGCTCTCTGTGTTGAATTTGAGAATCTTGCTCTTTCCCTTATGTATGTTCAGGCCTATTGATGCTGAGGTTGCTGCTACGTTGGTTGTCTCCACTTGCATTTGCTGTTGTGTATGGGATAGAAGTGCTAGATCATCCGCGAAGTCCAGATCACCGAGTTGCATTCTACTTGTCCATTGAATCCCGTGCTTCTCCCCAGATGTGAAGGTTTTCATGATCCAATCGACCACTAGGAGGAAGAGGAAAGGCGAGAGCAGACAGCCTTGTCTGACACCGGTTCTTACTGGGAATGCATTTGTCAGCTGTCCTCCATGCACAATTTTGCACTGTAGTCCGTCGTAAATTTCATATTAGAAGTATTTTAATTTTTGATCAGTAGTCATTTCTTTTAGTACTTGAGATAAACAAGAAAGAAGAGCCTAGAACAGAATTGATTGAAGAATGCTGATCAAGCTAGTCATGCTTCATTAGGGATAACAAGTGTTAATTATGTTTATAATTAACTCGACCAATGATTTTGAGTTGAATTTGTATATTCCTAATGATTTGCTATAGACTGAAGCTAGTCAGTGTAATTGTCTGGACTCAGTGGTTTAGTGGTGAATGAGATAGCGTTTGACTATGAAACGAACTGAGTTAGAATCCCACTGTGAACATCAACATTGAGATTCAAGTATATTTAGCCGACGAGTCCCAAATAGGACGAAACGCACCGTCCTGGATTCCACTTGCCAGTCATAATCTAATTTAAATGATACCGACCAATAATGTTCACCTAAATGCTCATCACTTGGTGTCACTTTGATTATATAAACTATTTTTATTTGATAATCAATCATAGAACTATTTTATTTTCATAAACATGACTACGCGCTCGTTGCACAAGTGTGACAGTTAGAACTCAATATCCTACTGGTGAAAGCAATGGTGAATAAACAAACAAAAGAAATGACGAAGTAAACGAGATATGATTTATCATCCTTAGGTAGGAGGGTTAAAGGTACTGCTCAGACACATTTCCCACATTTTCTTTAGATAACCATATGATTCGATGGATCAGCTACATCTAAGAGAGTAAATTAGAACATTCTAAACATTTCCTTAATTAGTTATATCTCTTTCATTTCCGCTTACTTACATAATCTTAATAATCGTCTCTTTATTCATGCATACACGAAAACACTTTCATAACTGTGAATTCGTTTACAAATGATTCCTCATAGCTTCACTATTTTTTTAACGTTTTTCACCATTTTATTTCTTTTAAGCTAGTGTGTCGACGTACTTGTTTACGTATCCTTAACATAAACTTGACAATAATACATCTACTAGTTGAATTGGAATATGGCTTGCGCGTGGAATTTAGAACGCGCGGTCATTCTACTTGGCACTCGTCGGCTGAACGTACCTGCATCTTAATGTTGATGTTTACGCCAGGACCTAAACTTAATTCATTTCATCCCGAACGCCATCACATTTACCACTAGGCTGCTCGGTTTGAGTCCTGGTGTAAACAATAACACTTGGATGCAGGTACATCCAACTGACAAATCCTAAATAGGATTAAACGCGCATTCTGGACTCCACTTACCTGCAACAATTTAACTCAAATCACACTTGTAAATTACTACTGTATTGAGGCAATCAACTCAGGATGCACATGTGGCAACAAAAGATAAACAATTTTACGAAGATTCAAATACGTTCAGCTTATATCCACTATTGTTGTTTCATGTTATCAAATAATTTTGTCAGTTCTCCTAATTAAATGATCTATTGACAATGTTCTTTGAATAGCGATTGCGTTAGTCCACTACCTCATGTCGTTAAATACTAGTAATCCGTGACTTAACCACATTAGCACATCCTTATTCTAACACATCTACCACTTAGTTAGTATTCGATGTATAATTGTCCTAAAGTTAAATTTTATTGAATGGAATAACTATATTCCCTGAATTCAGTCAGTCAAGCACCATTGTGAAAAGCCTAAAAAATTATTACAAGTCAATTAATCCGGAAACATTTTAGTTGCTTTTATAATTTCTTACTAGTTTACTAGGTAGGGAAGCGAGAAACTAACATATATACACCTTATATGGAATGGTAAGAAAAAAGTCAGTTTAACCAGATGAAAATGATGTTGACAAACAATAAATTGACAAGTAATTTCACAATTGGATTCATTTGTAGATGTCAGTTGAAGGTGATGACTCCGCGAAAAATCACTATAATCTTGTACTTTGCTCACCATTGGTATTCTAAAAAAAGAAACATGAAGCATAATCATGCTGAATTGATTGTCAATTCAACAATTAGAATGAAACAATGAAATTTGTCATCATTTCAAATATTCATTGAAAATTCTGAACAACATCATTACCACTTTGAGAGATTGATGACTCAAATGAATTACTCCGAGCGACCTAATAATTGTCTTATCATTGCACATTTCATTACTTGAATAATCAGATCTACTAGGAATATCATCCATCGTCATCAAATCAAAGGTGACTGCATAAATAGTTCCTTTGCATCTCATTATCACACTGGTTTGTTACGAAATGTGTATTTACTACTATATTGTGACTATCATCAACTGTATCAGTAGAAAGCATGTTTCAGCGTCTACTCGTCACATTTAACAAGTCAAGTAAGAATAAGACAGTTGAAGTAGCACCAATACCTAGAGAAATAAACAACATTCTATACAATGGGAATATCTTTAACAGGTTGTAGAATCAAACTGTTATGTTTTCAATAAACAAATCATTCATATTCATTGGAATCTAACTGACATTGAATGAACATGAGCAATCAATGACACTGAACTCCAATCATGTTGAACTATGGAATATTTATTGGCAATTGATTTGTTTCACATTACATCTGAACTACTCACATGATCCTGTTTCCATCTCATCGTATACTCTGTTAATGTTGGTCATTTTTATTCAAACAAACAGTCAGTAGAATTGTCTACATTGACACATTTACTAAATTGTACTTTATATTCATTAAACCATTAAAACTAACTCCATATCACACTGAATTCAGACTAGTCTATGACGTGGTGTGTTTTCTGCCACAAGGTATAAAGAATCAAAGATGCCTCATTAATCAAATTACATAGTTACTGAATACATGCTAAATATACATTTCAATTATCTTTATAACAATTTTTTTGATCATCTGGTCGACATATCATTGAACATCTCTTTGCTTTTTGACCGGATTCATTTGATGTGTACAGTGCGATGTTCCTCCTTACACGTTGCCATTAATCGATATTCATACAACATGAATCACTTTGATGAACCGTTATGACCAATCTAATAAGCTCATACCCAATGAGTTTGAATTTAAGTTGTTGTAATTTAACTGCAAATAACTCCAAGGTAATCAACGATCAAAGAGATCATATCTAACATTATCGGAATGAACATCCTGATAGTACTCGTTATATTTTGCAGAATACTTACCAAAAGACTTCTGCGTTGTAGGTAAAACCAGTACAACAAATAAAATGCCAATTACTGATGGTAATAATCCAGCTGATATTATGATAAACAGATGTAAACCAGAACCGGACAATTTGAGACTTCATCACTTGATTGAATACATTGTTAGAAGTTGCTGTCTCTAAACGATCAACCTTCAAATGACTCTGAAAAAAGAAATCAGTCTACATTATATTTTCTGTCTTTATTAATTGCACTCATGATTATTTCAATCGTGTTCCATCCTCCACTTCAATGATTTCAATTGTTATCTGCAAGATTACAACTGGTTTCCTACTCCCTATCAAACAAATTACCACAAATATCCCTACTTCGCCTGTAGTTCATCTAGGGTTAGTGACGGTCCAAAGCCTGGGTAAAGTAGGTGGGTTTGGTATAGGACTACCATTCCTATCCCGTAAAACATAGGTTTGTAAAAAAACCTTTATCAGAATAAACAAAGTACGAATATCCTATGATATTTATAAAACATACCCATGAATGTATACAGTATTAAATGAAGAATCAATTATTGATGAAGTAATCTGTGATTGATTGTGGAATGTTAGTTACATGATTACTGAGGTAAATCATTTCCAGGGAGGTTGTCATCGAGTTGTGTAAAATTAATCAATTTCAATTCAGTGTAGCATCCTACTTCTATGAATGAATGAAATGTCTTCATGACACAGTATGATGTAAATTTTACGATTCTATGAAACATTTACTACATCCTATGAAACTATTTATCATTGTCAATTAGGTTTTTAGTTTATTAGTTGAGTGATTGTTACTTACACTCTTGATAAATTACAGTCTATTACAAAATGTATCATGTGAATGTGTCATAATAATTCTGTGCTTACTTGTCTGAAACAATTGTTCTCTTCAAATTTATTTGCATGGATGTCAGCACCATTAGTGCATGTTTTGGTTTTTGGACACCAATGACATTTGATGTCGTTTGTAGATACACTTCTGCAAAATTTTCTCGATTTTTGTCTGGAACAATATTCTGTGGAAATAGGAGAAGTACATTGTTACTTTTAGTTATAAGAAGGTGGATTGTACAAGCATTACACATCTCTCTCTCTCTCTGACACAAATGTAAACTAATTAGTAATGACTAAATAAGGGAATTCGACTACATCAGAGTATTCAATGAATACAGTCTGTTGATTCGAAATATATTCACAAGTGAGTACCAATTTCCTCATGAGGCCACATTTTAATGTTGATTGTAATAAAACAGGTTTAATAACGTGTAAGTGACAGTATACAATGTTTACTGTATCATATGCATAAGTCGAACTATCACAACGACGCAATTGTATCATTACAGTTAATTGTGAAACGATCACTAGTGTGATGAATACCATGAAAGCTACGTTGACTAATTAATAGTCATGTCGGTTCATGGTGAGAGGGATGAGGATATATGAAACTTATTAATTCATATAGTTCAATACAACACTTCATTTGGAGCTTAAGAAGATGTACTTTCTCAATTGACTGCCGAGAATATTGACATTCAGTGGACTAAATCATTCACTTCCAATCGGTTTGCCTATTCGATTCTCATCAAATAACAAGTTAAGTTTTTATTAATTAGCAGTTAATTTATCGTAGGAACCAAAACAAAAGATATTTCTGATGTAAGAAATCAAATCACCGTGATGTAAGTAAAACAAGACAATTTGATAAACGTCACTTACTCGATGTTGGCGTAAAATGAACTGTTGTCTTAGATTTTATCATGAAGGATGGTACCAATATTGTATTGTAAATGAATTGACTTTTATGACTTTTACCTAAAGTAAAATATAAACACAAAGAACTTTTATTACGGAAATGTTGGCCCATTAATTAATTGATAAGAACAATTAAATGTTCTTCCTGTATGAAAGATGATCTCCACACTTCATCAAATGTGGTCTCGTAATGTATCGAAGTGGCATAGGTCATACATTTTAATCAGTCTACACAATTTTTAATCGAATGTATAGTTCATTGTTCTACAATCTACATTGAATCATATCTAACTACTACACATTATAATGTCAATCGGTAATCCGAGATAAAGTGTCACCTTCAACAACAACAACAACATTCTGATAACGGTTAATTCATTGTCTCACTGTTTATGTAAGTAACAATTCACTTGATAATGTAATCAGTTGTTGTCAATAGTTGAAATGTGAAGAGTGAAAACGAGCCTGCTACAAATGTGTATCTAATCATGGAAGTTGATTGACTAACTGATAATCTTCTGTGGCTATTACATGTTGTAAGAAATGATTACGTTTAATGTTAGAAAATCGTGGGATCAAATAATTTCAAATCAAATGTATCCTGATGCATCACAAAATGTTGAGATTGATGAACAATTAAGCAAAATATAAATTCAATAGACAATCACTTACCAACGACGAGATCAACTCTATCTTCGATTAATGATGTCAGACTTGTACTGTGGATTTCACTTGGAATCTGGAAATGAATAGCAAAGTAAAATAGTCATGATGGTATATGAGGTTCCACTGAATGTTGTTTATTATATGGATATCGAATCAATTGCTGTCAACGTAATGAAAGTATATTGAAGGATAATTCACATTAAAAAAAACTAAGAATTCAAATTTCATCGATAGTGTTTCAGTTTGATCAGGAAACACTTCAAGATACAGTTGGAATGAGGGGAATATTCAGTGTTGAAGCTCAGTTAAACGCTGTCTGGTGTTAGAAAGAAACAACAATGTTATACCATTGACATTTTCATTGCATTTACACTCTAATCGATATCCAGTAGAACAGGAATTAAACAAAGAAATTGTACTTCATAGTTATCTCCTCTTCATTGTAGGTCAGAATTACAGCATGTATGTCTCAATATGAATCTTCGATTCAGTATCATTCAAGTGGTAATGAGTATATTATCAGGACGAAATACAAAACGTTGGTTAATAATCACGCGCGATTGAGGAATAACGACTCCATAGACATGTAAGAGTCAGTTAATGTATTGGAAAGTAGTGAATTTTATTCAATGATTGTATTATACAAGAATGACACCGTGTAAATTTAGCTTTAACAGTCAGTTAGTCAAGCAACTTAGAAGCAGGTATAAAATTCATTATCCGTATTGATCCTTGTCAGATTATCTGAATGACAACGTGCTTGAATATGCTAGTGAACTTAACAGTGTTTCATTTGTCATGAAGAATAGTTACGTCAATGTGAGTAGAATTGTGTACCTCTATGATGAATAACATCAAACAAGAAATCGTTCATGAAGATTTACCACATTTTGGAATAACAGGAAGTAATCAATTCAACTATTATGTAACCAATAGTTGGCTTACATTCTCATAGTAGATAGATATTTTCCCGTTCTTTCTTATCGTACAAGCTACTGCAACTATAAAATGTACAAAGCAAACACATTGAGAACATATAAAACGTGGACTGCATTCAGTGTTGTTTGGTTTCAACATCAACATTCTATCCATTATCAAAATGTCCAGGTTGGTGCCCTAACTATATTTCAACATTTTGAGATGTAGGCATTAGATTAGTTACATTGGAGCATTTGGCTGAAATATTCAGCTCAAATTATTAGTAATCTAATTGAATGAATTATTGTCTAATTCAAAAGACAAATATGTCTATGGGTCTACTTATTGAATGTGAAATGAGTACTGATGAAGGTGATGTTGGTGACAATTTCTGTTTTCAACAAAATCAAGACATACACTCTATTTCCAAGGGGATCAGCTTACATCAAGCAATTTTATTAACAATAGTAATGACATGAGATAGATGAACATTCTATAACACAGTCGTTTTTCTGTCAGTTGCACGCGATTCATAGACCATGAATGTATCGGTGGGATAAACAAATTTTCATGGGTGTACATACTCAGACAACTGTAATATTTGAATAATGCAAGAACGACAACATTTGCCGAATACATTGAATTTAATGTATTTTGTTAGCATCCCGTCTCATCAGCTTCATACATGCTATTGATTTTAGATAACTCAAACTATTAATACACATGCTGATTTCGTCAATCGAATTGTTTATCTGATAACATTAAAATGTTTAAGTAGTGAAACTATAAAAAGGGTTAAATTCGGAGTATTTATAAATAACTTAAATGAACATTCTTAAGTTGTATTACACAATTTAAAAAAAGGTGGTTTAAAACTAATCCGAATGGTCACGTATGAATGAGAGTTCTAATGAATAGTTAAGAGAGTTCGATTATGTAATTATGAATAGTCTTTTGTTATGAATATATGAAGAAGGGGACTTCTTCATATATTCATAAGATAGAAATGTAGAAGTATAACTCACCGACTTCCTATTATCTATAGTTGAAACCGGAAACTGAATTATCGATCTAATGCTACCAGGGTAATTGAAGATTAATTACTGATTCCCTTTGAACACAAAGGTCAGGTTTTAATCTTCTAATTGCAATGGTCTCAGCACATTTTAAAAGAATCGATTTATGTTGTTTATAGGTAATTTCAAAAGCATTTGTTACATCGACCTCATGTCCCGTGTCTATCGAATGGAGAGTAAAACTGAACTTCTAAAAGTAGTTGCTTCTTTCAAGCACAAGTCATTTGGGATATGTTCAATAAATCGTAAGTTGGCCCGTCTTTCTGTCCTTCCAATGTACCTGCTTTTGATAGTACATGTGAACTGAACTGTAATGTTTGCATAAAAAATATGCTGACATCATTAACCATGCAGCATGTGGTGGTGTAAAATTTTGATGTGTACACTGTGTCTGAATGACATTCGCAGTCGTCGTCGTGTATGGTCTTCGACACAATAAGTGATGTAGGCTAACTATTCACCTATCCACAAACAGAATAGAATAATTCTAAGTAGGTTTGAATAATGAGTCTCATGTAGTCCTATCTTCTCAGAACTACTACATAACTATTCAGATATGAAATTTTTATCATCAGTACTGCTTTCAACAGTGATAGACCTCTCAATCATATGTGAATTATCATCAGAAATTTTCGTTGGGAACTTAATTTGATTGTGGCGGTTTATAGAGAATATCATTAGAATAAATGCCACCACTTAATTCATTAGTTAGCTACAAATTTCCTAAAAGTGATACCAGGAACTAAATTATCAAAGACTAGATTTTTTCAATTCAGAATAGGATTTGTGGACTAATCAAATGGGATGTGATATGGAGAACAAGTCCTTTCCAACGAATAAAGTTTACAATTATTTTTCTCCTTGCTTTCACTTGTTGAATACCATGCTTGGAAGTCTTAGAAATATCACGCCGCCAAATATGTTCTTATTAGTACTTAGAATTACTAAACGCAGTCACGTAGTAACACAATGAGTACTCAAAGTAGTAGTTGTTATTGCAGTAAGAAAATTGCATCGTAATCACTAGTAATCACTAGTAATTGGAATCACAAGTAGTCGACAGTCATCATACAGCAATCCAAGATCCACCAATCAGGTAATCAAGTAATGCAGTAATATAGGCCATAAAAAAGCTATTTAGGAATAATATATATATATAATATAGATATATAATAGATAGATAGATAGATAGATAGATAGATAGATAGATAGATAGATAGATAGATAGATAGATAGATAGATAGATAGATAGATTGGATAGATAGATAGATAGATAGATAGATAGATAGATAGATAGGATAGATAGATAGATAGATAGATAGATAAGATAGATAGAGATAGATAGATAGATAGATCGATAGATTAGATAGATAGATAGATAGATAGATGATAGATAGATAGATAGATATGATAGATAGATAGATAGATTAGATAGATAGATAGATAGATTAGATAGATGATGATAGATAGATAGATCGATGTCGATAGATACTCGATCGTAGATAGATAGCTCGATGCGCTCGATAGTCGATCCGCTCGCTCGCTCGCTCGCTCGCTCGCTCGCTCGCTCGCTCGCTCGCTCGCCTCGCTCGCTCGCTCGCTCGCTCGCTCGCTCGCTCGCTCGCTCGCTCGCTCGCTCGCTCGCTCGCTCGCTCGCTCGCTCGCTCGCTCGCTCCTCGCTCGCTCGCTCGCTCGCTCGCTGCTCGCTCGCTCGCTCGCTCGCTCGCTCGCTCGCTCGCTCGCTCGCTCGCTCGCTCGCTCGCTCGCTCGCTCGCTCGCTCGCTCGCTCGCTCGCTCGCTCGCTCGCTCGCTCGCTCCTCGCTCGCTGCGCTCGCTCGCTCCTCGCTCGCTCGCTCGCTCGCTCGCTCGCTCGCTCGCTCGCTCGCTCGCTGCTCGCTCGCTCTCGCTCGCTCGCTCGCTCGTCCTCGCTCGCTCGCTCTCTCTCTCGCTCGCTCGCTCGCTCGCTCGCTCGCTCGCTCGCTCGCTCGCTAGATAGATATATAGATAGTCACAAAGAGGTGAAAAGTGGACAACCAATGACAAGTAAGGAATGAGAAGATCAGACTAACATACTTCACCATAACAATATAACAAAAGAATGTGTAAATAGACACAGGAGGGAGGGGTAATACAGGAGTTACAATACATAGTAACGTATTTATGAAAACATTAGAAATTAAAGTACACAGAGTCATGTGATTGACTGAATCCGCCTGGACTACTACAGAAAACTCAATATGGTGTTTGCATACCTTGGTAGGATTTTGCATTGGAAACAACTGTCAGATTTGGCCATCTAACTGCAAATTCTTTTTCTAATTAACAAAATCATAAAATAAAACTAGTTAAGTATGGTTTATTGCAAGAAACAATCAACTGATTAGTTCAGTGTATTCACGGACATTATGACGAATATCACGTAATTGAACCTAATACTGACAGTAGTGTTATCAATATGAATTTTATTGATGAATAGGTATCTGTCATTTGATATTGAGTTGATTCACACATCTGAGGCTACGTATTTGATACAGATAAATGACAGTTTCAATTTCCCAGTTTTAACCAGTTTTCCACGCATCAAGTAGGTTGGATTAACAGAATGTGCCCAACCGGTGGATGATTATTTAAACTGTCGAAATCAACGAAATTGATCAGATTGATCTGTTATAAAAGATTCCAAGTGCATTTAAAAATTGACTAGTAGATCACATTACTGAAGTTGCAAAGTACGCCTGAAGTTAACATAAAGCTGGTAGAAGAAACACAATTGAACCCATTCAAAGTGGAAGGTTAAAAAACGTAGGTCAAGATCGGCTAAAAAGAATGAAATACCATCCTCAAGTAGTGCATTTATGGTTTAGAATAAAGATGAAGAACTAGAATATGAAGTCATAAAATGTCCTTCATAAATATGATACTGAATAATAATTCATTCTATTCCTCCCAAGTATATGGCGAACAGCCATCGCGGCAATTGAGAACCTAGCTGCTTTAGAGGATAGGTCGGTCGCTGAGAGCCATTCAATTTAAGAAGCATGGTGCAAGTTTGAAGAAACCTTCCAAGAAGTAACTAACCCATTTTTTTCATGGCTTGTTCAACTCAGAGTTAAAATTCATTCTTTACATCGAGTCATCAACAACTGGAACGCACTACCTGAACAGGCGATATCAGCTTCCATCGGTAAGCTTTCAAAGAGAAGCTGAATCGACACTGGAAAGCTACTGCCAAGATTAATACTAGCCACCAGACCTACTATCTTTATTATTGAAGACTGCATGCCGTCTCAACCACATTTTCGTTGTATTCGTGAAGTTTCCTACTTCATAACCGAAGAATTAACATCCATTCAAAATAGGTTATCCCCAATGTTTTATCGTATTATCCTTATAACGTTCTACCAAATATCGACTAATTGAAAACACATGTTAGTCACAATTTCGACAAGTACAATGATCAGACATGAACATTGTTTATTTTACAATGAATAATTATTATATTACTGATAATATGCACATAATGAAGTATCTTACCATTACTGATTATCTGCATTTCAGCCAGTTCACTATCACCAATTAGTGCCCAAATGGATCCAAAAGAATTTTCACCCACCTTTATGATACCTGAATTACAGCATAAAATAACTTCTACAAATCTGTAATTTACTAACTATAATCTAAAGTTAGTTGAATAAATGTTACGATAACTAGTAAGTACGAATCAAATCATCATGTTTCGGAAAGTCACTTATGTTGCAAACTTTAACAAAGTCCAATTGAGACGTTAACTCTTATCAATACAATCATCGTTATATGGCTTCTTAGTGAAGTTAAATCACAGTAAACGAAATATAAAAGTATAGTTCATTGTGAAATTTGAGTTTCTTCAAAACATTCTTTCGGACATTTCAACAGACATGAACCAGTCAATGGAAGAATTTTAACAAGGCAAATGTTGATTATAATGTTGTAGTTAAATGATCGCATAGTAGAACCTCACGAACGCAGGGTAACAGAGTCGGACTGTCATCAACATTTTAGTTGCTCTTTACGGCTTTCATCAGTACATTAAAAAGATTTCTAATAAACACAGAAGTGCTCAGCCAACATTATTTTGAGCAGGTATAAAATACTTAAATTGATAAAACTAAACCTTACTGGCGAACACAAACCACAACAGATGACCATTAAGTCGTTTTTAAGCAACAGGAACAGAGTTTTGGAATAAAACTATAATTTTTTATGAAAAATGATAAAACGGGTTGAAAGAATACAAAGGCAACAAAGTTTTTATATGATTTATAAACTTTTGAAGGTAGGAGACTGGTTCATTGGTTATAGATTCATGACATTAATTATACAGAAACTCGTCCTTGTAACTCAAATCATGCTGTTTCTAGAATCTTTATGAGGTCTAAGAAACTTATTTAGACTATGAACATTACACTTCTCTATTTTGTCTGTAAACACCTATACTTGGGTGCACAAAATGTATTTTATGAACTACTACACAGCGAATGTACCCATGTTTCTGAATTGGCTAATCGTATGTATAAATCATAGTTCCTGAGAGAATGTCAATCAATCAGTGCCTGTTACCCCATGTAAAGCATAGGCTGCCAACTAGAATTCTCCATCTAACTCTGTCCTGGGTTGTTCTTTTCAATTTTTCCCAAGTGCTGTTCATTCTCTTCATGTCTGCTCCCGATTCCTGGAGCAATGTGTCATTTGATCTTCTTCTATTTCCTTCGGCCTTGTGGATTCCATGTTAGTGCTTGTCTTGTGATGTAGTTTTATGATTCCATTAATGCGCGTACTATCCACCTCCAATGTCTTTTCTTGATTTCTTTATCGGTTGTAAAGTGATTTGGGAGGACATACATCTGAATTATTGGTACTATAGTTCTTGCAGCTTCGATGTGTAGCATTCGGAAAACGTCCCTTTTCTAATGTTCTGCTGTAAATGCCAAGAACCTACCAGTGAGATTAAAGAGATTAGTACTTAACCGTTCAGTTCTCAGACAGCTACCTCTATTATATTTTCTCTTTCTATTAGCCTGTTTCATCTATTCAACAATTTTTCAAAAGCCTCCTAGCGATACATTTAAACATACTATCATTTCTAAACTAATGGCTCTGCAGTGCTGATACCACTACACTACTTATAATTCGCTAACATTTACAAGTGATGATATCGGTGAAACAGGCAACTACATTACCCACAATACAATCAGCATACAGGTTTGCCTAAGTGTCAGACAAGAAGTGGCTAAAGAAGCTGCTAGTCCTTAATGATTTCCTTTGCAATTGAAGATGACTACATTCCGCATATCTGTGGATGGTGCTTGAGCCATATTGAGTCCACAAACACAAATCAACTCTGTACGAAAAATTCCGACAGCTTGCAGCCTAACAATAATAACGTCCTCAAAGAAAATTCCAATCAGCCAATCCAACGTAAGCATTTTGAAAAAGATGAAGCTCACAAACTTGAAACAATTACTTTTATATACACTGGCTCTCTCAAGTTCACCAGCAGAGTTCAATACATCCCTGAATAAAACAAAAATTCGGTTGTGAGTTGACAGTTCATACATTATCAACCATTAATGCGATGAATACCATCCCTTCATTCAACGATGTGACAATCGTAGCCGGTTGTTGTGATAATTGTCGATTGTTAATTTGATAATACGCACTAGTCTGAATTAGGAAATCGTTGATCATCAGGAACTGGCACTGCGTATCTATGTCGTTCTGGTATAGAACTCGTCCGTGGTGCACATCCACGATCCCCTTACTAGGGGTCAAACTCAAGACCGTCTGGCTTCACAACAAACAATATACCCTTTGACCACTTAATCGAGTTCTAATCAATGCATTTGGCTCAATCGTTATAATGTCGACTGGTTGTGGAATATAGAAATTGACATTTAGATTGTCCATTGATATACTGAAAGTATGGTCTTACAGTGATCTTACTAAACATTATAACTACTTCCTATTCTATTCCTCAGTGTGAAATGACTCGTGGGATGTGAAAGAAATTCTTTAACATCAAACTGGACACAGAATATCACCATCAATTGACGGTGATGTTTATACGCATGTAACAATATTTAAAGAGTTAATGATAAATGGAAATTATGCTGAGCACAAATGGATCATGCTAAATTCCTAACCTTGTTGGGTCATTTGAAGTAATCCATACTTTTCACCATAGTATTTAATCGGAAATGAAGCCACTTTGGTCTATTCAAAATTAAAATTTAACAGAACGAAATATAAAAACTAACTGTGTAGAACGATCGATTATCCTCAAAATTACTCAAATTCATCTAGTTAATTAATCCAATTATAATCAAAACAAAGAGAGACGAAGTGACTTACTAAATGAGATCTTTTGTTTCTAAGGAAAGTATTTAGTATTTTGGGGGGTTGACTGTTCATGCACACTTCTTGTATATAATAGTAATGAACAGACTAATAATGTATGGTTAATTCATGCAACTTCTTACTTTTCTACATTTACCATTATCGAATTCAATCGTTACAATATTTGTCTTCTTAATAATATCTTTTATGACAGTTTCATTATCTGTCTGGACGGTGTTCGATAGCATAAGCAGAACACAAACTAAGCAGTGAAAGAATCGATTGATGTAAATAATATTTGGACCTCTGTAATAGACAAATACAGCGGTTTATTGAAAATGAATTTATTAGACAACAGACTAACCTCATTTGTCGACTATACAACATTATAACAAATCTGAAATGTATTTAGTATTTCGTTATATATACACTGTTAATATGTACAACTGGTTTGTCAAATGAATTAACCAATCAAGTTTGAATAAATGTATCAATCATATTCATATTACAATCTATTCGTTATGTCAATTCAACTGATCAGTTTTCATTCTGATATGTAGCTTCACATAGTTTGTTGTAAACAGCCTAAACTTGTTTTGTATAACTTAGATTTTGATTAATCAGTTACTTCCTTATACAACTCATCATATAACATATAACCACGTACATAGTTATGTTTAACTCCGCCTGTAGCTCTTCTAGGGTTACTGGCGGTCCCAAGCCCAGGTAAAGGAGGAGCGTTGGGAATGCGGCTAGCATTTCCATCCCGTAAAACACAAGCTTGCTTAAAAAATGCTAACAAGATTAAACAAACTAAACCATTTAAACTCTGCCCTGGGAGTGGAAAGAATGTTTATGACGCCTCATGATGAAAGCTGAGATTCTTTGGATGTCATGACGCCAACGTCTCTTTTCACAATCAGAGCAAAATATCTTATAGGTACATGTAGTGTTCAGGTAATGTGCTAGATCGGGAAGACCAATCAAATAGATGCAGAAATGAAAAGATACAACTTGACAGTGGGGAGGCAGCAGGACTTGACAATATACCGAATGAAACATTAAAGTCAGATATAGACATAACGGCAAGGATGCTCCACGTTTTATTTACAGGGATCTGGCAGGAAAAACAAGTGCCGGCAGACTTGAAAGAAGGATACCTTATCAAGATACCAAAGAAAGGAGATTTGAGAAAATGCAAGAACTACAGAGGAATCACATTATTGTCAGTACCAGGGAAAGTCTACAACAGAGTGTTGTTGAATAGAATGAAAGATTCAGTGGATGCTCGAATTCAAGACCAACAGGCTGGTTTCAATAAGGATCGGTCTTGCACAGACCGAATCGCAACACTACGGATCATCGTTGAACAATCGATTGAATAGAACTCGTCACTGTACATCAACTTCATTGGCTATGAGAAGGCGTTCGACAGACTAGACAGGAGATCGATATGGAGACTTCTTTGACACTACGGTATACCAGAGAAACTCGTCAACATCATCCGGAAACGACACTGAAAAAATGCATTATCGCTTAACATCTCCACAAGATTTTATTAATCAAGAAATACTGGTCTCTGTATAACCCTCATAATAATAACTTATGTAATCAAATGTAAAATGTCTCATGTGTTTAACAATTACTTATATGGCATATCGGGATAGGATGGAAGAAAGGTAGAGGTGGTTAAACCAAAATGTCACATTAATCCAAGAAGCCACTGACTACTGATTTGAGTTGTGTCAATAAATCTAGACTACCTTGTTGAGATCGGTGTGAATGCCATGACCAGTGGCTGAATGCGTTGGATGATATAGCTCAGAATCGGTCACACTGATGGAAAGTTATTCCATCTGAGTCCTCACCTGATTTGCGAACATTAATTTGCCTGATATCTTTCTTCCCGGACCATATTCTGTATATCCACTCATTCTTATTCTTATTGCAATTACCATTCAGGCAACTATTGCATTGACCGATTTGGTGTTAATCTTGCCTTAATGCTGAAGTGTGACAACTTCAGCTGACGTATGCCTGTGCCAAGTTCTTTGTTGCGTATGCATGCAAACATATAAATGACCAAACGCAGGTTTAAGACAAGAAGATTCATATTGTGATCAGCTGTGTGGTGCATACCACCAATTTGGAAAAGTTTCATTTTACAATGTCATCGTATTAACTCACTAAATACAATACTCACCATATTGCCAATTAGTATATGGGTATTATCAGTATTATCAACTTTTACAAAATCACATCGATAAGTATTCTGAGAAATGGATCAACTGAGATAAACACTGGAGTGATTGCATATTGTGGTCAGATTGAATGACGGAGAGGATTTGTACAACGGAATATTAGAATTGTTGTTCGATTTTTTCATACAGTTTATACAATGTGATATAGGCAATCCTTATATGGATTCGATAGTGTTTTCATCAGTGAAAGTTAAGTAATTTTGTCCTGAGTAGAGAAATATATTGGTGCTTAAAATCTTTTCCCTAATAGTTTCGGTAGAATAGGGATACTTTGATAGGAATCCTAAAGTAGCTTCATGTTCGATCTGCAGTCTATAATCTTTGTATTAAGAATGCAGATGGTTGACTAGTGTCATGCTAAACACATCGAGAGACGTGAATGAAATTGGTGTGTTTATCTAATATACTTGTACTAGACCCAACTGTTTGATTAGTAGTGATTGTTCTATGCGATCGAAATAGTTTAGGTATATTCAATTGAAAAAAGCACTTGATTAGTTAGGAGATAAACTCGTAAACAATTAACTAATAATAGAGAATTGCCAATCCAATCGAAGATGGATCCCACCATGCCTCGAATTGAGCTATTGCACCATGAGTAGATGTCACTTGGAATCAGGTTTGGAATTCAACATAAGCAAATTCACATTTATCAGTCACTTGTTTTCATATAATCACACTGGTTCATTTGAAAAAGAAACGAAATTACTTCTTTCTAATAATTACAACCGATGCTAGTAGAATTCGAGTTAATGGTTTGCATTCACAACTTTAAAAGAAACCATTACAACCTCTTGATGAAAATGATGTTTGCATCCATACAACTGGAATAGGCAGTCAGTTCGTTTATGTAGATCACTGTCGAATTAGTTAGACTCATTCATTTTGACTTATTCGGTAGTGGAGTCTCCAATTATTATATAAGTTCTATTCTAGACTATGGGTGAACCATGAATCTCATTTGGCAGTAACAGTCTTATTCACAGTCAACCAGTTGAAATGAAATACATGCCATTACAATACAATTTATAATTTTACCACTGACAACAGGACCATACAAATTCTAAATCAGTACAGTATATTATATACACAATAAGCAAGGTTATACTTCTACACGATATCGACTTCCAGTATCAACATAAACAATTCATTCAGTCAATTCAAGTACCAATGTTGGTTTATAATGAAAATGAATCCGACTAAACAACGTTCAATTGTACTAATATCCCATCTTTCTTGGCAAACACACAGATACTGTTTCAATTACATGATATAATTAATCATTCAGTAGAACGTCACTTGCCTTGTCGATGTATTCATTCAGCAAACTGTAACCTCAGCATAACATTTGATACTCCCAAAGTCTAGTATGCAGTCGTTGATACAGTCATTCACGTATTGCAATTTGACATTCGATTATTATTATCAGTATAAATTAAATAAAAGAAGGTTGCTTAATGACTTCTAGAATTGGTCAAAATTGGCATCGAATCTACATAGAAATTCGTATGGTTCTATTTTCATGTTAGTGTAATTGAAACACGAACCAAGACCTAGTGATCTGAAATAATTGGTAAAGATGAACCTACACTATAATATAATCTGTGTATTTGTATTATTGATGCTTAGCAAATGTGTTATTACGTGTAAGTCACATATATCTCTTCCTGTATTTGTACCTGTGTGTCTGCTTACTCATGTTTTGGTGAAGTAGGCTATGCTGAACTTTATATCCTCTACTTGGCATAGGTTGTTCTACATTCACTAATTTGTAATATTAATAATGAAGACATTTGTATCCTTATACGTTCATATATTCCTGGTCAAATTCCTAAATTCCATTACTGATGATGATTAGTCAAGTGGGGATGATTGCAGACTAATTTTAATTTGATTCCTGCTTAACACAATGCATTACTTCTACTACTACTTTTACTATTACTATTACTATTACTACTACTACTACTACTACTACTACTACTACTACTACTACTATTAAACTGACTGATTACATAATATCAAGTAGGAGAAAAGACAGATGCTATGATAAGAGATCTAGTATTAATAATAGATAGTTAAGAGTTAGGGGGAATGAACTAGGTACACAAAGAAGTAGACAGGTTTTATCTACATCAAAGTGATTGAAAAGTAATTACAATAAGAATAAATCAAAACCGGTTTATTCAACTGCGTGATCTCTATTCAAACAATCCGTTATCAGACGATACAAATCTTCACCTAAATCTAATGACAATCACAATTTATGTGTTTCCACCCTACTGATTACATAATCTTTATGCATCACAGATCCCCTCTCTCTCATTTTAACTACTAAGTGATTATTTAAAACAGTGGGTAGTCGAATAGTTCACACAATTCTAGTTTAAACATTTCAATGTCTTCAATAGATGTTGGAATTAGGCGCATATTCTAGGAGTAAAGGTTTTCAAATGGTGTTCCTGCACCCATCTTATTAATTTTCTTATTAATGTCACAAAACTCAGAATTCAATGATGAAGCTTTCAATTCAGTTTTATTGAGTATAACACTGGAAAAATTGTTTACGTACCAATTCAGAATAGTGGGAAAGTTTGTCTCAGGAATTTGTTTTTCTAGCTCTTTAATTAATTTGGTTTTTTGTTTTTGTTTGCTATTATCCACAACATCTATTAGGCAGTTTGTGATTTGATGTTTGATTCCTGCTCTGGGCGCCACCTCAATGTGCATTTATCAATTCAACTACTTCTGTGTAACTAGGTATACAGGGTACACATTTTGACAGCTACGACATTGTATCACATAACATCGTCCTTCCTGGTTAAGCAGAGAATCAGTCAAGCAAATAAAAAATTTTCATCCATGCCTACTGAATTGGTACACGACATCTAATCGGTCGTAAAATATCTTTTAAAATCACTATCAATTATTCCATATGGCTTACAAATCCGTTTTTTACATACGGTCGTAGAAATCGCCACCCAAATACACAAACCCAAACTGTGCATTCTAAAAAGTCTGATCAGCCACTTTCTCTACCTTGACAGATGATATAAGCTACAGTGAATTGGGATTAACATAGGAATCAGTCTAACATCGTCGTTCTTCAAATCTATTTAATTTTATCAAATCGTTCATTGTTATGTGCTCTGAACGTCTTAATCGTCATTCCATTTATATTTCTACATAACTTTTAGTTAAAGAATTTTCTCCAATTATACTATCAGTTTTACAATGGAGTAACCGTAGCCACCTCCCCTTCTCTACTAAGAATATGATCACAACCTAGTGAAATAGGGGCATATGATATCGAAATGTAGAGACATATTAAAAGAGTAATACACTAACAAAATGCCAAAATCAATCAGATTCATCCTACAGCTTCAGTATGCAACAAAAATACTACAAAAACATCTGGCTAATGTACCTGAAGTAACATAATCAGTAAATGAGTTAACATAAAGTTGTAAAGATGCATTCAACTTATTACTTGAACAATGTTAACAATTGTAACGTATAAACGTTAGAAACAGAACATCACTACTCCATTTGTAATTGTCTAAACACAATTGAAAACTTCATCATTTTTTGGTATCAGTAGAAATAGTTGAATTCCTTTCTATCTTTTAATTAATCTAATACGTAAACAATAAACACTAGTTCATTTTTATAACCGATATCCACTATTGGAAATAATTAATTTCACTTGACCTCAAATGAATTAGAGAAATAAAACTTGGCTAATATTGTCATTGTTATTCTTTGCATAACTTATGTGTTAATGATAAAATTAGTGTCCCCTGGATATCCAGCAACATGTACTTACTTTGTTGGCATAAACTGGCCTTACCTCATCTACTTTTTTCATTACTAATTACCTAATGGAATGTTTTGTTAGTTATAACATGAAATCATAAATTGCAATATACACCGTAATACTAATTAGTATACTTGTACTATTAACATTATTAGACTGTAGAATATCACGTGTAGAATTATTCTGAGAGATATTTCAACTGATGGAAGCATAGAAGTGATTGTATATTAGAGTCAGATTGAATACAGATGAGGATTTGTCTAACTGCCAATATCGTCATGGAGTTTACACAGTGTAATGTTGGCAATTCTAATATGAAGTAGATAGCCTTTTCGTCAGTGAGGGTTAAGTAAATTTGTGTTGATTTATCATTTCATAAGGAACACTGTTTCAATATTGAAATTCTTTTATTATTGAAGTCTAATCTATCAAAGATTATGTTGGGTAGAGCCAAAAAACCCCTGGAAACAAGTTCAGAAAGGCGTAGAAATCAATAGAGATAATTGTGTCTAATCAGCACGCAGATAGTTTTTACTTGAAGATTCTAGACAATGAGAAGTCACGTGATATATCTCTGATTGGACAGTTATCTTACTACTACTGTGTTTAGCAGGATATAGAAATCTCTAGAAGCCTGAAGGGCATTTATGATAATATAAATACCTTAGTTTTTGTACATAATGGACTCCTTGCAGTAAAGTGTTATTTTGCCGTATTTCGTGTCTTCTCTCTCATGTTCACGTTGAAGTGTAGTTTTAACCTGGGGGTCGAGTCAAAGCTTAGGAGTCAAATCAAGCGGTCCACTTAGACGAGATTAATAACTAACGACAGAGATTTCGCGGTCGAATAAGAATCCAAACCACGCGTCACAACAGATTATGTGGATGATTCATAAACAGATATTACGTTGGTTAATTATTGAGTATTTGCATAAGTAAATCTGCCTTTAACATCCTCTTCTTATTTTCTCATAATCACAATCAATTCTTCTGAACCATTTCATCTTTCTAATTATCATACTTCTCAATGAAATAATGCCCAATTGAGGTCTATGGTAGTTGATTACTTTGAGATCAGACTTTCGAAAGACATTAGAAAATTCATACATGGATGGTTTCCTAAGATCTATTATGTGTCATCATGAATCTTCAATTATCATCATCATAATCATCATCATCATCATAATCAATCATCATCATCATCATAAGGATTCACTTTGCCTCAAGACATTGAAATTGCATTCTTTGACTTTTGCTTAAACACCATTTTATTCTTCATTATTTTCAGTATCTGAAGTGTGTGAATATCAACAATTTTAAATTGGAGAACGTCATTAACATGTTTTCATCTTTGCAAAATCACTAACAGTTCCGATCGTTGTGAACGATATGCGACACATAACTAATACGAGTACAATAAACAAATAAAATAATTAGAGCCATGTTATCAAATGAGCACACAATTGTTTATTAATCAATTTTAGTATTATTATTAATAATAACAATAATGGGGGTAGGGATTGGGGTAACGAAAGTTCAAATGGCGTTGATTAGAATCTTGGTAAACGAGACTGAAGAAGTTGATTGTTCAAATTAGTAATGATGTTAAGTGCATGTAAATAATGACAACAAATTATCCAGCAAGATATTTTATCAGTAAGTGAAAGTGCAGAATAAAAAGTATGTGCTTTAATATAAGTAGTATAATAATTGTCTTCACAAAACAGATTCACTCATACAAATCTACAATGTTATGTCAACAAAAAATAAATTGACAAGTAATTTCACAATTGGATTCATTCGTAGATGTCAGTTGAAGGTGATGACTCCGCGAAAAATCACTAAAATCTTGTACTTTGCTCACCATTGGTATTCTAAAAAAAAGAGACACAAAGCATAATCATGTTGAGTTGATTGTCAATTCAACAATTAGAATGAAACAATGAAATTTGTCATCATGTCAAATATTTATTGAAAATTCTGAACAACATCATAACCACTTTAAGAGATTGATGACTCAAATCAATTAATTCAAGCGACCTAATAACTGTCTTATCATTGCACATTTCATTACTTGAACAATTAGATCTACTAGGAATATCATCCATCGTCATCAAATCAAAGGTGACTGCATGAATAGTTCCTTTGCATCTCATTATCACACTGGTTTCTTACGAAATGTGTATTTACTACTATATTGTGACTATCATCAACTGTATCAGTAGAAAGCGTCTACTCGTCACATTTAACAAGTCAAATAAGAATAAGACAGTTGAAGTAGCACCAATACCTATAAGTAAACAACATTCTATACAAAGGGAATATCTTCAACAGGTTGTAGAATCAAACTTTTATGTTTTTCAATAAACAAATCATTCATATTCATTGGAATCTAACTGACATTGAATGAACATGAGTAATCAATTACACTGAACTCCAATCATGTTGAACTATGGAATATTCATTGGCAATTGAATTGTTTCACATTACATCTGAACTACTCACCTAATCATGTTTTTAACTCATCGTTTACTCTATTAATGTTAGTCATTGTTATTCAAATAAACAGTCAATAGAATTGTCTACATTGACACATTTACTAAATTGTACTTTACATTCATTAAACTATTAAAACTAACTCCATATCACACTGAATTCACACCAGCATATGGAGAGCTGTATATACACCACAATCAGTTTCTTTATCAATTCTACTATCGTGTTAAAAAATACCCACTAAATGGATGTTATAACTCTCACTATGAAGTGGAGTAGTTCTAAAGCGGAAATCATTAAAGTAACAAAATATTGTAAGTGAAAAAAAAAATACGCGATAAAACATAAACAACTTACGCGTTTTATGAAAATACGTAGAAAAATAAAAATGTGCAGTAAGAAAATCAAAATAACAAAACAAAATAGAGGAAGCAAACATTGGAAATTATCAAACATATAAGAGAAAAACGAAGAAACAGTAGATGTGAGGTAAGAAAAATTGAATAATTCGATATCATTCAGAATTGATGATCCAGAAGATGCAGAGGAAAGATTGAAATTGCTCACAAAGGTAGGCCGTGAAGGATTTCTATGATTGGTACCAGTATAAATAGATTCACGAGATAATAAAGGTGATTGCGCTGTTGGTTCAAATTTGTCATTTTCTTTGTCGCTATCTCCATCAGATTGTGAACTACTTGAAGATTGACCGTTTTTAATTTCAGTGGTAGTGGTGAGAGGTTCACCAGAATTTGTATGTTGTTGTACATTTGTTTCGACTTCGTCATCTTCTTCCCTTTTGCCATGTTGACCAGATTGTGGAATATTTGGAGATTCAACATTTTTATTTTCAGTGGTACTGGACGTAGGTTGACGAGATAATAATGGTGATTGTGTTGTTGATTGAATTTTGAGATTTTCATTGTTGCTATCTCCATCAGATTGTGAACTACTTGAAGATTGACCGTTTTTAATTTCAGTGGTAGTGGAAAGAGGTTCACCAGAATTTGTATGTTGTTGTACATTTGTTTCGACTTCGTCATCTTCTTCCCTTTTGCCATGTTGATCAGATTGTGGAATATTTGGAGATTCAACATTTTTATTTTCAGTGGTACTGGACGTAGGTTGATGAGATAATAATGGTGATTGTGTTGTTGATTGAATTTTGAGATTTTCATTGTTGCTATCTCCATCAGATTGTGAACTACTTGAAGATTGACCGTTTTTAATTTCAGTGGTAGTGGAGAGAGGTTCACCAGAATTTGATTGCTGTTGTACTTTTTTTACGATTTCGTCATCTTCCTCCCTTTTGCCATGTTGATCAGATTGTGGAATATTTGGAGATTCAACATTTTTATTTTCAGTGGTACTGGACGTAGGTTGATGAGATAAAAATGGTGATTGTACTGTTGATTGAATTTTGAGATTTTCATTGTTGCTATCTCCATCAGATTGTGAACTACTTGAAGATTGACCGTTTTTAATTTCAGTGGTAGTGGAAAGAGGTTCACCAGAATTTGATTGTTGTGATACTTTTGTTTCGACTTCGTCATCTTCTTCCCTTTTGCCATGTTGATCAGATTGTGGAATATTTGGAGATTCAACATTTTTATTTTCAGTGGTACTGGACGTAGGTTGATGAGATAATAATGGTGATTGTACTGTTGAATGAATTTTGAGATTTTCATTGTTGCTATCTCCATCAGATTGTGAACTACTTGAAGATTGACCGTTTTTAATTTCAGTGGTAGTGGTGAGAGGTTCACTAGAATTTGATTGTTGTTGTTCTTCTGTTTCGACTTCGTCATCTTCTTCCCTTTTGCCATGTTGACCAGATTGTGGAATATTTGGAGATCCAACATTTTTATTTTCAGTGGTACTGGACGTAGGTTGACGAGATAATAATGGTGATTGTGTTGTTGATTGAATTTTGAGATTTTCATTGTTGCTATCTCCATCAGATTGTGAACTACTTGAAGATTGACCGTTTTTAATTTCAGTGGTAGTGGTGAGAGGTTCACTAGAATTTGATTGTTGTTGTTCTTCTGTTTCGACTTCGTCATCTTCTTCCCTTTTGCCATGTTGACCAGATTGTGGAATATTTGGAGATCCAACATTTTTATTTTCAGTGGTACTGGACGTAGGTTGACGAGATAATAATGGTGATTGTGTTGTTGATTGAATTTTGAGATTTTCATTGTTGCTATCTCTATCAGATTGTGAACTACTTGAAGATTGACCGTTTTTAATTTCAGTGGTAGTGGTGAGAGGTTCACTAGAATTTGATTGTTGTTGTTCTTCTGTTTCGACTTCGTCATCTTCTTCCCTTTTGCCATGTTGACCAGATTGTGGAATATTTGGAGATCCAACATTTTTATTTTCAGTGGAACTGGACGTAGGTTGACGAGATAATAATGGTGATTGTGTTGTTGATTGAATTTTGAGATTTTCATTGTTGCTATCTCCATCAGATTGTGAACTACTTGAAGATTGACCGTTTTTAATTTCAGTGGTAGTGGTGAGAGGTTCACTAGAATTTGATTGTTGTTGTTCTTCTGTTTCGACTTCGTCATCTTCTTCCCTTTTGCCATGTTGACCAGATTGTGGAATATTTGGAGATTCAACATTTTTATTTTCAGTGGTACTGGACGTAGGTTGACGAGATAATAATGGTGATTGTGTTGTTGATTGAATTTTGAGATTTTCATTGTTGCTATCTCCATCAGATTGTGAACTACTTGAAGATTGACCGTTTTTAATTTCAGTGGTAGTGGTGAGAGGTTCACTAGAATTTGATTGTTGTTGTTCTTCTGTTTCGACTTCGTCATCTTCTTCCCTTTTGCCATGTTGACCAGATTGTGGAATATTTGGAGATCCAACATTTTTATTTTCAGTGGTACTGGACGTAGGTTGACGAGATAATAATGGTGATTGTGTTGTTGATTGAATTTTGAGATTTTCATTGTTGCTATCTCCATCAGATTGTGAACTACTTGAAGATTGACCGTTTTTAATTTCAGTGGTAGTGGAGAGAGGTTCACCAGAATTTGATTGCTGTTGTACTTTTTTTACGATTTCGTCATCTTCTTCCCTTTTGCCATGTTGATCAGATTGTGGAATATTTGGAGATTCAACATTTTTATTTTCAGTGGTACTGGACGTAGGTTGACGAGATAATAATGGTGATTGTGTTGTTGATTGAATTTTGAGATTTTCATTGTTGCTATCTCCATCAGATTGTGAACTACTTGAAGATTGACCGTTTTTAATTTCAGTGGTAGTGGTGAGAGGTTCACTAGAATTTGATTGTTGTTGTTCTTCTGTTTCGACTTCGTCATCTTCTTCCCTTTTGCCATGTTGACCAGATTGTGGAATATTTGGAGATTCAACATTTTTATTTTCAGTGGTACTGGACGTAGGTTGACGAGATAATAATGGTGATTGTACTGTTGATTGAATTTTGAGATTTTGATTGTTGCTATCTCCATCAGATTGTGAACTACTTGAAGATTGACCGTTTTTAATTTCAGTGGTAGTGGTGAGAGGTTCACTAGAATTTGATTGTTGTTGTTCTTCTGTTTCGACTTCGTCATCTTCTTCCCTTTTGCCATGTTGACCAGATTGTGGAATATTTGGAGATCCAACATTTTTATTTTCAGTGGTACTGGACGTAGGTTGACGAGATAATAATGGTGATTGTGTTGTTGATTGAATTTTGAGATTTTCATTGTTGCTATCTCCATCAGATTGTGAACTACTTGAAGATTGACCGTTTTTAATTTCAGTGGTAGTGGTGAGAGGTTCACTAGAATTTGATTGTTGTTGTTCTTCTGTTTCGACTTCGTCATCTTCTTCCCTTTTGCCATGTTGACCAGATTGTGGAATATTTGGAGATCCAACATTTTTATTTTCAGTGGTACTGGACGTAGGTTGATGAGATAATAATGGTGATTGTACTGTTGATTGAATTTTGAGATTTTGATTGTTGCTATCTCCATCAGATTGTGAACTACTTGAAGATTGACCGTTTTTAATTTCAGTGGTAGTGGAAAGAGGTTCACCAGAATTTGTATGTTGTTGTACATTTGTTTCGACTTCGTCATCTTCTTCCCTTTTGCCCTGTTGACCAGATTGTGGAATATTTGGAGATTCAACATTTTTATTTTCAGTGGTACTGGACGTAGGTTGACGAGATAATAATGGTGATTGTGTTGTTGATTGAATTTTGAGATTTTCATTGTTGCTATCTCCATCAGATTGTGAACTACTTGAAGATTGACCGTTTTTAATTTCAGTGGTAGTGGAAAGAGGTTCACCAGAATTTGTATGTTGTTGTACATTTGTTTCGACTTCGTCATCTTCTTCCCTTTTGCCATGTTGATCAGATTGTGGAATATTTGGAGATTCAACATTTTTATTTTCAGTGGTACTGGACGTAGGTTGATGAGATAATAATGATGCATGTACTGTTGGTTCAAGTTTGCCATTTTCTTTGTCGCTATCTCCATCAGATTCTGAACTACTTGAAGATTGACCGTTTTTAATTTCAGTGGTAGTGGAGAGAGGTTCACCAGAATTTGATTGCTGTTGTACTTTTTTTACGATTTCGTCATCTTCCTCCCTTTTGCCATGTTGATCAGATTGTGGAATATTTGGAGATTCAACATTTTTATTTTCAGTGGTACTGGACGTAGGTTGATGAGATAAAAATGGTGATTGTACTGTTGATTGAATTTTGAGATTTTCATTGTTGCTATCTCCATCAGATTGTGAACTACTTGAAGATTGACCGTTTTTAAATTCAGTGGTAGTGGAAAGAGGTTCACCAGAATTTGATTGTTGTGATACTTTTGTTTCGACTTCGTCATCTTCTTCCCTTTTGCCATGTTGATCAGATTGTGGAATATTTGGAGATTCAACATTTTTATTTTCAGTGGTACTGGACGTAGGTTGATGAGATAATAATGGTGATTGTACTGTTGAATGAATTTTGAGATTTTCATTGTTGCTATCTCCATCAGATTGTGAACTACTTGAAGATTGACCGTTTTTAATTTCAGTGGTAGTGGGAAGAGGTTCACCTAGAATTTGATTGTTGTTGTACTTTGTTTCGACTTCGTCATCTTCTTCCCTTTTGCCATGTTGATCAGATTGTGGAATATTTGGAGATTCCAACATTTTTATTTTCAGTGGTACTGGACGTAGGTTGATGAGATAATAGTGATGATTGTACTGTTGGTTCAAGTTTGTCATTTTCTTTGTCGCTATCTCCATCAGATTGTGAACTACTTGAAGATTGACCGTTTTTAATTTCAGTGGTAGTGGAAAGAGGTTCACCAGAATTTGTATGTTGTTGTACTTTTGTTTCGATTTCGTCATCTTCTTCCCTTTTGCCATGTTGACCAGATTGTGGAATATTTGGAGATTCAACATTTTTATTTTCAGTGGTACTGGACGTAGGTTGATGAGGTAATAGTGGTGATTGTACTGTTGATTGAATTTTGAGATTTTCATTGTTGCTATCTCCATCAGATTGTGAACTACTTGAAGATTGACCGTTTTTAATTTCAGTGGTAGTGGAAAGAGGTTCACCAGAATTTGTATGTTGTTGTACATTTGTTTCGACTTCGTCATCTTCTTCCCTTTTGCCATGTTGACCAGATTGTGGAATATTTGGAGATTCAACATTTTTATTTTCAGTGGTACTGGACGTAGGTTGACGAGATAATAATGGTGATTGTACTGTTGATTGAATTTTGAGATTTTCATTGTTGCTATCTCCATCAGATTGTGAACTACTTGAAGATTGACCGTTTTTAATTTCAGTGGTAGTGGAAAGAGGTTCACCAGAATTTGTATGTTGTTGTACTTTTGTTTCGACTTTCGTCATCTTCTTCCCTTTTGCCATGTTGATCAGATTGTGGAATATTTGGAGATTCAACATTTTTATTTTCAGTGGTACTGGACGTAGGTTGATGAGATAATAATGATGATTGTACTGTTGGTTCAAGTTTGTCATTTTCTTTGTCGCTATCTCCATCAGATTGTGAACTACTTGAAGATTGACCGTTTTTAATTTCAGTGGTAGTGGAAAGAGGTTCACCAGAATTTGATTGTTGTTGTACTTTTTTTACGATTTCGTCATCTTCCTCCCTTTTGCCATGTTGATCAGATTGTGGAATATTTGGAGATTCAACATTTTTATTTTCAGTGGTACTGGACGTAGGTTGATGAGATAATAGTGGTGATTGTACTGTTGGTTCAAGTTTGTCATTTTCTTTGTTCGCTATCTCCATCAGATTGTGAACTACTTGAAGATTGACCGTTTTTAATTTCAGTGGTAGTGGAAAGAGGTTCACCAGAATTTGATTGTTGTGATACTTTTGTTTCGACTTCGTCATCTTCTTCCCTTTTGCCATGTTGATCAGATTGTGGAATATTTGGAGATTCAACATTTTTATTTTCAGTGGTACTGGACGTAGGTTGATGAGGTAATAGTGGTGATTGTACTGTTGGTTCAAGTTTGTCATTTTCTTTGTCGCTATCTCCATCAGATTGTGAACTACTTGAAGATTGACCGTTTTTAATTTCAGTGGTAGTGGAAGGAGGTTCACCAGAATTTGATTGTTGTTGTTCTTCTGTTTCGACTTCGTCATCTTCTTCCCTTTTGCCATGTTGACCAGATTGTGGAATATTTGGAGATCCAACATTTTTATTTTCAGTGGTACTGGACGTAGGTTGACGAGATAATAATGGTGATTGTGTTGTTGATTGAATTTTGAGATTTTCATTGTTGCTATCTCCATCAGATTGTGAACTACTTGAAGATTGACCGTTTTTAATTTCAGTGGTAGTGGTGAGAGGTTCACTAGAATTTGATTGTTGTTGTTCTTCTGTTTCGACTTCGTCATCTTCTTCCCTTTTGCCATGTTGACCAGATTGTGGAATATTTGGAGATTCAACATTTTTATTTTCAGTGGTACTGGACGTAGGTTGACGAGATAATAATGGTGATTGTGTTGTTGATTGAATTTTGAGATTTTCATTGTTGCTATCTCTATCAGATTGTGAACTACTTGAAGATTGACCGTTTTTAATTTCAGTGGTAGTGGTGAGAGGTTCACTAGAATTTGATTGTTGTTGTTCTTCTGTTTCGACTTCGTCATCTTCTTCCCTTTTGCCATGTTGACCAGATTGTGGAATATTTGGAGATCCAACATTTTTATTTTCAGTGGAACTGGACGTAGGTTGACGAGATAATAATGGTGATTGTGTTGTTGATTGAATTTTGAGATTTTCATTGTTGCTATCTCTATCAGATTGTGAACTACTTGAAGATTGACCGTTTTTAATTTCAGTGGTAGTGGTGAGAGGTTCACTAGAATTTGATTGTTGTTGTTCTTCTGTTTCGACTTCGTCATCTTCTTCCCTTTTGCCATGTTGACCAGATTGTGGAATATTTGGAGATTCAACATTTTTATTTTCAGTGGTACTGGACGTAGGTTGACGAGATAATAATGGTGATTGTGTTGTTGATTGAATTTTGAGATTTTCATTGTTGCTATCTCCATCAGATTGTGAACTACTTGAAGATTGACCGTTTTTAATTTCAGTGGTAGTGGTGAGAGGTTCACTAGAATTTGATTGTTGTTGTTCTTCTGTTTCGACTTCGTCATCTTCTTCCCTTTTGCCATGTTGACCAGATTGTGGAATATTTGGAGATCCAACATTTTTATTTTCAGTGGTACTGGACGTAGGTTGACGAGATAATAATGGTGATTGTGTTGTTGATTGAATTTTGAGATTTTGATTGTTGCTATCTCCATCAGATTGTGAACTACTTGAAGATTGACCGTTTTTAATTTCAGTGGTAGTGGTGAGAGGTTCACTAGAATTTGATTGTTGTTGTTCTTCTGTTTCGACTTCGTCATCTTCTTCCCTTTTGCCATGTTGACCAGATTGTGGAATATTTGGAGATCCAACATTTTTATTTTCAGTGGTACTGGACGTAGGTTGACGAGATAATAATGGTGATTGTGTTGTTGATTGAATTTTGAGATTTTCATTGTTGCTATCTCCATCAGATTGTGAACTACTTGAAGATTGACCGTTTTTAATTTCAGTGGTAGTGGTGAGAGGTTCACTAGAATTTGATTGTTGTTGTTCTTCTGTTTCGACTTCGTCATCTTCTTCCCTTTTGCCATGTTGACCAGATTGTGGAATATTTGGAGATCCAACATTTTTATTTTCAGTGGTACTGGACGTAGGTTGACGAGATAATAATGGTGATTGTACTGTTGATTGAATTTTGAGATTTTGATTGTTGCTATCTCCATCAGATTGTGAACTACTTGAAGATTGACCGTTTTTAATTTCAGTGGTAGTGGTGAGAGGTTCACTAGAATTTGATTGTTGTTGTTCTTCTGTTTCGACTTCGTCATCTTCTTCCCTTTTGCCCTGTTGACCAGATTGTGGAATATTTGGAGATCCAACATTTTTATTTTCAGTGGTACTGGACGTAGGTTGACGAGATAATAATGGTGATTGTGTTGTTGATTGAATTTTGAGATTTTCATTGTTGCTATCTCCATCAGATTGTGAACTACTTGAAGATTGACCGTTTTTAATTTCAGTGGTAGTGGTGAGAGGTTCACTAGAATTTGATTGTTGTTGTTCTTCTGTTTCGACTTCGTCATCTTCTTCCCTTTTGCCATGTTGACCAGATTGTGGAATATTTGGAGATCCAACATTTTTATTTTCAGTGGTACTGGACGTAGGTTGACGAGATAATAATGGTGATTGTGTTGTTGATTGAATTTTGAGATTTTCATTGTTGCTATCTCCATCAGATTGTGAACTACTTGAAGATTGACCGTTTTTAATTTCAGTGGTAGTGGTGAGAGGTTCACTAGAATTTGATTGTTGTTGTTCTTCTGTTTCGACTTCGTCATCTTCTTCCCTTTTGCCCTGTTGACCAGATTGTGGAATATTTGGAGATCCAACATTTTTATTTTCAGTGGTACTGGACGTAGGTTGACGAGATAATAATGGTGATTGTGTTGTTGATTGAATTTTGAGATTTTCATTGTTGCTATCTCCATCAGATTGTGAACTACTTGAAGATTGACCGTTTTTAATTTCAGTGGTAGTGGTGAGAGGTTCACTAGAATTTGATTGTTGTTGTTCTTCTGTTTCGACTTCGTCATCTTCTTCCCTTTTGCCATGTTGACCAGATTGTGGAATATTTGGAGATCCAACATTTTTATTTTCAGTGGTACTGGACGTAGGTTGACGAGATAATAATGGTGATTGTGTTGTTGATTGAATTTTGAGATTTTCATTGTTGCTATCTCCATCAGATTGTGAACTACTTGAAGATTGACCGTTTTTAATTTCAGTGGTAGTGGTGAGAGGTTCACTAGAATTTGATTGTTGTTGTTCTTCTGTTTCGACTTCGTCATCTTCTTCCCTTTTGCCATGTTGACCAGATTGTGGAATATTTGGAGATCCAACATTTTTATTTTCAGTGGTACTGGACGTAGGTTGACGAGATAATAATGGTGATTGTGTTGTTGATTGAATTTTGAGATTTTGATTGTTGCTATCTCCATCAGATTGTGAACTACTTGAAGATTGACCGTTTTTAATTTCAGTGGTAGTGGTGAGAGGTTCACTAGAATTTGATTGTTGTTGTTCTTCTGTTTCGACTTCGTCATCTTCTTCCCTTTTGCCATGTTGACCAGATTGTGGAATATTTGGAGATCCAACATTTTTATTTTCAGTGGTACTGGACGTAGGTTGATGAGATAATAATGGTGATTGTACTGTTGATTGAATTTTGAGATTTTGATTGTTGCTATCTCCATCAGATTGTGAACTACTTGAAGATTGACCGTTTTTAATTTCAGTGGTAGTAGAATTAATTTCACCAGATTTCAATTGTGTTGTTTCTGTCATTTTTTTGGTTTCTTCTTCTTTTTTGTTGCTATTTTTATCAGGTTTTGTTCTTGTCGATACTTTGCCGTTTTCAATTTGGTTTCGTGTTTCTATTTTTTCACTTGATTGTGTTTTTGCTTTTTTTGGTTCATTGTGTTCTACCGATTCTCGTTTTCCTTTTTCTCTTTTCAATTCTGTTTCTTTCGTTGGTTCCTGAAATTCAAAATAATTTAAGTTTATTTTTCGAAGTTTTTTTAAATGTTTTCTTATTAACTATTAATTCAGTTTATGTTATTCCACTCACCGTGTATTCTTCTCTTATATTGTTCGGAATCATTTCGTACTCCTTGTCACATTTCATTTCGAAAATTCTATGACATTGTCAAAACATTCCTTTCAATATCCACATTATATCGTCTGTTTTTATTAGTCACATGTGATGATTATTTCAATCGTGTTTCTCTCCTCCCGTCACCTATAGTTTATTGATTTTATTTGTTATCTACAAATTGACAACTGGTTTCGTACTCTCCAAAACAGATAAGCACAAATATCCTAAATCCGCCTATAGCTCTTCTAGGGTTACAGACAGTCCAAAGTCCAGGTGAAGGAAAAGGGTATGGCATGGGCTAGCATAATCATCCTGTAAAACACAAGCTTGCTGATTAAAACGCTAACCTGATTAGATAAACTACGAATATTCTATGATATTCATAAAACATACCCATGAATGTATACAGTATTAAATAAACAATCAATTATTGATGAAGTAATCTGTGATTGATTGTGGAATGTTAGTTATATGATTACTGAGGTAAATCATTTCCAGGGAGGTTGTCATCGAGTTGTGTAAAATTAATCAATTTCAATTCAGTGTAGCATCCTACTTCTATGAATGAATGAAATGTCTTACATGACACAGTATGATGTAAATTCTGCGTTTCTATGAAACATTTACTACATCCTATGAAACTATTTATCATTGTCATTAGGTATTTAGTTTATTAGTTTGAGTGATTGTTACTTACACTCTTGATAAATTACAGTCTATTACAAAATGTATCATGTGAAAGTATCATAATAATTCCTGTGCTTACTTGTCTAAAACATTTGCTGTCACTGAATTTAATAGCATTGAGATCAGCACCGTTAGTGCAGTTTTTGATTATTGGACACCAATAACAGATGATGTTTTCTTCAGATGCCAGTTGACACGATTCTTTGTTCTTTTGTTTGGAACAATAATCTGGGAAAGTAGGAGAAGTACACAGTCACTTTTAGTTATAAGAAGCTGTGTTGTACATGGATTTAACGTCTCTTTCACACAATTGTACACTAATTAGTAATGACTAAATTAGTGAATTCGACTACATCAGAATGTTCAATGAATGCATTCTGTTGATTCAAAATGTTGATGAATCATATCGTAGTAGGTGATTGAAATCAATATAAAATATATTCACGAGTAAGTACCGATTTCCCCATGAGGCTACATCTGAGTGATGATGAATAAACAGAATTGGTTTTCAGAATTTTAAAATCAGTGACGGTTGTGAACACGAGTATCAACCAATAAACCAATCAACCAGTCGATGGCTGTCATTTTTCATGTAGAATAGGCTCCTGACCAACATTCACTAACCAACTTTGTCCTTGGGTCTCTTTTCAACATTTTCCTAATTGTAATTTATTATCTGCATGCTCTCGCTACTTCTCGGCACAGCGTGTTATTTGGTCTTCGTCTATACTCCATACCCTACAAACTCTAAATCTGCACTTGCCTTGCGAAACAGTCTGATAATTTTTTTACTATGTGCCTTGTCTACTTTCAGAGTCTTTTCCAGATTCCTTTCGCAGCTGGAAGCTTTTTGATTTGTTCTCAATCACAAAATGTTTTCCTAGATGATTTCTGGTCAATTGATCGGAAGTATCTTACTCAAATAACAGCTTGTAAATTCCTCTATCATTTCGAATAATGCTTTCCGTAGCTCTTCAAGTTTTAGCTCCATACAGTGGAATTGTTTTGACTTCCTAGCTGAAAATCACGAATTTGATGCTGACTGACAGCTGGTTTAAATTCTAGATGTTTCCCAATTGTTGAAATGTTGTCCTTGAATTATTTTGTCAATCCTTGTCTTCACATCTGCATCAGATCCACCTTGTTTATAAATGATGAGGCTAGCCATGTATGTAAAAGCTGACTCTTTTTCTGGAGCTTCTCGAATATATGCAATTTGCTTGGTGTTGTATATAAACATCTTATTTTCACTTGTGTATGTTGTGGCCTACTACCTACTGGAACAGCTGCTGTCACGATGACCATCTTCACTTATTATCCTTGACATTCTTTTTCTGGATTGGTCGTTACGGTTTACTGTATTTTCCGGCTAATTTTTTTGATGTATCAATATAGGATTCCCATGTTTCTTTCTTTCAGAGATTTTTATGCTTTCATAGTTAAGTCTTCCACACAGTGTGGCTAGTCACCTCTGATGCTTTTCTCTGTTTACTTGTCTTCCTCTGTGTATTTGACCTGTGCCTTGACTTTCTCTGATCTTGTTGGGCTGTGAGTGATTGATATCTTAGCCCCCTTCCTGTTTTGAATCTTTCCCAGAGTACCAGTAGTGATCCGTTTCTTATGGTGATGCTTCTTGTTGCCTAAAACATATTCATATGCATATTATATTGCCTTCTTAATCCCTTTTCGTTTATCCTCCATGACAGCCTCCGCCTCTTCTAGTAGATTGTGAAGACGATACGACTTTTATCGAGAGTTATCTGAAATTTGTTAAGTTTGTTGACATCTCAAAGAACTATTATGATGCCGCTGCTCCGGTTGTCCAGTACGTCTTTAGCTTCAGTTTCATCTTGGTCACTACCAGGTGTCCGAAGCTCCTCTTTTTGCTCTTACGTCTTCAGTAGTCCTTCTGAACTTCATAACAATGCAGATGTGATCGATTTGGCTCTTCTCAATAAGTTCTAGTGAAACTCATGTAACTTTATGTGTGCGTTTGTTGGTGGTGGTGGGGAGAGGGGATATATGGTACCGCCTGTAAGTATTTTGTTAAAGGCACATAGTTTGCGATTCTCTAACCGTTATGGACCATTCTTGCGGTCCATGTCGTTCAGTGTTGTTCAGTCTAACCTTGACGTTGAGGTCTTCTATCAGAATGTTTAGGTCCTTTGCTAAGCATTTTTTGATGATTGACTGCAGCCACTAGTAGAACTCGTCTTTTTCGTCTTCGCTGCAGTCGTTGGTGCAAGGCGAGAGCATAGCTCTGGATGGTATTCATTATGATTCTCTCCATTTTTGTCTTAAATGATGCTTTGGTGTTCCTAGGTCCATATGGCTCCCATCTTATAAGCACTTTCCGTGATTCTCGGATCAGCATTAGTGCCATTTCTTGTATGAGAGGTACGATTTTCTCCTTACAATCAGAATACAACAGTACCAGTTACTAGGATAATCTTTGCTATCCAGCCTGTAACCAATAAATTTTACTTAATCCATGTGTCTTTAGGTTGCATCTTTGCATTTCCTCAGCTATCTGGATGTTTTTCCCTGTATCCTACATCGTGTACACATTTCCTGTACATATATTATTTTTTTGTCCAGGTTTTCAGGAGGGGTATCAACCTGGTAACTTCCGAAAAAACTCAGCTTTGACCATGAGACGTCATAACTCTTCGAAATGAAGAATTTGCAACTCTCGGAGTGAAGTTCAAACAGTTTTTTCAGGTTAACATTTTTTTTTAGGCAACAATAATTATGCCGGATAAATTGCTAACCACATTTTCAACCCTTTCACTTTACTCGAGTTTATGACTGACAGTAACATTAGGAGGTTTCCAGACAAAGTAGAAGATGAATATCATTCAGCTAAGTTCAATGGTTATGTTTCATTTCATAAAGAATGTGCTAATATTTACGTTGACTTATCAATCGTGATAACAATAAAGGTGTGTGTGTGTGTGTGGCGAAGGGGTGAATAGGAACTATTTTATTCACATAGTTCATTTCTGTTTAACATTAGAAAACTGTATATGGTACTTAAAAGATGTACCTTATCAATTGACTACAACAAATATTGATATTTGGTGAACAAAATTACTCCTTTTAAATTGGTTTGGTTATTTAATCCTCATAAAGTTAAATGTTTAAGTGGTACTAATCGATTGACAATTAATGGAAAGACAAAACGATTAGACGTTTCTAAACAAATCACCGTAATAAAACTGAAATCAGTCGTTTTGATAAGCATCACTTACGTTTTAATGGTTTGAATATAACCAGTGAATTGGATTTTATCATGGTCGATGGAACCGTTATTTTACTGTACACAAATTTATCTACATAGACTTTATCTAAAAAAGAACATAAACAAACAAAAAAATCGCATCATTAAAAACTACTCGTTAATTAGCCACTAAGTGCAACTGAATATGGTTTAAGATTAAAAAAGCTGTTTTCTTTAAATTGTCAAATGTGGTCTCGTAATGTATCGAAGTGGCATAGGTCATACATTTTAATCAGTCTACACAATTTTTAATCGAATGTATAGTTCATTGTTCTACAATCTACATTGAATCATATCTAACTACTACACATTATAATGTCGATCGGCAATCAGAGATAAAGTGTCACCTTCAACAACAACAACATTCTGATAACGGTTAATTCATTGTCTCACTGTTTATGTAAGTAACAATTCATGTTATGACGAGAAAAAGATGGAGAATGTGTGGGGTTGGATGGCCGAGTGCCAATTACACGTGCTTAGTTGGTTATTGCGCGTCTGCCTTGTGCCCACTTAGTCCAAGCCGAAATAAGAAGAATGCGAGCCAATAGACCAGCCAGACAGAATCATATTATATTTCAAGCTTTCTTCTCTATATACATAAAATCAGACCACACAGCAAACCAATTAGAAAATTAACATGAATACAAACGAGGGGAATAGTGGTAGTGAATAGGAACAACTTGTACACAACTAATTAACTGTAGACCATAATAAGAAACAGTTTAATAACAGCGATTATGCTGAACGGGAGGATAGGGCAAGCGGAGCATAACAATAATAGAAACAAAATGTTTACATTACAGACAGTTCGAATAAATGAAATAGTGTTCGCAAACCACAGTTCTGAAAGTTTGTTACACTTCATTGTGGTCCGGCATAACAATTCACTTGATAATGTAATCAGTTGTTGTCAATAGCTGAAATGTTAAGACTGAAAACTAGCTTACTATAAATTTGCATGTAATGTTAAATGAAAGTTAAATTCTTAACTATCTGTTGATTTTCGCATAACTGTTGAATGTTTGTCGAATGAATACGATTAATATTAGACAATTGAGGATGATGGAATCCAATGAGTTAAGATGAAATGTACCCTGATGTATCACTAAATGTTGAGACTGATGATCAATTAACTAAAATGTAAATTTTACAGACAATCACTTACCAACGATTAGACGAGCTATATCTTGAATCGATGTTATCAAACTTGAACTGTTGATTTCACTTGAAATCTGTAAACGAATAGAAAAATAAAATAATCATAGTGCATTCTCAAATCAAATAGAAGTATATGAGATTCCATTTGACTGTTATTTAGTATTTGAACATGGAAACAGTTGCCCTCAACATAATGCAAACTGCATTGAATGATAATTAACATGACAAAACAATACAACTTATAATTACATCGATTGTTTTTTAATCTGATCTGGAAATATTTAGTGTGTTGCGCATCAAATAAACTCTGTCAGATGTCAGGAAGAAACAACAATGCTATACCACAAACATTATCATTGCATATACATTTTAACTAATATGAAATTAAACACGAAGTGAGCAAAGAAATTGTACTTCACAGTTATCTTCTCTTCATCAAGGATCTGAATTAAAAACACAGCAATCCAAATGTGAATCAGCAATTCACTATCATTCAAGTAGTAGTAAGCATAATTTCAGGATGAAATACAAAACGTTGATTAATAACCATGATTGATTAGGGAACAATGACCCCATAGACATGTAAGAGTCAGCTTATGTATAAGAAGGAAGTGAATTTTATTCAATGATTGTGTGATATAGAAATAAAGATGTGAATAAATAATTTTATTAGGCTGTTAGTAATGCAAATCGGAAGCAAAACTTAAACTCGTTGTTCAAGTTGGTCATAGTCAGATTATCTGAATAGCGTCAGTGTACTTCGCAGTGTTTTCGTTTGACATAAAGAATATTTACATCATTGTAAGTGAAATTGTACATCTTTATGATGAATATCATCAAACAAGAAATCGAGCATGAAGATTTATTTCATTTTGGAATAACAGGAAGTAATCAATTCAACTATTATGTAATCACTTGTTGGCTTACGTTCTCATAGTAGACATTTATATTGCCACTTTCTCGGTATATCATACAAGATACTGTAACTGTAAAATATACAAAAAAAAACACATTTGAAACACAAAAAATGTAAGCTACATTCAGTGTTGTTTGGTTTCCAAATTAACATCCTATTCATCATCAGCATGTCAAGCTTCATGTGCTAACTATACTTTAACATTTTTCGGTGTAAACATAATATTAGTTTAATTGGAGCATTTGACTGAAACATTCTGTTCACATTTGTCAGTGATATTTAGAAATTGATATCTAATTCAACATGCAAATGTTTTTATGAGTCTCATTAGTGAAGTGATCTTAGTATTGACGAAGATAATGTTAGTGATAATTGCTGTTACCAACAAAACCAAGTTATATACATTTTTCTCAAGCGAATAACTTCATATTGAACAAAAATTACGATATAAGGTCGATGAACTTTTTAAAATACGATCCTCCTTCTGTTACTTACTTACTTACTTACTTAAGCCTGTTACCCCTCTCAGAGTAGCATAGGCCGCTCACCAGTATTCTCCATTCAACTCTGTCCTGAGCAATCCTTTCCAGCTGTCTCCAGTTACTGTTCATCCTTTTTATGTCTGCTTCCAGTTCTCGACGCAGGGTGTTCTTTGGCCTTCCTCTTTTCCGTTTTCCAACAGGATTCCAAGTTAGTGCTTGTCTCGTGATACAGTCTGATGATTTCCGCAGTGTATGTCCTATCCATTTCCAACGACGTTTCCTGATTTCCTCTTCAGCTGGAAGCTGATTTGTTCTTTTCCAAAGTAGGCTGTTGCTGATGGTTTCCGGCCAACAGACATTTAATATTCTACGTAAACAGTTGTTGATAAATACCTGTACTCTCCTGTGGATGTTTGTAGTAGTTCTCCACGTTTCAGCTCCATACAAAAGAATTGACTTGACGTTCGAGTTGAAGAGTCTAATTTTGAGATTGGTAGACAGTTGTTTGGAGTCCCATATATTTTTCAACTGTAGAAATGCTGCCCTCGCTTTGCCGATCCTTGCCCTTACATCTGCATCGGATCCTCCTTGTTAATCGATGATGCTCCCCAGGTATGTAAAGGTATCCACTTCTTCCAGAGTTTCACCATCAAGTTCAATTAGGTCGGTGCTCTCAGTGTTGAATTTGAGAATCTTGCTCTTTCTCTTATGTATGTTCAGGCCTATTGATACTGAGGTTGCTGCTACATTGGTTGTGTTCACTTGCATTCACTGTTGTGTATGGGATAGAAGTGCTAGATCATCCGCGAAGTCCGGATCATCAAGTTGCATCCAACTTGTCCATTGAATCCCGTGCTTCTCCTCAGATGTGAAGGTTTTCATGATCCAATCAACCACTAGGAGGAAGAGAAAGGGCGAGAGCAGACAGCCTTGTCTGACACCGGTTCTTACTGAGAATGCATTTGTCAGCTGTCCTCCATGCACGATTTTGCACTGTAGTCTGTCGTAAGAATTCCGGATAATGTTGACGAGTTTTTCGTCTGGTACGCCGTAGTGTCGAAGACGTTTTCATATCGATCTCCTGTCACCACCGTCAAACGCCTTCTCATAGTCAATGAAGTTAATGTACAGTGACGAGTTTTAATTGATTGATTGTTTAACGATGATCAGTAGTGTTGCGATTTGGTCTGTGCGCGGTCGATCCTTATGGAAACCAGCCTGTTGATCTCGAAGTTGAGCATCCACTGAGTCTTTTATTCTATTCAACAACACTCTGTTGAAGACTTTTCCTGGTACTGACAATAGTGTGATTCCTCTGTAGTTCTCACATTTACTCAAATCTCCTTTCTTCGGTATCTTGATAAGGTATCCTACTTTCCAGTCTGCCGGCACTTGTTCTTCCTCCGAGATTTTCTTGAATAAAACGTGAAGCATCATCGCCGTTATGTCTATGTCTGACTTGAGTGCTTCGGCTGGTATATTGTCAGGTCCTGCTGCTTTCCCACTTTTGATCTGTCTGATGGCTATCTTGATTTCTTTCATCGTTGGTGGATTGACATCTATCGGGAGGTCTGTAGATGTTGCTTCGATGTCCGGTGGGTTCGGTGGAGCTGGTCTATTCAAGAGTTCCTCGAAATGTTCTACCCATCTGTCTCTTTGTTCTTGAATCTCGGTGATTAGCTTGCTTTCTTTGTTCCTGACCGGTCGCTCTGGTTTATTATATTTCCCTGCCAGTTTCTTCGTTGTGTCGTATAGCTGTTTCATATTTTCTTCTCTTGCAGCTTTCTCCGCTGTCGTTGCAAGGTCTTCGATATACTTACGTTTGTCGGCTCGAATGCTCTTCTTTACTTGTTTATTTGCCTCTGTGTATTCATTTTGTGCCTTGATTTTTTCTGCTCTAGTTCGGCTGTTGTTGATTTCTGCCTTCTTGTTCCTCCTTTGTTGAATTTCGCTCAGGGTTTCTGCGGAAATCTATTCCTTATAATGATGTTTCTCGCGGCCCAGGGTCTCTTGACAAGTTGCAGTTAGTGCCCCTTTGATTTCTTTCCAGTTGTCCTCCACAGTGGTTTCTTCCTCGTTCAGCAGATTACGTGAGGCTTGAATCCGGTCGTTGAGAGTTATTTTGAATTCATTGAGTTTGTCAGTATCCCGTAGAGAGGCTGTATTGAATCGTTTTAATGCTGTTACTTCAGTTATCCATTGCTTCTTTAGCTTTAGCTTCATTTTGGCAACCACTAGGTGGTGGTCTGAAGCTACATCAGCTCGTCTCCTGGTTCTCACATCTCCCATTGATCTTCTGAAATTTTTTATTGATGCATATATGATCAATTTGATTCTCTGTAGTATGATCCGGTGAGATCCATGTAGCCTTGTGTATACGTTTGTGGGGGAATATTGTACCACCTATAACCATTTTGTTGAAAGCGCAAAGATTTGTGAATCTTTCACCATTTTCATTTCTTTCTGCCAGTCCTTGTCGTGTCATGATGTCTTCGTAACCGTTGTTGTCCATTCCGACTTTGGCATTTAGGTCCCCCATCAGGATTGTCAGATTCTTTCCTGGACACTTCGCTATAATTGACTGCAGCCTATCATAAAACTGATCTTTGTCCTCGTCGTTGCCGTCGTTGGTGGGTGCATAACACTGGATGATGTTCATTGTAATCCCCTTCCTCATTGTCTTAAAGGATGCTTTGATGATCCTGGGTCCATGTGGTTCCCATCCTACAAGTGCATTGCGCGCTTTCTTAGACAGCATCAGAGCAACTCCTTGGGTGTGTGGGGCATTTTCCTCTTCCTGCCCGGAATATAGTAGCACCTCTCCCGTGGCTAATGTTTTCTGTCCAGTTTGAGTCCAATGCGTTTCGCTGATCCCGAGCACAGTTAAATTGTATCTCTTCATTTCTGCTGCAATCTGGCTGATCTTCCCTGTCTCCCACATTGTCCGAACATTCCATGCACCTATAAAAATGTTTGCTCTGGTCGTTAGAAGGGGTGGCATCGGCCTTATGACTTCCGAAGAATCTCGGCTTTCATCATAAAGCGTCATATAGGTTCCTTCCACTTCCAGGGCAGAGTTTAAATGGTTAAGTTTGTTTGTTCTGGTTAGCGTTTTTTTAGCAAACTTGTGTTTTACGGGATAGGGGTGCAAGCCTTATGCCCAACCCTTCTCCTTTACCCGGGCTTGGGACCGGCAACAACCCTAGAAGAGCTGCGGGCGGAGTCGCACATAAGTCATAGACCATGAATTTATCGGTAATAGGAAGACAGTGGGGTAAACAAATTGTTATAGGTGTATATACTCAGTCAACTGTAATGTTTGCCTAACAAATATATTGACACGATTAACCGTGATGTATTTCGTGGTTTACAACTGTGATGTGTACACTGTGTGTGAATGACATTTGCAGTCATTGTGGTGTTTAGTCGTCAACATAACAAGTGATGCCCACTAACTGTTCACTTATTCACTTAGAGTATACAATCGACTGGATAATCATTTCACACAAATTAATGTAGCTAGTGTGCATTGGCATTTCATTATCATACCGCAATCTAAATGATGATGATCATGATGCATAAATGTAGATTGTGCGAATGAAAATTCAATATGATGTTTGCATACCTTGATAGGATTTTCCCTTGGAAATCACCGTCAGATTTGACCATCTAACTGCGAACATTTCACCTAATGAATGAAATCATAAAACAGATCTAGTTAAGCATCATTTATTGAGGAAACATTCAACTAGTTACAACATGATAAGTTCAGTGTTTGCATGAAATTCACCACAAATATCACATATTTGAAGTAAGTACTGACAGTAGTGTAATGAATATACATTTCATTGATGAATAGGCCCTTGTCATCTGATATTGAGTTGATTCAACTAAGTTAAGATGCACATCTATTTCATTTGAATGGAAACATGAATTTCTCAACTTAGCAAGTTTCCATGCATCAAGTAGGTTGGATTAACAGAATGTGCCAAACCGGTGGATGATCATTTAAACCATCAAAGTAAATGAAATAGATCAAACTTATCTGTTATAAAAGATTTCGAGTGCATTCTAAAATAGCCTCTTAGTTCACTTATCTGTAGTTGTATGTCACCTGAATTACATCTTCGTGGTATTCGTGAAGTTTCCTATTTCATAATTGTAGATCTAGAATTAATCTAATAGAGGTTATTATTTCTTCTGTTTTGGAATTATTCTTATCATATACAACCAAATATGGATAAATAGGTAACACGTTCTAGTTGCAATCTTGACAAGTACAGTCATCAAATATGAACATTATTTTACAATGAATAATTATTATATTACTGACAATTTACTAATACTCAAAGATCTTACGGTTGTTGACAATTTCCATTTTAGTGGGTCTAGGCTCACCCCTCAGAACTTCAATTAATCTAAGAGGCATTTCATTCACATATATAGTACCTGATACAATGTAAACATAGCATAAAATAACTTTTACAAAATGGGATGCACAAAATCATAAACTCAGTTTTTATGGTGACATTAATATGGTTCCATTGAAATGTAGCATTGATGAGATGATCAACTAAGTTGATTAGAATTGTAAATGTTAAACGGAGAATAAAAGAAACAGAGCATAAAGATGGATGACACTATAGTTAAATTATGACAGTTTGTGTCCTGCGAGTTACAAACCTGATGTAATAAAAGTGCTTTTAAATAGATTCATTAAGATTTATTACGAAACTCGAAAAGACACATCCATCAATCGACGAGCATTCGACTATGAAAGAAATAGCATGTCTCCATACGTTTTTCATTCAGAAGAAATGAAACATTCCAAAGAATTAATGAAAACCTCAGAAAAGCACTGTAATGAACTTATTTTACAGCTCAACTAGTCTTCTGTATAACATCAGATGGTCGTTAAACCCCTCAAAGGTGGATCAATACCTATCAAAGATCACCTCCAACAGTATTTATGAATTCACACGAACACAAGATAGCAGGTATATATAAATTACTAAACGGAGGGTTTTAATCAGCTTTTACGAGAACATTTCTGGAAATTTATATCCACAAAGCAACAACATCCTCATAAGTGCAGCAAACTATATAAGTGTTCTATTATTATTCACAACTATTAACTGACAATCAGAATTTATGTTACTACGTTTCTGTTATGACGCGAAAGAATTGGGGGGGGTGGGTGACCGAGAGCCAATTTACTTGTGCCTAGTTGGTCATTGTGCGCCTGCCTTGTGCCCACTTAGTCCCAATCCACAATAAAAAGAATGCGAGCCGATAGGTCAGCCAGACAGAATCGAATGGAATCTTACTATATTTCAAGCATTCTTTTATATATACATAAAATCAGACCACACAGCAAACCAATTAGGAAATTAACATGAATACAAAACGAGGGAAATAGTGGTAGTGAATAGAAACAACTTGTACACAACTAATTAACTATAGTCCATAATAAGAGACAATATAATAACAGCAATTATGGTGTACGGGAGGATAGGGCAAGCGGAGTGTAACAGTAATAGAAACAAAATGTTTACATTACAGACAGTTCGAATAAATAAAATAGTATTCGTAAACACAGTTCTGAAAGTCTGCTACGCTTCTTTGTGGTCCGATCTAACAGTTTCACAGAAGTAATCGCTATCAGATGCTTTAAGCTTGATCTACGTGTTCAGAAAAAATAGCATGATGAAAATTTTCACTGCGGTGTAAATGAGTATGATAACTTTCTGTAATGCAATTATCCAGATGTTCACAAACGAAAATGACTTAAGTTCAAAACGCATTAAGTAATAATGTAATCATTGTGTGTTTTGATTTCTTTACAATTGGGCAATACTTTTCGTCATCAATTTTCCAGAGATTTCCACCACCTTTATCCCACTTCTTACTCTTAATTTCTAGCATATCAATACACGTTACATTTATCTACGAATACAGATATATCCAGTGCCTTTATTGTATCTATTATGATCTCAATAATTATTCAGAACATGCTTCTTTCCAACAATCAACAGACTAATCATGTCAAATATCTAAGTCTGTAGGATTTTTGTCTGTAGCTGATAAGAAGCCTCAAAATAGACTAGTGAATTTATTCTATTCTCATTGCTTGTTCTCTTTACATTATTTAAAATACCAAAAGAAATTGTTAATTGTACAATTTGTGTTTGTTTAAAGAAAATCTTATTTAAATCATTCTTTTAGATATTTCAATAGGTATCAACAGGCCAGTAGAAGAATCGGTATAAAGTAAATCATAATCATGATGCTATCATTAATTCATTGGCGCGTCTAGTGCTTTGTTTCCATTCATTCAACTATATGACAATCAATGTCATTGATTAATGTGATCATTATATTGTCCACTTTTTGTGGAATATAGAAATTGACATTTAGATTGTCTATTGATATACTGACAGTATGGTTTTACAGTGATCTTACTAAACATTATAACTACTTCCTATTCTATTTATCAGTGTGAAATGACTGGTAGGATGTGAAAGAAATTCTTAAACATCAAACTAGACACAGAATATCACCATCAATTGACGGTGATGTTTATACGCATGTAACAATATTTAAAGAGTTAATGATAAATGGATCATGATAAATTTCTAACCTTGTTGGGTTATTTGGATGTAGCCATACTTTTCACCATAGTATTCAATCGGAAATGAAGATTCTAAAATCTATTCAAAGTTCGATATTACAAAGGACGATATAACAAACAAACCGTGTGTGACTGTTCATTTTTCCTAAGATAGCCGACATTCTTTTAATTAATTGATTACATTTTGATGAAAACAAAGGAAAGTTGACTTACTGAATTGGATTTAACGTGTTTTCGAAAATCAGCTAGCACTACCTTATCAGGTTTGTCCACACAAACAGTTAGTTCATAGTAGTAATGATAAGTCTATAAATGCATCGTTATTACATGCAACTTTTTACTTTTACGCAATTTGTACGATTGTATACAAGTTTTACCGTATTAGTTTTATTTAGTATATCATATACATTGATTGCGTCAACTGTGTTGACGGTGTCCGATAGTATAAACAGAATGAAAGTGAAGTAGATTATGAAGCCAATGAGAGGTGCATCATTTAAACCTCTATGATAAACAAATAAAGTGATTTATTTAAAATGCATTTATTAAACATGAGACTTACTTCATTTGTCGATTAAGTAGCATTATGACAAATGTTTAATGTATTCAGTCTTTCAGTGTATATATACTGCTGATATGGACTACTGATGTGTTAAGTGAATTAACCAATGATATTGGAATAAATGCATCAATCATATGTTACTTGGTGATCACATGTTATGTCATTTCAACTGATCATTTTTTATTCTGTTATATGACCTCTAATAGTTTGCTGTAAGCAACCTGGACTTCTTTTGTTTAACTCACATATTATTTACTCTGTTATTCATTTCTCTAAATAGCTACTACATGGTAGGCTTGGACTGAATTAGCGTCTACACATAATGCATTAATGAATGATGACATCTTAAATTATTGATGATAATTCCAAATATTCTTGCAGACAATGCAATGAATCTTTACTCAAGTCTAAAGAAGGGGAAATTGTTAGTGAATATAAGTCGTTACCATTAACCGCATAGATTGTCATTTACCTAGTAAAATCGAATCTATCATCTCATTACTAAATTTAAGTCATTCACCCAGTTGTATAATCCACAGAGTCCATTCAATTTGTAGAGGAATCGAATTTAGAAATGCACATCTTTACAGATATGATATGAAATAGGGTGAAAAATAGAATTATTAAAATAAGTATACAATCAAATACATGAAATGAAGCTGAAAGAGTTGACCAAAAATTCGTTTAATTCGAGGTTTTCTATCTTAAGAAAGATACTTCATCATGTAATTCTAATAATAATGACTCATGTATTGAACTTTATAATGCTGTCTCATTTCATTTTCAATGAGATTTCGATTCCAGTCGAACTTTCATTCAATGCCATGCCAACATCATGGTTTCCATTTATTCTTGTTTACGACATAAACCTATGTGATTATTGACAACATACAAATGTTCATTACCTACTGATTGTAGTTTTATGATTCAGAAATTCATGTCAGATTTTAATAAAAGGCAAATATAACCACAATTACTATGTAACCCAATAGATCTCAATGTCAAACTAATGTCGTCAATAAACATGCTAGTTAAAAAAAGAACGAACCACTAAAGTAATTGCAAAACTGTCACGTAATATCACGAAATAAGTAAAATGAAAAATGAAACACGGAAAGACACTATGGTAGGAAGAAATAATTCATTTCAAGATTAAACACTAGAAGATTCAACCTTTAATGGGAAGAATGGCAACAGATCTAGTGCGTAAACAAACAGTTCAATAACACAATAGGAAAACTGATGGCAGTTTAACGCTTTATAATAATACATTAGTCAACTATTTCTGTGTTACCAACTTCACAAGTAAGTACTTCAAGCATTCACACTGAAGCAACAAACAAGTTAAATGTTAAGTAGTACAGATTTCATGTTGAAAAGAAATAATAGCAAGAGACAGTGGATGCTTAATGTAACCCGGTTCAATCTATCAGTACAACAAAACAAAGCTAAACCATTTCCAAATAAACCTAAGTCTAACATTCAACAACATCATTCCACACATTGAGTAATTTCTATGTAAACGATATTGATCATCATCAATATCATCAGGATTCACTTCACTACAACAGAATGAAATCGTATTCTATGATTTCTGCCTAAACACTATCTTATTCTTTACCATTTTTGGTAACAGTAGAAATAGTTAGATGCCTTTCTATCCTTTAATTAATCTAATACGTAAACAATAAACACTAGTTCACTTTTATAACCGATATCCACTATTGGAAATAATTAATTTCACTTGACCTCAAATGAATTAGAGAAATTAAACTTGGCTAATATTCTCATTGTTATTTTTTGCATAACTTATGTGTTAAGGATAAAATTAGTGTCCCCTGGATATCCAGCAACATGTACTTACTTTGTTGGCATAAACTGGCCTTACCTCATCTACTTTTTTCATTACTAATTACCTAATGGAATGTTTTGTTAGTTATAACATGAAATCATAAATTGCAATATACACCGTTATACTAATTAGTATACTTGTACTATTAACATTATTAGACTGTAGAATATCACGTGTAGAATTATTCTGAGAGATATTTCAACTGATGGAAGCATAGAAGTCATTTGTGAATTAAAGTCAGATTGAATACAGATGAGGATTTGTTTAACTGCCAATATGAATTATGGTTCAATATCGTCATGGAGTTTACACAGTGTAATGTTGGCAATTCTAATATGAAGTCGACAGTCTTTACGTCAGTTACTTTTTAGTTGTTATGTAATTTTATATTATTTTATTAGTGTAAAATTTTATCATGGAAATATTATGGTTCTTATAGTATGAATTCTCTTCATTCACATTTTTGTTAGAATAGGGATACTTCGATAGGATTCTTCAACTAGTTTCATTTTCTATTTGCAGTCTAGATTCTCTGTAATTAATAATTTACATGGTTGCCTAGTGTCATGTGAATAGTTTCGAGAGATGTGAGAGAAATTGAAGCATGGATCTAATATACTTGTTATAGGCTCAACTGTTTGATTATTAGTGATTGTTCTATGCGATCCAATTGTTCACATATATTCAATTGAAAACAGCATTTGATTAGTTAGGAGATAAACTTGTATACATGTGACCAATATTAGTGAATATGCATCATGACAGAGCTGTTTCGGAATCTATTGAAAAGTAAACTCACCTGTCACAAATTCGGCTTATATTCCATGTACAGATATTGCTTAGGATTACTGTTGGGATTCAAGATATGCCTATCTGTATTTAAAATACTCTTATTACAAAGTATTCATACTGGCTCTTTTCAATCAGGGTTATCACTACACTCTTCTCATATGAATAATCAGTATTAATAGAATTTGTGTTGATAGTTGCATTCACAATGTCAAATGAATCATGTGAAAGTAAGCACGCAATCACATATCATGAATAGGTAGTCAGTTCATTTGTGTAGATCACTTAGATACTATTCCAACCACTTCATTTAGTTGATCATTCAGTAGAAAGTTACTTGCCTTATTGATGTATTCATTCAGCAAACTATGACTTCTGCATAGCATCTGAAGCTCCCAGAATGCACTATTTAGTCGAAGATACAGTGATTTATATATTACAGTATGACATTCAATTATGAATTACTCTCTGTGGAGTATAATCATTGTTGATGAGATGTGGATGTAGAGTGATGCCTTTGTAGTTCTCGCAATTACTATGACCTCCTTTCTTTGGTACCTTGACGAGGTGCTCTTCTTTTCAGTCTGTTTGCATTTGTTTTTAATGTAACATTCTTTCAAATAGATTGTGGGGTGTCACGGTTGTTATTCTTATATCTGACTGCAGTACCTCAGCTAGTATGTTATGGCCCTGTTGATTTGCCACTCCCGATTTATCGCAGGGCTATTTAAATTTCTTCGATTGTTAATAGATCAATGTTTATAGGAAGTCCTATAGATGCTGCTTCGATTACGGGGGAAATCAGCGTGGCTGTGTGGTGATCTCCAATATCTAGTTGAGGTGAATCCAGACATCAATGTAACTCTGTGTTCATTTTTCCTTAATGTTTTTATGAATGTGTTACTGTTTCGTAATTCATATATTCGCCTTTTCCTGTGTGTGTCTGCTTGCTCATTTCCATTTTTATATTGTTTTAAAGCCGTATGTTAGTCTGACATTCTCATTTCGTAGTTGTTATTGGCTGTCCAGTTCTCACCCCCTTGTTTTGCTATTTATATGTAGGACGCTGTTATTCCTACATGCTTGTATATATATATTTTTTGTCAGATTACTTATAAACCGTTTTCTCATATTACTGCGCTGTCGGATTGCATGATGTTAGGACGATGCCTGGAAAGTTCACTTGTTACTTCGAAAACTTGGTCCAGCAGAATTGGACAAATACTGTAACCTCATATTACCACAAAATCCAAGGGATAGGACATTCGACGAGACATGTAAGTCGCTTAGTCAACAATTTGGTGATAACTCCTCATTATTTAATACTCGATACCGTTGCCTTAATATAATTATGAATGAAACGGATGATTTCCTAACTCACGTTGTATTGTGAATAGAGAATGCGAACGATTCAAATTTAAATCAATGGCGGAAGATCAATTCAAATCATTTATATTCATTTGCAGTCTCCAATCATCCAAATTGGCTGGTTCGCTGGTTCAATAGTCTCGTCTCAGTTTTGCTCCATAATACAATCTTCCTACAAGCCTAGTCTTTTGTAATAGCTGATGGCTGGGAAGGGAACGAGTTGCGGTATAGGTCTGAGGTACAAGTATCAGAGATGGCGTTAACACACGCAATCCTCAAAAAAAAGTAGCGACATATCAGTGGCGACGGGGATGGGATACGAACCCATGCGGGCTAACCCCAATGGATTAGCATTGCTGGTCCATGGATTGCTGTGTGCTGACTGCTTGTGATTCCTATTACCGATGATTTCAATATATTTTTACTATTACTACTTTTGATTAATCACTGTGTTACTACGTGATTGCAATTCGTAATTCTAAGTGTTAATTAGAATTCCATAGGCTGGATTGTTCAACAGTTATTTTGAAGTTTTTTATCCATCTGTTTATTTGTTCATTCGTCACAGTTATTACTTTACTACGTTTTCTACTGATTGATCGTTCTGGCTTACTGTATTTCCCAGCAACTTTTGTTCGTTGCGTCATATAGGTGTCTCATTTTTCCTTCACTGACAGCTTTCGCCGTAATCATTGCTAGGTCCACCATATATATCCATCCATCTCTTCTAAGCTAATCTACACTTGTGTTATGTGGGATTACTACCGAAGAGTGAAGAACTTCCAAAACTGTGTTTTGAAAGACTAATTCATTTATTCTGGTCGTGAATAATGTAGACATTGTATTTCTATTATTGTTACGTTCCTCTTACCCTATACTCCAGTTTAGCATTTTTGCTGTTATTACATTGTCTCTTATTATGGAATACAGTTAATTAGTTGTGTACAAGTAACCCCTATTCAATGCCATAATCACTTCTGTTTCGTATTGGTGCGAAATCCTTAATTGATTCGCTGTGTGACTTAATTTAGTGTATAAATGAAGGCATGATTAAAATACAATAGGATTCTGTCTATTGGCTTCTCTATTGTTGAGTTCTCTATTCCGGCTCTGGGAATAGTAGTCACGTGACAGACATTCGTACACTAATTGGAAATCGTCAAGGGTTCTGTGTATTTCCGCAATACATAACAGTTTGTTGTTTTATGTGTATTCGGATAGTGCCTTGAATTTCTCTGTTCTTATCCGGCTTTTATCAATCACTGTCTTCATGATCCATCCTTACATAGATCTTATTCAGAGTACCGACAGAGATCCATGTTATGTTTTTTCTCAGATGTGACAAACGCGTGGGTTCTTATTGACTTGATAGTCTTTACGGTTAGTGCGAATCGTTATCTTTGATACTTGTAATCCAATTGGATACGACGATTTATTCCTTTCCAATCCACAAATACTTCGAAAGAATATACTCATAGGAAGATTATATTGTGGAGCAAAATACGAGACGAGACTAGCATACAACGTATACATACATCACATTTGAAATTAAATTGATTGATGAAAGTCTATAAATCAATCTTACAAAAAATCGATGCAACGTATTTCGCTTGATTAAGTGAACGAATGTAATTTTTAGGATTTTGGATCCCCAACAATCCATTCATTCTGGTAGTACTCCTTGAAACCCAAAACCACCTGATAAGTTGAAGTTATTGCTTCCTTGAAATATTGCCAGTTGTCCTTCATAGTGGTTTCTTCTCCTCTAAAAAATCGTAAATAGCCTTCTTACTTATTATTAGAATTTGTCTCGAATTCCGCTGCGATTGCTAATTTACCTAAGAAAGGCTAACTTAATCTTTTTTATGATGTTCCTTCAGTTTTCTAGTACTTATTCAGCATCAGTTTTATCTTGGTTACTACCAGGAGTTGGTCTGAAACTACATCAGCTCCTCTCTTTGCTGTTACATCTTCCCTGGTCCTTCCAAACTTTTAATTATGCAGGTGTCACCGATTTGATTCTCAGTAGTGTGGCCTAGTAAAACCTATGTAGCACTGTGTATGTGTTTGTTGGCGAGGAGGGGGGGGGGAATATGGTGTACGTAAGTTTTGAAACCACCCACGGTTTCATTAGTTTTTTCTCAGTGTATATCGTTCCACGATATCTTCATTTTCAGTATTGTCCATCCCATTCTTGATATTTAAGTCTCCCATTAGAATGGTCTGGTCCTTAAAGTAAGAATTTTGGGAACTTGTCGTTGTCGTCATCGCTGCTGTCGTTGGTATTGGCGTAGTAGTCGTTGACATTCAATGCAATCCTTCTTTGTCTTGAAGGATGCTCTGATGATCCTAGGTTGATGAGGTTTTTATCCCATAGGCTTTTTCCGTGGTTCTTGGAACAATATTAGTGCTACTTCTTGTATGTGCGACGGATGCATAACAGCACTACTTTGCTGTCCAGCTTGTAACCACTTATTCCAAGTATCTTCAGGTTGCATAATTTCGTTTTCTTAGGTATTTGGAAGATTTCGCTCGTTTTCTACATCACGCCAACATTCAACTTACCTACCTGCTCTAGTTGTCTGAAGAGGCTAAGGCCTCGTGACTTCCAAAGTAAGTCAGTTTTGATCAGAAAACGTCATTACTCATCTATATAAAAGCCTTCCAACTCTGCTCGAAAGTTTTTTCCCGGTTAGCGTTGTTTTAGTAAGATTGTATATGGTTATTATTTGATGACGAAATATGCGTCACCAAATGTGCTGAACAGTCACTCTTTGAAATAATGTCTCATATAGACACCATCAATCAGTGATTATTACAGCAGAATGTGTTTGAAGCACGATTACACAATTCGTCTTCGTAATCCCAAAAACGTTTAACGTACATCATTGGTTAGCTTTAGTGACAATAATTATTGATTTATGATAATAAGAGCCTTATTATGACGCCAAAGAACTTACTTCCTGAATAGAATACTTCTTATTTTACATAGGATGTTACTAATAGTGTATTATTCTATGATTAAATAGTTGGCTTTTCATCTACATTACATCAATAATTCCTACGTATCTTGACAGAAATTTCAAACATCTTGCTAAATGACCTTCAATTGATGCTCCACTACTTACATATGATTATACTGACAGAACTGTTCACAGACTAATAGGGAAATAGTCAACATCTATCAGTCGAAGTGTTTAAGTATGTCAGATGTTAAGCAGTTGTTAATTGATAATAACATTTAGTAAATTCATGTAATATACCATAAAGTGACAGAGGTTAGAAATGTTCACTACTGAATGTCAGTTAATAGTTGAAATTCATATATAGATAACACAATTAATAAACACTCCTAAGATGTCTTTTGTTACGATGAGACAACTGTTGAAAATTCAATTCCCTAAAAATGTATCAGGTTAAAAGTCAAATATAAAATGTGTACTCATCATTTGGTGAATTCAATTTGTGACCTTTCATCAGACTAATTTTCACACAAATATGAGTTATACTCCTGTTAAGACTCTGTTGGATTTACTTGTAATAGTCATACTACTCATGAGTAGCTCAATGCCTTTTCTTTATTATTGAACTTTCTAGATGTTGCTTTCCAACGGTTGGAATAGTATTTGTCTGGGTAGCCGTTCGGCATTATTACGTTCATCTGCACGAGATACGAATTGTTGTAACTGTTTTTTTTGTTTTTCTTACCTAATCACTTTGAATGAAATTAACAAGTAATTTAATAGTAATTTGTTGTAGAGTCATTTATGATTGTTTTTATATGTGTGTTACAAAATCTAATATTTTGAAAACTCAACACAGTCTTTTGATTTTATCGACTTTAGTTGCATCAGTACGATGAATCCTAGACTATGTCAATTGAATCTAACACATTCCATGACGTGAAACGTTATCAAATAAAGTGTTCCACTTTTGTACATTTAGTTGACGGTTCATAATCACTGTAATTAAAGTGGATATTTGAATGAATGTGTAAAATTAAAAGGTTGTTTAGTATTTCTGGCTAATCATACAAGCATTCCACCTGTCACTGTTTTGTGGCAAAGAGGTTTAAGGCCGTGAAATAATTGGACGTATGCATCTCGTTCACCCAGTTCATGTAAAATAGACGAGCACGGAAAAACTCACAAGTCAGCACTCGGCTGCAAACTCTTCTTCAAGTTATAACAACAATAGCTGTCTAAGATTCATTGGTTTCTTGTTATATCTTAAATAAACACATTGGTAACTGGATATCACTAATTGGTCTGAAACAGTAAAAATTGTTCACCAGGAACTGTCATTGATCAGCTGCTTCGTACTAGTAGTGGACACTTCAGCAGTGCTTATCCACGACGCATAATAAGCTTACTCTGACCGAATGGTGAGGCGTTCACCGCTGAGCCAAAAATTCATAGGTTTGATCACTGATGAGGTCGTAGGTGCTCACTGCTGAATAGTCTCATGCTAGGGAGAAACAGTTGTCCAGTAACAGTTCTTGATGGTCAGTGATTGTCTAAGTCAGATCAATTCCTGATATCAAATTGACATTTAACAACCTTCACAATACCCGCTTACAATGAACTCAGCATATAGAATGAAATGACAACAATCAGTCCATTTTACATCATTTCTACTGAAAACTATCAACTATATAAGTCATTTACATGTAATAATTGCATGACAAAAGTAATTCCTCATCAATTCATATAATCTAGGAAAAGGTAAGAGTTATACAAAAGAAGTGATCCATTCATAATGTGCACACATAAACAAACTATTGACAAATGAATACATTGATTCTTTGTTGAATGGTGAATTTCTCCTCTCTTTAGTAGTTAACTAATAATCATCATCATCATCGCATCAAGTTGATTAAGTTGGTGACATTGAACTGCTATTACTATTGAAAGCAGAATTATATTTGAAAGTATGTAACTTTCACTTTTTCTTCAGGCTAATAATAGTTACAATGTGATGACTGGTTGTACGTTTCATTCAGTCATCATTCATCAGGTATTCGACTGTTAACCATGGACGCAAATTAGCCGATAAGGAAAGAAATATCGTTGCACATATGTGATTAATGTAGGCCAGTTAAGGAGAAATAGACTTCATCATTTTATAAGTATTTCGGAAATTATAACTACAATATCAAATGAAGAAGTAACTGTAAAACTGCTGCACATTCTTTACAGAAACATTAATTGTTTGGATGGGTATGTGAGTAAGTGTATGGGTTAGTGAATAAGTGATTGAACCACAGATTAATAAACCAACCAGACAGAATCGAATAATGTTTCATACATACTTTAATGTATACATAAAACCAGACCACACTGAGAACCAATTAAAAATTAACATTAATACAGAACTCAGGAAATAGTGGCAGTGAATAGGGATAACTTGTACACAACCAATTAACTGTAGTTCATAGTAAGAGACAATATACTAAGAGTAAATATACAATTCGTAAGGATAGGCTAAGAGGAACGTAACAATCACAGAAACGAAATGTTTACATTACCTACAGCTAGAATAATTGAAATAGTGTTCTTAAACACAGTTCTGAGAGTTTGTTACTCTTCTTTAGTGGTCCGACATAACATCATTTACTAAAATGCGGCTGTCAATAGTGAGAATAAGATTCAAATAAACTGGTAATATAAATGCTACTCACAATTGTTGTCATAGAGTGGATTTTAGTGAAATTGATTGAAGAGAAAGGGTTCGAACAAAGGATTTTTTTGTACATAATTTGTATTGGTATATTCTAATGGCTATTGATTGAGCTAGGCGTAGTAACCAAAGGTGCATAAACCTTGAATGCTTGATTAAAACTCTATGTATGGAAATGGATACCAACTTTTAGTAGGTTAACTATTCATTGTACAGTAAGTGAGAAATGAATGAGCAGCTAATTATTTGATTTACTGTTTTCCTAACTATAACAGACAATGTTCGAGAAAGTTTTAGTGAAGTTACTGACTACCTAAAAGTACACCTCAATTTATGTATGTACATTGATGTGACAAGACTAAATGAAATATGGACGAGGAACTATTTGTGTTGCTGAGTTGGTTGGAGTGATGATTGCGGTGGGAGGGGCGGAGAGGATCGGTAAACTTCACGAATGATACTTCGATTCATTATTCTCTATATACTGTACATTTACATTCTCTTTCTTAATGAATGCATATTTCAACAATGTATCTGAAATCTAAGGTCTGTTTACTGATTATGTTATGAATTAAACTATTTTCATTCGTCACCATGAATATGTTTTAAAGGTTCGTCTTTCTAAGTGTAAAACCTTATGGGAATTCATGGTTAAACACACAGTTACTAAAACTGTTTTCATTATCTTTCACTATGGAAATATTCAAATTAATGAAAGGAAATTGTAACGATTCAATAGTTGAATGGTTCGTTTTGATTAGGTGTATGCGTTAAATAGTTAACGTGATTAGATCATGAACTACATTTATTTGATAGTTTTTTTTGTTTTCACATCATTTCAAGGTGTTGTAGAGATTGGTGATTCAGATCTTGCAGACATGTATGGATGGATTAAAGTATTCTCAGCAGTTAGTAAGAAAGGTGTTGTTGAAACAATTAATACAGGTTAGTTGAATTGGTTAACAAGACAATTTTATTGATTTGATAAGATACTTCATATTCAATTGAGATAATCCAGTGAAGAAACTCTTCATTACAATAATGTCACTTATCGAAGATTTACAAATGTATTTATGGTGAAAAATGTGTTATAATCTATTGAAAAACTCAACATCTTCTACCACTAATTATGACTATCAAGTTGATCCTAACCAGATACCCTGTATCTACCAACATATCTTAGATCAACAGTCAAACTCTCCATACACTGATGCCATGTTGGGTAGAGCCAAAAAACCCCTTGCAACAAGTTCAGAAAGGCGTAGAAATCAATAGAGAAAATTGTGTCCAATCAGCACGCAGATAGTTTTTACCAGAAAATTCTAGACCAATGAGAAGTCACGTGATGTATCTCTGATTGGACAGTTATCTTACTACCACTGTGTCTAGTAGGATATAGAAATCTTTAGAAGCCTGAAGGACATTTGTGATAATATAAATATCCTAGTTTTTGCACATAATGGACACCTTGCAGTAAAGTGTTATTATGCCGTATTTCGTGTCTTCTCTCTCGTGTTCACGTTGAAGTGTAGTTTTAACCTGGGGGTCGAGTCAAAGCTTAGGGGTCAAATCAAGCGGTTCATTTAGACGAGATTAATAAGTGACGACAGAGATTTCGCGGTCAAATAAGAATCCAAACCACGCGTCACAACATTTTGGTTGACCCTACATATAACAAATTAATAGGAATATACAAATTCATCCTACTACCTATTCTCCCATTGCACAAACGTGACTGTCTGGTCTCAGTAGTCTAGTAGTATACGCGGTGGCGTATGACACGAACCAACTGAGTTCGAATCCCACTGTGAATATCAACAATGGGATGCAGGTACGTTCAACCGATGAGTCCCAAATAAGAAAGAAACGCGCGTCCTGGATTCCACTTGCCAGTCACAATACAAATTAAATGATAAGAGTGTAATTGTGATTAACTAGATCACGAATTGATGGAAATGAGTATTATATGATTTGATATCTGTCAATCGGTGATGTTTTTATGCGTTTGACGTGGGACTTGGAGTGTTTCAATTCGATGTTTTGCGGAAATTGACAGTGTACACTGCTGAAGTGTTTCATAAGTAGACAAAACATTGGTTGACTCCTTGCCAGTCTTTAGTGGTATCTAGCTCAATCTCTGACGAATACAATCAACTAAATTGTGATTAGCGTTAGATTTAGGTCGAAGATACGTGGGTGGGATTTAACAGTCATAAATTCACATGCTGTGTATTGTTTCATTGATGTATTGACATGAAACTTAACCGTTTCTGTGGATCGATAATTTACGTAAATGACTGAGCAAAGAAGCTGGTAAGAAGTTGTTAATAGACCTACATTTCCCTCATAGACCAGTATTTTAGTATAATGAAAATTGTGTAGAAAGCGTTAATGTGATGGAAAACGGGTCTTTTGTTCTACTTTGTTAGATGACTACATTGACTCGGAGCAAACTTTCAACGTAGACATATTGAATGCTTTAAGCTTATTTATTGCACTAATAAACTTTAAACGATTAGGTTATAATCTGATTCACTATCGATGCTCATTGTCATCTCTGTGATGTCTGTACATATTTCAATCAATCAAATCAGTGTCTGTTACCTCATGTGGAGCATAGGCCGCCGACCAGCATTCTCCAAGTAACTCTATCCTAGACTTTCCTTTCCATCTCTTTCTAAGTGCTGTACATTTTCTTCATATCTGTTATCAATTCCCGACACAGTGTGTTTGTTGGTCTTCCGCTCTTCCTTTGGCCTCTAGGATTCCATGTTAGTGCTTGTCTCAATGTGTGTTTTATCCACCCCCAGTTTGTTTTCCTAATCTCTTTCTTGACTGTAGTTTCGTTGATTTGTTCTCTACCACAGAAGATTGTTGCCGGTGGTATCTCGTCAACGAATCCGAAGTATCTTACGCAGACAGCTGTTTATAAATATTGTATATTTTGGATGATGTTTTTCGAGGTTCGCAATACAAGTTTCAACTCCATACAACAGAACTGTTTTTACATTTGTATCAAAAATTTTGACTTTTGTGTTGACTGATAGTTGGTTTGAGTTCCGGATGTTTATCAGTTGTATAAATGCTGCCCATTGCTTGCCTTGCTTTCCGATCCGTGCCTTCACATGTGTTTCAGATCAGATTTTCGTTGTTTATCGATGATTCTGCCGATGTAAAGGTTTTCATATCTTCCAGAATTTCTCCATCATGTGAAATTGGGTTAGTGTTGGTTGTATTGTATCGATGGATCTTGCTTTTTCCGTTGTGTGTGTTAAGGCCTACTGCTGCCAAGGCTGCTGCTAAATTGTCCGTCTTCATCTGTGTTTGATGATGTGTGTGGGATAAAAGAGCCAGGTCATTTGCAAAGTCCAAGTCATCTAGTTGCATCTACGATGCCCACTATAATTTGAGATTGCCTTGAGATGTTGCGGTCTTCATAATCCAGTCAACCACCAGAGAAAAGAAGATTGGTGAGAGTAAGCGGCCTTATCTGACAGCGGTCTTTACTTCAAATGAGTCTGTGAGCTGATCTTCTTATGCGATTGTATTGTGTAGTCCGTGATAAGAATTCCGTGTTATGTTGAATATCTTTCACAATTGTAATTTATTAGAATTCGAATCTACGAATAAAACGATAGCAACTTCACAGTACAAAACTCTATTTTAGTTTAGTCACAGTTGAAGTAGGCAACTTCATATCACTGATATGTTTAACATTAAAATGAACAAAGATATAAGACTCTTCTCGCCTCTCAATGGCTGTCTAGTTGAAGTAATTGCATTATGTAAAATAAAATTTGATGTGTATTTAGTGAACACCAACAGTAAATGACGACGGTGAAGGCATTAAATTGATGGAAGTTTGCATACACAGAACTTACCTCGATTACAATAGGGCCATTAACACATTTATTTCGAGAAGTAGTTCTCAATGTTTGGTTGTCATTAAATTCATCATTGTTATGATACAACATTATTATTGCAGATACCGACTGGCATGATCATGAACACCGGTAATTTAGTGACTGACAATAAACTTTATTTCTCAACGAAAATTCAAAGTAAGTTGAATCACAGTCAATTTGTTCTTCTAATACAAACAAGTTTACCTTTTTAATGTGGAGTAATTGGGATAAACAGCAGAATTGAATTCATTTCGTGGTTATTCAGTTCTTATCAGTTACTACTTACAATCAGTAGTAACTTAATATTGTAATTAGAAAATAGAATGTTATCACGTGACTTGTGCAATGAAGTTACATGGGAGTGAACATATGCAACTTCATCATGATGGTTGAATGTTTCAAGTAAGATGTTGGAAAATGTAGAACTATACTATGTGGCGTGAGTGCGGGGTGGGTGGGGGAAGAACAGAGTTGAACTACTATTGAAGTGACGTTGATGTGAGGTAAATTAAAGAGAAATTGACATATGCGAACTATAGGTTTGTATCTCTAATATTAAGCAAAACTAGAGAGGAATATAAGATGGATATATTAAATATGCATGATTAGTGAACCTGTTTATTAAGATTATTCAGCATAGACTCTATAAACAACCCGATTGTTTCCATAATGGTCTGATTGGCTTGCTTCTATATTGTGGTTCCATTAAACAACTTACTTTACTCACGCCTGTTACCCCTCTTGAAGAAGCGTAGGCCGCTCACTAGTATTCTCCATTCAACTCTGTCCTAAGCAATCCTTTCCAGCTGTCTCCAGTTACTGTTCATCCTATTAATGTCTGCTTCCAGTTCTCGACGCAGGGTGTTCTTTGGCCTTCCTCTTTTCCGTTTTCCAACAGGATTCCAAGTTAGTGCTTGTCTCGTGATACAGTCTGATGATTTCCGCAGTGTATGTCCTATCAATTTCTAACGTCGTTTCCCGATTTCCTCTTCAGCTGAAAGCTAAATTGTTCTTTTCCAAAGTAAGCTGTTGCTGATGGTTTCCGGCCAACAGACATTCAATATTCTACGTAAACAGTTGTTGATAAATACCTGTACTCTCCTGAGCATGTTTGCAGTAGTTCTCTACGTTTCAGCTCCATACAGAAGAATTGACTTGACGTTCGAGTTGAAGGGTCTAACTTTGAGATTGGTAGACAGTTGTTTTGAGAATCTTGCTCTTTCCCTTATGTATGTTCAGGTCTATTGATGCTGAGGTTGCTGGTACGTTGGTTGTCTTCACTTGCATTTGCTGTTGTGTATGGGATAGAAGTGCTAGATCATCCGCATAGTCTAGATCATCGAGTTGCATTTCACTTGTCCATTGAATCCCGTGCTTCTCCTCAGACGTAGAGGTTTTCATGATCCAATCGACCACTAGGAGGAAGAGGAAGTGCGAGAGCAGACAGCCTTGTCTGACACCGGTTCTTACTGAGAATGCATTTGTCAGCTGTCCTCCATGCACAATTTTGCACTGTAGTCCGTCGTAAGAATTCCAGATGATGTTGACGAGTTTCTCTGGTAACCTGTAGTGTCGAAGAAGTTTCCATAGTGATCTCCTGTCACCACCGTCAAACGCCTTCTCATAGTCGATTAAGTTGATGTACAATGACGAGTTCCATTCAATTGATTGTTCAACGAGGATCCGTAGTGTTGCGATTTGGTCTGCGCATGACCGATCCTTACGGAAACCAGCCTGTTGATCTTGAAGTTGAGCATCCACTGAGTCTTTCATTCTGTTTAACAACACTCTGTTGAAGACTTTCCCTGGTACTGACAACAGTGTGATTCCTCTGTAGTTCTCACATTTGCTCAAATCTCCTTTCTTTGGTATCTTGATAAGGTATCCTTCTTTCCAGTCTGCTGGTACTTGTTTTCTCTCCTAGATCCTCCTGAATAAAACGTGAAGCATTCTCGCCGTTACATCTATATCTGACTTGAGTGCTTTAGCTGGTATATTGTCATTTCCTGCTGCTTCCTCACTTTTGATCTGTCTGATGGCTATCTTGATTTCATCCATCGTTGGTGGATTGACATTTATCGGGAGGTCTGTAGATGCTGCTTCGATATCTGGTGGGTTCGGTGGAGCTGGTCTATTCAAGAGTTCCTCAAAATGTTCTATCCATCTGTCTCTTTGTTCTTGAATCTCGGTGATTAGCTTGCTTTCTTTATTCCTGACCGGTCGCTCTAGTTTACTATATTTCCCTGCCAGTTTCTTCGCTGTGTCTTATAGCTGTTTCATATTTCCTTCTCCTGCAGCTTTCTCCGCTGTCGTTGCAAGGCCTTCGATATACTTACGTTTGTCGGCTCTAATGCTCTTCTTTACTTGTTTATTTGCTTCTGTGTATTCATTTTGTGCCTTGATTTTTTCTGCTCTAGTTCGGCTGTTGTTGATTTCTGCCTTCTTGTTCCTCCTTTGTTGAATTTTGCTCAGGGTCTTCGTGGAAATCCATTCCTTATAATGATGTTTCTCGCGGCCCAGGGTCTCTTGACAAGTTGCAGTTAGTGCCTCTTTGATTTCTTTCCAGTTGTCCTCCACAGTGGTTTCTTCCTCGTTCAGCAGATTACGTGAGGCTTAAAACCTGTTGTTGATAGTTATTTTGAGTTCCTTGAGTTTATCAGTATTTCGAAGAAAGGCAGTATTGAATCGTTTTAATGCCGTTACTCCAGTTATCGATTGCTTTTTTAGCTTCAGTTTCATTTTGGCAACCACTAGGTGGTGATCTGAAGCTACATTAGCTCCTCTCCTGGTTCTCACATCTTCCATTGATCTTCTGAATTTTTTATTGATGCATATATGATCGATTTGATTTTCCGTAGTATGAACCAGTGAGACCCATGTAACCTTGTGTATGTGTTGGGTAGAGCGAAAAAACCCCTTGCAACAAGTTCACCAAAGGCGTAGAAATCAATAGAGAAAATTGTGTCCAATCAGCACGCAGATAGTTTTTACCAGAAAATTCTAGACCAATGAGAAATCACGTGATGCATCTCTGATTGGACAGCTATCTTACTACTACTGTGTCTAGTAGGATGTAGAAAACTCGAGAAGCCTGAAGGACACTTATTATAATATAAATATCCTAGTTTTTGTACATAATGGACACCTTGCAGTAAAGTGTTGTTTTGCCGTATTTTGTGTCTTCTCTCTCGTGTTCACGTTGAAGCGTAGTTTTAGCCTGGGGGTCGAGTCAAAGCTTAGGAGTCAAATCAAGCGGTCTACTTAGACGAGATTAATAATTGACTACAGGGATTTTCGCGGTCGAATAAGAATCTAAACCACGCGTCACAACAAATTGGCGACGGGGATGGGATTGCGAAGGAGGTCCTTTCGACCCACCGATTTGGTGGGCCACCCACCGAAGCAGGTTAACACATACATGGCTGTTTGTAACGAAGTAACCACCTCCATTGCCCGACTGTCAAAGGTTAG